>CM035286.1:60335364-60357786 GCA_020226075.1 Hydropotes inermis | reverse complement strand
CTCGCAGGTGCGCGGCCGCCTGACTCCCGGGGGCTTCGGCGGGGACGGGGAGGGGGTGCGCGCTCCCGTCCGGGAGTCCAGACCCCAGGGCCACTGCAGTCAGCACCCGATGCTCGGGAAACCTCAGTTACGAACTCGTGGCGGGGACAAAGCAGTGTGTTCTGGAGCCGCGGGGCCCCAAGCTGGGCCGCCTGGTGTCCACCTCGCGTCCCCGGGGCCTCGTGAAGACCTGCTGGGAAGCAGAGGCCTCTTTCCCCGCACCCGCCGGCCGCTCCCTTGTCTGGGTTCGGAGAACGTGCTCCTGATGTCTGCAACTCGGGAGACCCGAGTTTGGCGGTGCGTGTACGGAGGGTCGCCGCCGGGCGGAGTCGGCGGTCCGAGTCCTAATACCGATCTCGTTGCAGGCGCTGCCTGCTTTCTCCGGTGGTTCGGGTCGGGTTCCGCGGGTCAGGGGTGACCCAGGGGCGGGCTCTGAGGACGCAGGGCTCCCCCGGACCGGGAAAGTGCTCTGGGGACCGTGGGTGCGCTTTGCAGCCTTGCAGGGGCAGCCTGATTCTGGAGCTTCAATTTCCAAATCTATGGAGTGGGGACAGTGGTGGTATTTCCAGAACCGGAGGGCGTGATGGGTGATGTCGGTAAAGTACAGATCCCAGAGACTGCCTTATGGTGAGCCCTCAGTATCCGTAACCGCGTATTGTCACTGCTATTTGTGACTTATCAGGTCCAACCGCCTGGGGATCATTTTCGAGTTGTTCTTCGAAGACTCCACCGTAATGATATTTAGACTCTGATTTTAACCACCAGCATGCAAGCACTTAATGCTGAATCAGGAGTGCCTGGAAACATAATCCTTGATACATAGGATGTTACAGCGCGTCAGGACACAGCCCTTTCCGAGTGTGGAGATGCCATATTCAACATGACGCAGCACATAGTGTTGTGAGACCTGCTTAGGCGCCTAAGGGAGCAATCCATTAATCATGGCTGAGCGACTGCAGGCAAGTCACAGATCTCGGTCCTTCAGCTGCTTGCTTTTAAAAATTAGACAAAAAGTGTAGAAAGCCCTAGGGGCGAATGAACCTTTGGGAAAATCACATCTGAGTCTTTGACCAAGTGAAATGATTAGCTTTTGGAAGGGCATAACTATAATAATAATAATAATAATAATGGGTTGCTGTTTTATTAATATTAATTATACGTGTCAGTGGCAAAAGGAGAAGAGGACGGCAGGAGATGAGGTGGTTGGATGGCGTCACTGCCTCATTGGCATGAATTTGAGCAAACTCTGGGAGATGGTGATGTACAGAGGACCCTGGCGTGCTGCAGTCCATGAGGTCGCAGAAAGTTGGACACGACTTAATGACGGAATACCACCACCTACTAGTCGTTTTTTTTCACTTTTGCTCTGTTCCTTGTATCAGGTGCCGTCTGTGTGATCTGACTTTAAGCCCATCTGGCTGTGTGCTCAGTCGTGTCAGACTCTGAGACACTGTGGACTGTAGCCCGCCAGGCTCTGCATATTGGAGTGGTTTGCTGTGCCCTCCTTCAGGGGATCTTCCCGACCCAGGGATGGAACCAGCGTCTGTTGAGTCGCCTGCACTGGCAGTCTAATACTTTAGCACCAGCGCCACCTGGGAAGCCCGTTACTAGCCTTCTACAGTTGACGCTTATCCCCATTGTACAGATGAGAAAGGTTGAGGCACAGAGCGAGAAGGATTCTGCCAAGGTGCAGATATGTTGGCTTTCTTGCAACAAAAGCTCATCAGGTATGACATTTGCCACCTGTGTTTGAACAAAAGTGGGGTGTCTGGGAACCCAACCTCTGTCCATTATTGCCAGCTACAAACCTGTGACCTTTCCCCACCCTGGTTAGGGCTGGTTTCACCTTGTTCCCTGGATCCCAGTGAGACCAAGGGTGGAAACCCTGCTTTTTTTCCTCTTCTTTAGGGAAAGCACTGTATTACCATGTGAATCAATTTCCCCATCAGCCGCCCCCCAAACAAAACTAACTCTGTTTAGTTCTGAACCTGAACAAAAGGACCTTTGGAATCTGAAGTGCAGAACCAGAAAAATCAGGAAATTAAATTCCAAGTTCAGCTCCCCCTTTGCCCCTCCTGTTGTGTCTGTCGCAACCCGGAGGCATCAGAGCCCTGGGCCTTCACTTGCAGGGGCCGAGGCTATCATGAGGCCCTTAGGCGGTCCTGCAGCACCTCTGGAAGCGCGCTGGCTCCAGAGAGGGGACCGCAGGACTCTTCTACCCTCTGGCTTTGACTTATTTGCATGAGAACAGATTGCTTTGTGCTCATTTGGCCTGCCTGGTCCCAGCCAAAGGCCGAGTCCTTCTAGTCTTCACGTTGGGTTGCTAGGCAGATATGACCCTGGCTTGCAAATAAGCTCTCTGCATTTACCAGCCCGTGAGAACCTCAACTTGGGGAAAGTAGACTGAAAGGAATCTTGTCTGGAGCTCAGGGAGGCGCAGGCCTGCTTTAAGGGCTGGATCTTCAGAGCAGCCAGTGAAGAGGGGGAAATCTGGAGGGGGCTTGTGGGGAGACCTTGGTGACCCGCCTGCCGCCCCGTCTTCCCCTTTCCTGTCTGCCCCAGGCACCCATGATCCAACCACATGTATTCCATGGACACAATTTTTTTTTTTTAGATTTTTAAAATTTTATTTTTAAAAACACTTATTTCTTACTTATTTTGGTTGTGTTGGGTCTTAGTTGCAGTGTGTGGGCTTCTCTCTGGTTGTGGCCTGTGGGCTTAGCTCCCCAGCCAGGGGTCGAACCCATGTCCCTTGTGTTGCAAGGCAGGTTCTTAACCACTGGACCACCAGGGAAATCCCTCGATGGACACAAATTCTTCCTTTAAAACTTTTAGTATCTGCTTCTGCAGGCAGCAGAGAACATCACTGACTTTAACCTCTAGAAATCTTGATTTTCCAGGCAGAGGTACTGGGTTTATCTTGAGGTTTATAGGAGTCCCCCAATCCAGACCCATCTGATGGTTTGAAGAAAGGCAGCGACCTTCAAGTGACCAACCTAAACAGCATAATAAAAAACAGAGACATTACTTTGTCGACAAAGGTCCATATAGTCAAAGCTATGATCTTTCCAGTAGTCATATATGGATGACCACATGGTGAGAAGAACTGACTGACTGGAAAAGACCCTGATGCTGGGAAAGATTGAAGGTGGGAGGAGAAGGGGACGACAGAGGATGAGATGGTTGGATGGCATCACCGACTCGGACATGAGTTTGAGTGAGCCTTGGGAGTTGGTGATGGGCAGGGAGGCCTGGCGTGCTGCAGTCCACGGGGTCAAAAAGAGTTGGGCACGACTGAGCGACTGAACTGAGTGGCCTTCAAACAGAAATGCATGTTTTGTGGAAAATCTGAAGATTCGCCAAGGGGAAAATGTGCTCCTAAGGTGCAGATGTAGGGGGGTCACTTTTCTGAACGTCAGCTCTTTTCTGAGCTGATCGGTGTGAGAGCCCACCGTGGTGCAGGCCGGGTGTTTACTCCTGCGCACTGGGCCGTCTCTCACTTAGCTGGAGCCAGGGTCTCACCAGGGTGCGCTGCCCCAGCTGTAAACACCTCTTGGGGGAAGATCAAAATGTTCTGTCAGGGAAGACTCCTCTCTGCAAGTCAGTATGGCCCACCCCTCAAGTGCATCTCGTTAAAGATGCATTTCCAAGAACGTTATTTGTGCTAATGATAACCTGTCACAATTTATAATATGTTGTTTGATTATAAATGACTTACAGTAATAATGACTGGCTTAATCTAGAAGGGATTTTTTTGTTTGTTTTACACTTGGAGCAAAGCATAAACAAATTTCAATTTATATATAAAGTCTGGTTTCCCAGGTGGTGCGAATGGTAAAGAACTCTCAGTGCAGGAGACTTAAGAGATGAGGGTTCGATCCCTGGGTCACGAAGATCCCCTGGAGACGGGCGTGGCAGCCCACTCACAGTATTCTTGCCTGAACGGCCCTATGGACAGAGGAGCCTGGAAGGCTGCGGTCCCTGGGGTCGCAAAAAGTTGGACACGACTGAAGGGACTCAGCAGAAACAGCACAAAACAGGATGAGGTAATTAACTGCTTTTCAACATACAAGTATATCATGATAAAATGGAAATGTAGTTTTGGGGAAAAAGAGTGGAATGAAAGAAAATTTCCAACCTAATGAGAACCAAGTCATTTTTAAATGAATAATGGTGGGAATTCCCTGGCGGTCCAGTGCTTAGGACTGGGCGCTTTCACTGCTGGGGCCGGGTTCAATCCCTGGCCAGGGAACTAAGATCCCGCAAGCCACGTGGTATGGCCATAAATAAGTAGATAAATAAAAATGAGTAAAGGTGGTTTTCACATTGCTATGGTGTTCCTGTGACACTGGATACATGACAAGAGTGGTTTAATAGTTTAGATAATACTATTAAACACAGTTGAAATGACCTTTGTGCCTATTTAGAGTTGTGATGAAGGGTTGAAGATACCTTAAAACTGAGGGTTTGGGGGGCTGAATGTGCTCCTCCCGTTTCAGACTAAGCCCCGCCCTCTGGTCCCCACCTCAGGCGGTAGTGTCTGGAAATGGACCCTTTGAGAGGAGTTAGCATTAGATTAGATCATAGAGTGGGGCCCATGTGATGGAATTAGTGGCTTTGTAGGAAGAAAGAGGGACTTCCCTGGTGGTCCAGTGGTTAAAACTCCACGATTCCAAGGCAGGAGACATGGCTGCAATCTGTGGTCTGAGAACTAAGATCCCACGTGCGGAGGGGAATGGCCAAAAAGAGAAAGAAAGGGTTAGAGAAGTCTGAGCAGACCCCGAGAAGAGGCCCCGGGGAGCTGCAGTGAGGGGACGCCAGGAGGACGGCCCTGATGGCCTCTGGGCCCCCTGACCGCAGCCTCCCGCCCCGGGGCCGGAGGAGACACATTTCTAGACACCTGCACTTCCCGGGCGGCTCAGTGGTAAGGAACCCGCCTGCCAGTGCAGGAGACACGGGTTCGGTCGGGAAGACCCTCTGGAGAAGGAAACGGCAGCCCACGCCAGTATTCTCGCCTGGAGACTCCCATGGACCCCTGGAGGCTGGCGGGCTACCGCGCACGGGGTCACGAGGGGTTGGACACGAGTGAGCTTGCACACGCGCACGCAGTCTGTGCTACTTTGCTAGGGCAGCTTGAGTTAATGCAGAAGGGGTTTATTGTTTTCCCCTCAACATTTTTTAAATTTATTTTGTGTTTTTTGGCTATGCCACACCCTTTGTGGGATCTTAGTTTCCTGACCAAGGATGGAGCCCAGGCCCTCGGCAGTGAAAGCAGAGTCCTAACCACTGGACCCACTGGACCGCCGGGGACATCCCCTCCCACATTCTTTCAGAGGATACGCCATCAGAAGCATCTTCAGGCCAATGAATAAGAAGCACGTTAATACGAGGACAAGAAAGATGGGATTTCCCGCCGTCCAGGATGAGTTCTCCCTGGAGAAGAAGAAGCCCTGTCCTGTAGTGGGCTGAAGCAGGCAGGGGGCTGTGTGCCTGGACGGTCGATCCAGGGGCGCCCAGGCCCTGTGGCTCCAGGGACCCTGGAGGAGGGATGGTTGGGGATGACTCAAGTGCATTACATTTATTGTGCACTTTTATTTCTGTTATAGCAGCTCCATCTCAGATCATCAGGCATCAGATTGCAGAGGTTGGGGACCCCTGCTGTTAATGTTCTGATGCGTGTGGACGTGGACTCCAAGGCCTGCCTTGGAGTCCTGGGTCTGCCCTCACAGCTGTGTTGCCTTGAGTGAACTACTTAACGTCTCTGCACCTCACTCTACTTATCCATGGAGAGGGGATAATGTGTGCCCGCGTGCTGAGTTGCTCCAGTCCTGTCTGATTCTGGGACCCTGGACTCTGTAGCCCACCAGGCTCCTCTGACCACGGGACTTCCCAGGCAAGAAGACCGGAGTGGGTTGCCATTTCTTTCTCCAGGGGATCTTCCTGACCCAGGGACTGAACCTGGATCTCTTGCATTGCAGGCAGATTCTTTACCGTCTGAGCCACCAGGGAAGCTTGGGGAATAAGAATGGGAATAGTAATAATCATGATGGTACCTCCCGCAGCGGGTAGCTGTGTGAGGAACTCAGTGCCGCGTTGCTAGGGTAACTGACTCAGCATGTGACGGCGGCGGTCCAGCGCTGTGCTTGAGCGGTGCTGACGGCGTGGCTCCTGGCTGGGGGGCTGAGGCGGCTGGACCTTGGTGAGCCTGGAGCAGGCGGGAGAGACCCTGCAAGGACTTGAAGCCAGGGGGAGGAGGGAGAAGAAGATGGAAGGCAGGTATGGGTGGGACGGAGAGCACATCGCACTCGGGGACAGGGGCCTGGGGTCCAAACTGTCTCAGGCTTGGTTAGCGCGCTGGGCAGTGTTGATGCATCACTGGGCACGCTGGATCCATGCTGAGTTTTAACTTGGTTGTCAACACTGATACTTGTTCTTTGTCTCCGTCGTTCACGGGTCCTGTAGTTCTGTCATCGTCTTGCCGCTTATAAAGAAAGAGAGAAAGTGAACTGTGGCCCAAGGGGGCCTCTGTACATGATCTCTAACCTGTTGCAAAAGTCCTAAAAACAGAACAAAACAACAACCAAAATTCTCTGAACAAAGTGGTTTTAATCACATCACTTTCAGGATCAAACGCTTGTCATATTAGACTCTGTGACTCAGTGGCGAGTCATGCAACCTCCCTGGAATTGTTGGAAGGCGCTGGGTGTGGGACCGCTCCATCAACTCAGGCTTCCTTTGGATAACCGTCGAAGTTCTCAAGTCCGGGGAATGAAAACCTGTTCCCTTGCTCTGTTCTTGCCTAAAGGGAGATGCTGGCTTTCCCCGTCTCGTCTAAACACGCAGTCTGTCCTGCTGTTCCCTGGAACAATACAGTCTTAAGCTTCTGTTTTAACCCTGTCGGAGCAGCGCATCCACACATTTCCAGATGACTGGCATGCGTGCCTGTCAGTCACTTCAGTATGTCCGACTCTTTGCCACCCCATGGACTGTAGCCCACCAGGTTCCTCTGTCCGTGAGATTTTCCAGGCAAGAATACTGGAGTGGGTTGCCATTTCCCCATCCAGGGGATCTTCCTGACCCAGGGATCGAGTCTGGGTCTCTAACGTCCCTGCACTGGCAGGCAGGTTGACGGGATGACACAATGAAGCTGGAAGGGGGCTCCAGGACTGGGTGCAAGGCACAAGGCCAGGTGGGACCCGGCCCCCTCGCCGAGGTCGGTGGAGGGCTCTGGCCTCCTTGTTGTCAGTTGCTAAGTCCTGCCCAACTTCTGTGACCCCATGGACTGTAGCCCGCCAGGCTCCTCTGTCCGTGGGATTCTCCAGGCAAGAACACTCCTTCTCCAGGGGATCGTCCCGACCCACAGATCGAACCTGTGTCTCATGTGTTGGCAGGTGGACTCTGGGCAGTGAGCCAGCCGTAGTTGAGTTTGATGCTGGGTTGGGATCCGGGGCGGGGCAGGTGCAGGGAACCCACCGGTCCTCCCGGCTACACCCACTGCCCCTCCCTCAGCACAGCCTCTGCCCATCACCCATGCACACTGGCAAATGCAGTAGTTTCCCAGGCCGCAAAACCACACCTCAGAGGATGTGGTCTGTCCTCTCAAAGTGTTTACTGTTTAGTTTAGGAGGGAGGACACATGTGGTTGTCACCTTAAGTGGCACTGCATCAAGGGTGCTTGTGCAAGTGAGAGTCTCCAGGCCGGGGGAGATCATCTGGGTTTAGGGAAGTGTCGAGGTGAAGCTGAGCTTTCAGGGCGGGAGCGGGGCTAGACTGTAGCTCGGTTTAGACAGAGGCATTCTGTCTGGCAGACACGGGTTGAACCCACTCTGGGCCGGGTGACTGGACTGGGAAGTGCCCTCGCGGGGTTCCCATCTTAGAGTTGGGGCCCCTTCCTTCGGGAGCACCTGGCTCTGTGTCAGTGACTGTTGGTCCTCTGGGCGTTTCTGATGTTAAAATATAATGCCCACTTTAAAAAAACTTTTTTTATCAGAGTATAGTTGATTCACAGTGTTGCGTTCGTTTCAGGCATTCAGCACAGTGAATCAGGTAGTTATACGTGGACGTGCATCCACTCTCTCCTGGATTCTCTTCCCACAGGTCATTATGCAGTAATGAGTAGTCTCTTGTATGCTATGGTAGGTCGTTGTAGATTATCTATTTTATACACAAAAGTGGAGGTGAGAGTTGCTCAGTTGTGTCCGACTCTTTGTGACCCAGGGACTATACAGTCCATGACATTCTCCAGGCCAGAACACTGGAGTGGGTAGCCTGTCCCTTCGCCAGCGGATCTTCCCGACCCAGGGATCGAACCAGGGTCTCCTGCCTTGCAGGCGGATTCTTTACCAGCTGAGCCACCGGGGAAGCCCGTCTTACAGACAGCGGAGTGCACACATCCGCCCCAATCTCCCCCAGCCCTGCTAACCGTGGGCTTGTTTTCTCAGTCAGTAGTTCTGTTTCACAGATGAGTTCATTTGTTCCCTTGATGAAGCTCACTCTGTTTGGCCGCGCTGGGGCCTCACTGCTGCACCAGTCTCTCTGCCGCAGCGAGCAGGAGCATCTCGGAGCGAGCTCAGGCGCTCGGGCGCCTTGGTCGTCCTGGCTCCCAGGGTGAGCTCCTCCATGGCTCAGGGGATCTTCCGGGACCGGGGATCAAGCCTGTGTCCCCTGCACTGGCAGGCAGATTCCTGACCACTGAACCACCTGGGAAGCCCCATGTGCACTTTTTTTTAGTATTCCGTATATAAACGATATCCTGTGACACTTGGCCTTCTCTGATTGACCTCACTCGCTGTGATGCTCCCTAGGTCCATCCGTGTCACTGCAAACGGCATTATGTAACTGCCACTTTCCGTCAGCATCAGCAGAGTCAGTTCCCCTCACATGCCCTCTGCGTCTTGACTTCACCTCCTGCTTCTCTGGCGCGTTGGTAGGCTGCCTGCTCCCGAGACCACGCTGGCTGTCGCCGGACGCTGCCGGGGGCAGAGAGACCAGACCCTCTAGGTTTTCCCAGAGTGGCACTGACAGCCGTAGGACTGCGCGGCCAGAACTGTGGCTCAGAGCTTTGAAGATGCCAATCAGGGCGACTCTTCCTGTGTCCTGGTGGCAACCATAGCGTTTGTATCCTTTACCTTTTCTGGGTTCAGAATCCAAAGGCGCAGAGTCAGGAGAAGCACTCTGCCGGTAGCTGCAGGCACTCTGGATTTCACCGTCTGTTCTAATCGTTTTGCTTATCAGCCGTTGCAGTAATGCCTTGGCTTTGCACAGTGCTTTTTTCAGAGTGTTCTCACGTCTGTTATCTTTTTATCTTCAAGACAGTTGGGGAAGGGGAGAACGACAGCCCACATCTCTGAGCACGTCTTGGGAGCCAGCCCTTGTGTTGGGTTATTTCATGCTCACCGTTGGGTTTGGGGTGGAGGGACTTTCCTGTGGTCCTGTTTTTCAGGCAAGTTGGGAAAGAGGTCCAGAGAGATTCAGGAACTTATCCAAAGTCACACGGCAAAGGAATGACTCTTCTGGAGCCTGGACACATGCTCTGCAAAGTCAGTCAGTGTCAACACATCCCGAAAGTCAGTTCTACAAAAGGCAGACTTGCCAAGTAACTACTTCACTGGCATGAACTTTTTTTTTTTCTTTACAGGGGGTGGGGTGGGGATGAGGGGCAGGACCACACAGTCTGCAGGATCTCAGTTGCCCAAGCAGGGATAAAGCCCCGGCCTGTGGCAGTGAGCTCCGGGAGATGGCGAAGGGCTGAGGAGCCTGGCATGCTGCAGTACTTGGGGTCGCAGAGAGGCAGACAGGAGTGAGCGACCGAGCACCAACAAATGGCAAGGAAGGCAGAGTCCTTAGCCTGGACCGCCCGGCAAGTCCCTGGGTTGAGCATTTATTTTTTCCCCCAACTTTTGGGCTTATCCTTAACTTCGGCCCTGCTTCAGCCTCAGAGCTTCTCAGATAAAACAGCTTTAGTCTCTGGGTGGGCATGGGAGGCCAGAGTGAACCCCGTGGACTGGGTAGCCGAGAAAACAACCCTGTCTGTCTCAGTTCTGGACGGTGGAGGCCTAAGAGCGAGGTGGACTTGGCTCTTGAGGGTTCTGGCCATCACACCTTCTTGCTGTGTCTCCACCTGTGAGTGAGAGAGCAAGTTCTTTCCTGACTCTTCCTGCAAGGGCACAAACCCCTTCGGCAGGGCTGCGCCCTGCAACTTCATCCAACCTGCACTGTCTCCCAGAGGCGGCTCTGCAAGTTTGTCCTAATGAGGGGAGAGGCGCCAATGTGTGAAGTTATCTATTTGACTGCGTAAGGTCTTAGTTGCGAAACATGGGATCCTTTTTTTTTTTTTAAATTTTATTTGCAGCAAGTGGGATCTTGTTCCCCGACCAGGGATTGAACCTGGGCCTCCTGCATGGTGGGCTCAGAACCTTAGCCCCTGGACTCCCAGGGAAGTCCCACCAATAGAAGAATTTTGAAAGGACACAAACATTCAGTCCATAGTGAAATCTCACATATTTCATTTCAGAGGTGCAGATTTGGGGAGAAAATAAATCTACAAAAATAGAAAAGACAGTTGTTGCTGTGGTGGTTGTTCAGTCGCTCAGTTCTGTCTGACTCTGCGACGCCATGGACTGCAGCACGCCAGGCCTCCCTGCCCATCACCAACTCCCGGAGCTTGCCCAGACTCACGTCCGAGTCGGAGATGCCATCCCACCGTCTCATCCTCTGGCGTCCCCTTCTCCTCCTGCCTTCAAGCTTTCCCATTATTGGGGTCTTTTCCAGTAGCATTTAAGAGAAAGTTTTCCCTCTTCTCATGCAAAAATGACAGAAGGGAAAAATACAACTCTGATACACACTCCCTTGACCAGCCTTACGGGGGAAACAGAAGCCTCAGGTCAGCCTGTCCCCTCTCCTGCCGAAAATACACCTCACCTGAGAGAGTCCCTGCCGGCCATCGGCTGAGACTCCCCATGTCCAACTGGGGGATTAAGGTTCTAACCCTGGTCAGGGAAGTAAGATCCCACAGGGCCCACGGTGCAGCTGATAAATTAATAAAATATTAATAAATAGAATAAGAAAATAAGTTGAAAACTCACCTGAATCTAGTCTCACTCATAGATCTACAGATTAGCAGAACAGAGTTCCAGGGAACATTTTAAGGGATACCACGGAGGTAAAATCGGCCAGATCAGAAATGTTACAGGACAGACAACCAAATTTATTTACAAATATGTTGTAGGGAAGAGAGAGGAGGAACATATAAATGAGAAGAGACACGTGAGTCCAGTGCAGTGCAGAACGGACTCTGTTTGGATCACGATTAGAACAAACTGTTTGTGCTAAGTCACTGCAGTCGTGTTGACTCTCTGTGACCCCACGGACTGCAGCCCGCCAGGCTCCTCTGTCCTTGGGATTCTCCAGGCAGGAACACGAGTGGGTTGCCATTTCCTTCTCCAGGATATCTTCCCGGTCCAGGGCTCGAACCCAAGGCTCCGGTGGCTCCTGCGGCTCCTGCATTGCAGTCGAATTCTTTACCGCTGAGCCTCCTGGGGAGTCCAAAACAATGTAGAAAAACCCAGAACCAATGGTGAGACTTTGAGGACATTGCAGCATTCACTGGGTTTTCAATGGTGAACACAAATTACTGTATTATGTTTTAAAGGGGGGCTTTACTGAGAATTCTAAGTATATTAAAAACAGTTCTTAATAATTTAGAGAAGCACATAGAAATGATTGTCGATGGGGTTACATGATGTCTGAGATTTGTTTGCAAATGATGCAGTATAAGTGGAGAGTGAGGGAGGGGAACTGGGAGAGGGGGCGGCCTTGTGCTGACGGCTGTTGAGTTTAGATGTTGGGTGGGTACGTGTGAGTTTCTCAACTTTCGTATGTTTGACAAGTTCCATTATAAGAAGTTTGGTAAGTAATAGGTAAACATTGCTTTGTAAAATGTCCTTAAACATTTGGCAAAGAGGCTTTAAGGGAGTGGATTTGAGGTAACTGACTGTAAGCCCTTTTTTTCTTTTTAAACAAAGTATTTTTTAAAGTTTATTTTTAACGAGGGGTGATTGCTTTACAGTATTTTGCTGGTCTCTGCTGTGAATCAGAGTGAATCAGCCCTCCGTATACTTATGTCCTGTCCCTCCTGATGAAAGTCTTTCGTTGGATCCTGCCCCTCATGGTTTTTCTTCCCAGTGGAGGACGGAGTTTTAGGAAAGGATGTTGTTCAGAGGCCTGTCTACTCTCTGTTTTTCTGACCTGTGTTCAAGGACCCAGATATAATTTCTGCAGCCTGCTGAGTGTTTAGAGGTGTGACCTCAGGTCACCTCTGCTCTCCCAGACTGGCTCCTGCCACGTGGTTTCCTACTGGGCCGATCCCAACAGGTGGTTCCAGCCGAAAGCCAGGCAGGATGTCATCTGTGCCCTGGCATTGCCTGGGTGACAGACGCTGATGTTCCCAGCAACAGGGTCTGGCTAGACGTCTTCAAGCTTAAATTAAAAAAAAAAACAAAACTTTTACTTATTTATTTGGCTGCACTGGGACTGGGGATCTTCAATCTTAGTTGTGGCATTTGAGATCTTAGTTCCCCAACTAGGGGTTGAACCTTTCCCCTGTGCATTGGGAGCGTGGAGTCTTAGCACTGGACCGGAGGGAAAGTCCCTTAAAATTTTTTTTCAGTCTTCTAAGTGGAATTGCTCTCCCACTTTGGATGGAGGTATTCAAAGATTTCCTTTGTTCTGGTTAGAAGATGAATGAGTGGTGGGGATGAGACAGATGACACATGACTGTAGGGAACCCTGCCCTGCGGGATATTTGCTAGTTGTTAGGAGAGAAGATTCTCAAAGTTCTCGTTACAAGGGAAAAACCATTTGTTTTTCTTCTCTGTGTCTCTTGTGTCTATAGGAAATGATGGACGTTAACTAGATTCATTGTGGTCATCATTTCACAGTATACGTTTGCCCAGGCCTCCCGCTGCACGCCTTAGACTAACACGGGTGTGTGTCAGTGATACCTCAGTGATACAAAAAGAAAAATACGTAACAGAAAACAAAGCTTTTCCTTTGCGTCCTCTGTTGAACTGAGACCGAAGCCCGCCCCCCTCAAACACTCCTTTTTTCCCTCTTAATCTTGGCTGCACTGGGTCTCTGCTTGCAGCGTGCAGGCTTAGTCGCCCAGAGGGAGGTGGGACCTTGGTTCCCCATCAGGGATCCAACCGAGTCCCACTGGAGCACCCGGCGAGTCCCCCCCGCCCCCGCCCACCACAGGCACTCAGGGCATCTTTCCGAGTGACACGCTGGGGTCTCAGGACGAGGAGTAGCCCCGAGGAGGTTCATCACGCCCGGCGGCGAGGAGCCACCTGACGCCGGCCGCCGAGCCAGCTGCATCTCCGCCGGCTCCGGGCCTGGCGGCGGGCGAGGCAGAACTGCGCGGTGCTGCCGCCAGGGCTTGCTGGCGGGCTCGCCTCCGCCTCCAGTGCTGCGCCCTGGGCCCTGGCAGCCTCGCCCCGTGCTCTCCCCGCCGCGGCCTCCCCGGCAGAACCCTCCAGAACCGCAGTCCTGCTCGCGCCTCTCCCGGGTCCGCTGGAACGGCCCGCTCCTCGGTGGGGCCGCCACTGGCCTCCCGTAACCCACCCACAAGGGGGTGCCAGGCGGGCAGTGGGCCCCGTGTTTCATTCCCCGCTGACGCGCAGCGCCCGGGTCGAGGCCGCCCCTCGCTCCGCGTCCCCCGATGGGTGATGTCGGGCCATGCTGGACACGCGTGGGCAGCGGGTGTCCGGGACCCCCGCGTGACTGGCGGCTGCGGCCAGCGCCCCCTCCGCCCGCGTCCCGACTTGCCGGCGAGACCTCAGGGCTCTGCAACCAGAGATCACCCCCGCCCCGGGCCTGTGTCTTTCTTGGCCGCAGCTCATCCGAAGCTTTGTCTTTGGAAAACCAGCAGAGCTCTCTGCCAGAGCGGGCCGCCGGCTGTCTTGTTGTTTCAGCTGTTTGCGAGGCCCTCTCGTGGGCCGCCTGGCCGGGGCCCCTCGGGGGGCCAGGGTCAGGTGCGGGGCCTCCCGCTCTTCAGGTGGCCTCCGCGCCGGTTCTCAGCGCTCGAGGCCCGCAGACCGCATCGTCCCCTTGTCAGGAGCGCCTGCCCCGCATCAGCCCGCCCGGAACCACGGAGACCCGGGGCTAGCAGGCCCAGCCTTGCTTTACACCGGGGCAGCTGCTGCTAAGTCGATCCAGTCGTGTCCGCCTCCGTGCGACCCCGTCCCCGGGACTCTCCAGGCGAGAACACTGGAGTGGGCTGCCGGTTCCTTCTCCCGCGCATAGAACTGAAAAGTGAAAGTGAAGCCGCTCAGTCCTGTCCGACTCTTCGTGACCCCATGGACTGCAGCCCACCAGGCTCCCCCGTCCGTGGGATTCTCCAGGCAAGAGCAATGGAGTGGGGCGCCACTGCCTTCTCCGGGAGAAGAGCACAGACCCTGGCTTACCAATCAGTAGCTAGATTCCCTCTTCTGCGGCCCAAGGACAAGGGCAGGGTGTGCTCTCCCCAGCAAGATCTGTCCCAGATAACCTTTTATTTCTTTCTTTGACTCTGCCGGGAGGCTTTCGGCATCTTAGTTCCCTGACCAGAGATCTTACCTGCACCTCTGCATTGGGAGGGCAGACTCTTAACCACTAGACCATCAGGGAGTTCTGCTCCGATGGAACAGATGGGCCTTCCTTGGAGGAGCTTGTTGAATAAGGTGGTCAGGTAACTTCCGACGCAGTGGAAGGAGTGGTGATGGCTTTATTGCCAGAGACCCCCTTTTTGCCTTTTTTTTTTGGCCACACCAAGCAGCACGTGGGATCCTCGCTCTCTGACCAGGGACTGAACTCGGGCCCCCTGCGTTGGAAGCGCCAGGTCTCAACCACGGGGCCACCAGGGGAGTCCCTCCCCCTTTCTTCCTAAGCCCCCAGGAGTGCTCCTTGCCTGTGACCACACCCCCTTCTGAGATGGGAAGTGTGATGTGTAAAGAAAATTGGGGAAAGTGACCTCAGATAAGACACAGCTCAAAGTCTCAGCCTGGATATTTATTTTTAAATTTTTATGTATTGTTGGGTTTTTTTTTTTTGCCTTGCCATGCACATTGTGGGGCTTCCCTGGTGGCTCAGATGGTAAAGACTCTGATTGCAATTCAGGAGGCCTGGATTCCACCTCTGGGTCAGGAGAAGGGCACGGCAGCCCACTCCAGTGTTCTTGCCTGGAGAATCCCATGGACAGGAGCCTGGCGGGCTGCAGTTCATGGGGTGGCAAAGAATCAGACACGACTGAGCAGCTAAGACACATGCGCCTTGTAGGATCTTGGAGCTTACTGACCAGGGTGGAACCCTGTGCTCCCTGCATTGGGAGCACAGAGTTCCAACCACTGGACCACCAGGGAAGTCCCTCAGCTTGGATACTTAAAAAAGCAATAACAGCCCAACTTTACTAAAGTACAACCGACAAATGAAAATTGGATTACTTGCCTGTTGCTCAGTCACCGAGTCATGTCTGACGCTTCACTACCCCATGGAATGCAACACGCCAGGCTTCCCTGTCCCTCACCATCTCCCGGAGTCTGCCCAAGTTCATGTCCACTGCCAAGAACTGTATTTGTTGTCTGTACAATGCATTGTTTTGATATATACATACATTATAAAATGGTGACCACAGTCAAGCTAATCAACACATCCATCATCTCATATGGTCACCTTTAAAATTGTTTTGGTGGTAGAAACACTGAAGGTCTGCTGCTAGTGAATGTGAAGTTTGCAGTGTAGTTTCGTGAACTCTGCTCAGCGTGCTGGATGTTAGATGCCCAGAGGTGGTTGATTCCAAATAACTGAATGTTTGTACTTTGACAAACTCCCTTCCCCCACCCCCTGGCCCCTGCCACCACCATCCCCTCTCTGCTTCTGCGTGTTCTGCTTTCTTAGACTCCACGTAGAAGTGAGATCACTATGTGATCAGGAGATATTTATCTTTCTGTGGCTTATTTCATTTTGCAGAACATCCTCCAAGTTCATCCAGGTTGTTATAAATGCAGAAGAATTTCCTTCTTTTCTTAAGGTCCACTAATTCCATTGTGAGTGTGTGTAAGATAGATGGCATATTTTCTTTACCGGTTCACCGGTTACTGGACGCTTGGTGAATAATGCCGCGGTAAACACGGGTGTGCAGGTCTTTCTTCAAGATCTTAATCTCATCTCCTCTGGATATACCCTGAGAAGTGGGATTGTGGGATAGTCTGGCCGTTCTATTTTTAATGTTCTGAGGAACCTCCATACTGTTTTCCATAATGTCAGCCTGGATCTTAATCAAGGTTTGTGGCTTGGAGACCAATCCTTGAACGTCTGACTTGCTTTTTCCCTTTAGTTAAAAACAATAAGTGGGGGAAAGTATTAAATGTCTCCCTGGAGGTGTGGGCGTGGAAGAGAAGGATGGTGTACTGGCTAAATTAGCTTATTTCCATTCTATAAAAATTGTAAGGACTAATGACCCTCTTTGAAAAACCTCAGAGGAATGTTTTATCATAGAATTCTTAAGAAAGACAATCTGTTTATTTCTGTTCCTACCTTAATTTTAACTTCCTTCTTCAGTGGTTTTCCCCCACTCCCTGGAAGGTTTCGTGTTGGGTCATCCTGAAATGGATTATGGATGAAAAACTGGAGGCTCTAGGGTTCCAAGCTAAGTGGCTTTAAGAAGAAAAGCTTCCTCTGACTGTTGCTCATGGTCAGAAGCCAGTACAGTGAGACAAGTCAACAAGTGTTTGTAGGCTCCCTCCGTGTGCAAAGGCTTTTTCTTCTAGAAAGGGAGAAGTCTTTGGGGCCTCAGGATCAACAAATACCAGTTGAATCTAATTGAGTTTGAAATATTAACTTTCCTTTTGGAAAACAGGGGAATTTGCATTTCTGAACAATTGATTCATTGCCCTCCAGATGACCATGACTATTGACTTGGAATTCCTTTTATTTTGATGAAGTGCATATCTGCCTCTCCTTCTAAGTTTATCTAGATCTTCCAGAACTTACATACCTCCAGCCACTCCCATCCAGCCGGTTGGCCTTTGGGTTGGCTGGCTGGATCTGTTCGCTGGTCATTCCTTCCTCAAAGGCAGGGATGCAGATGGCATCTCTCAACACCCCAGGCCTGGTGTGTGCTGTGCTGAGTTGCTTCAGTCGTGTCTGACTCTTTGTGATCCCATGGACTGGAGCCCGCCAGGCTCCTCTGTCCATGAGATTCTCCAGGCAAGAATACTGGAGTGGATTGCCCCACCCTCCTCTAGGGGACCTTCCTGATTCAGGGATCGAACCCACTCTCTTCGGTCTCCTGCGCTGGCAGGCAGGTTCTTTACCACTAGTGCCACCTGGGAAGTCCCAGCCCTAGTCACGTCTGTATTTATTATAACTTGGTTCTCCTTTAATAGGTTGGGTGTCCATGGAGACGTTTAAAATCCGATCCAGAATTTCAAGTCCATGTCTCCTTACCAACCTAGTCAAGTTAAGGCTTTTAGGTGAACTAGGGGTAATATGGTTTTATTCTGTGTTTCCATTTGCAGCCTGCAGTTGAAAGCATAACCTTCCATTTCTGTCTTTCAAAACTCAACCTGATTCATTGCTTTTGTGTTTTTCCACTGAAGCTGAATCATCTCTAGTTATGTTAATCACCTCCAGTTAGGTTTGTTTTTTTCTAGGACCAGAATCTTAATTTTTTGTTTGTTTGTTTGTGGCTTCCCTGGTGGCTCAGATGGTAAAGAATCTGCTTGCAATGCAGGAGACCTGGGTCGGGAAGATCCCTTGGAAAAGGGCATGGCAACCCACTCCAGGACTCTTGCCTGGAGAATTCCGTGGACAGAGGAGCCTGGCCGGCTACAGTTCGTGGGCTAGCAAAGAATCGGACACGACTGAGCGACTGACACACTTCCCTTTGCTTGTTTTGAATCATTTGGGTCGTTGTGTGTTGTGGCTGTGCTGGGTCTTTTGCTGCGGGCGGGCTTTCTCTAGTTGTGGGAGCGGGGGCTGCTCTCCAGTTGCGGGGTGCCGCTTCTTGCAGTTGCTTCTCTTGCTCTGGAGCACGGGCTCTCGGCTCACGGGCTTCCGTAGCTGCAGCACGTGGCTCAGTGGCTGTGGCTCACGGGCATAGTTGCCCCACACCATGTGGGACCGTCGGCCAGGGATCGAACCCGTGTCCCCTGCATTGGCAGCTGGATTCTTAAGCACTGGACCACCAAGGAAGTCCTTGATTTTTATTTTTCCTTTAGGCAACTTGCTACTCAAAATGTGATCCAAAGACTACATCAGAAATACAGTTTCCAGATACCAGCCTCACCTAATGAACCTGCACTTTAATAAACTCTCCAGTTGATTTGTATGTGCATCAAAATGTGAGAAGCACTGGCTGACTTAAGATTTTCATTTTACAAATTACATTGTCAAGATGTAAAGGGACACATTTCCATTAAACACATTTTGGACGTTTTTTTTTCCTGACATTTTATTATGAAACATTTCAAATGTACAGCAAAGTAGAATGAGTTCTACAGTAAGCTCCCTGGACTGTCCACCCAGACCCAACCATTAACTTAATTATTTTCCTTCCCTTTTCCCCCAGCTTTCCATCAAGAACTTCATACAGAGGGACCACCCTGGCGGGCCAGTGGTTCAGACCCCGAGCTGCCACTGAAGGGGCCTGGCTCTGACCCTGGTCTGGGCACTGCAATTCTGAACGCCGCACAGTGCAACCAAATAAAAGTACAGCCTGCTCTTTTATTTGGGAATTCCAAATAAATGCCAATAAAGTCCACGTGGTCAGGACTCGGTGCTCTCGTTCTATCCCTGGTAGGGGAACGAAGGCACAGCCAAAAATCCAAAATGGAACTGCTGCTGTATAGAATGCTAGTTTACAGCCTGACTGTTAGGAAGAAGCTCGTCTTGGTAGGAAGGGTCTCACACCTTCTTCTAGAGTCCTTGATGGGTTTGGCATGTTTGCACTTGGTTTCTCGTGAGTCAGGGAAACATGATGGGGCGGGAGTCGGGGAGCACTGGTATTTCACAGAGTGGGGTGCTGGCTCCTGTCCCCCGATCTGGAATATGGAGCCTCAGAATATTCCCCCCCATATGGTGAGTGGGTTCAGACATCGTCCCTAATGTTGATTCCAGCCCTGTAATCATCGGCCTATTGTAAATATTATTAGCATCACTAATTCTCAGGTGGAGAAACTGATGAACCCGTTCAATACTCGAATAAGAAGGAAAACATATGTTGGCATGGGAAAGTGATTATTTCCTAAGCTACTGAGTAAAACACAGCTGCACTGGCAGTTTTAACTCTGTTTTCTTGTCAATTTCTGTTCTTTCAGGAAACCTTACAGACACATGAAGCCTTCCACCATCTGGAACTCAGAAACTCGACTGGGGAGGACTGTGGCTTCTGGACCGTCCAGGTGTCTCACAGATGTGAGCATTTATCCCGCACTCGCCAGCTGGAGCCCCGAACAGCTGCACAGCCTGTGCTCCGGCTCACACCGCCCTGAACTGAGGGGTCGATTTCCAAGTGACCGAGAGCAGCTGCTGACACTGCGGTCTGACTGCCGCACACTGCCCGCCCCCTCCCAGAGCTGGGCTGGAGAAAGCCACGTTCGGGGCTGGAGTCTCCTGACTTGAATTAGGATTCCAGGTGGGGGCCTCGTTTCTGTAGCCCCCAACACCCCGATAGGCGTCCCCATCACCCTCGGTGTCTTCCGGCAAACTCCACCACCGTGTCACTTCACAGACTCAGAATCCTCCCTGATCACCATGGCCTGGCTTTCCCTAAAGGTCTTGTTGGTGGGGCTGAGTTTCCTGGGATGTCTTTATCCTCTCGTAGATTTTAGCTTCAGTGGGGAAACAAGAGACCAGAAACCGAACTTTGTGATCATTCTGGCGGATGACATGGGGTGGGGTGACCTGGGAGCCAACTGGGCGGGCACGAAGGACACCGCCAACCTGGACAAGATGGCTGCAGAAGGAATGAGGTGAGAGCCGGGGGTGCCGAGCCAGCGTCTCTGTGGGTGTCCTACCCTGACTCTCCAGGGGAAGGGGACTGTATAAAAACACTTAGAGAGCAATTGATGGTCCATGTTGATTTAGTTAATTGACTGATGAATTGGTTTTTCAGCCAGTACAGCATCATAAAGAAATCCATCCATCCATCCATCTATCCATCCATCCATCTATCTATCCATCCATCCATCTATCCATTCATCTATCCATCCATACATCCATGCATATCTTCATCCACCCATCCTTTCATCCATCCATCCATCCTTTCATCTATCCATTCATCCACCCCTTTATCCATCCATCCATTCATCCATCTATTCATCCATCCATCCATCCATCCATCCATCCATCCAGCCATCTATCCATGCATGCATGCATGCATGCATCCATCCATCCATCTACCCATCTGTCCATTCATCCATCCATCCATCCACCCCTTCATCTATCCATTCATCTACCCCTTTATCCATCCATCCGTGCATGTATCCATCCATGCGTGCATGCATGCATGCATGCATCCATCCATCTACTCATCTATCCATTCATCCATCCATCCATCTATCCATTCATCCACCCCTTCATCCATCCATCTATCCATCCATCCATTCATCCATCCACCCCTTCATCCATCCATCCATCCATCTATCCATGTATCCATTCATCCATCTATCCATCCATTCATCCACCACTTCATCCATCCATCCATCCACCCCTTCATCCATCCATCCATCTATCCATCCATCCATCCACCCCTTCATCCATCCATCCATCCATCCATCCATCCATTCATCCATCCACTCCTTCATCCATTCATCCATCTATCCATCCATTCATTCATCCATCCACCCCTTCATCCATCCACCTATCCATGTACCCATTCATCCATCCATGCATGCATCTATCCAATAACACTTTTTTTTTTTTTTTGGCTATGCTCTTCAACCTTTTGTGATCTTAGTTCCCTGATCAGAGATCAAACTCAGGGCCCCAGCATTGAGAACAGTGAGTCCTTGCAGCTCAGGGATTCTGATAACACTAACTGTGTGTGTGTGTATTAGGAAGTGGAAACACAAAGGTGAACAAGATAAAAATCCTTGCCTTCAAGGTCTCTTAGTGGGGACAGGTTGAAAGCAAAGTACAGATTACAATCTAGTCCATGAGCTTGAATCAGGAGTTTTTGGAGTCTGTGGGGAGGATGTGGACCCCAGCCTGGAAGTTTAAGGGAGAAGGTGACCTTTGGAGCGTGACTGAAAGTCAGTAGGGCATACAAAGGCCAAAGGACTTAATTATGAGCTGACAGGATTTATGGTCCATTTATGGTGCACGAAACTCTGAAGACCGAAGAAGGGAAGAGGGGTGTATATCTGAACCAGTCCCAAGTGTTTATAAATTTTTTGCTCCAATGCAGCTTTCCCCTCCTTGAAAGTGAGACTGAGAAAAAGTGTCGGGCTTCCAGACTTTGGGTTTTCCTTATTGGGTGGGGGTCGCTCTGACTGGCCAGATCCCGTTCGTCAGGGTTAAGTTCCTCCAATGGGGAATCACCTCCGCCGGCTTGTTGGGACAGCTCACGGGCTTCTCTGGAGCTTCACCCATGAGCATCCTCACACTTAGAGCTTTCTCCTGAGATAGGGACCCTGTGGTCCCTGCATCTGGTGTCGCTCACTCTCATCCATCCTCCTCCCCTCGGCCAAGAGGAAGTTTCAAGAAACATCTCCCAGTTTCCAGCCTCTCAAAGGCATTTAGTAACCCTGAGGATAAGATCTGAACTCCAAGGAGCAGTGTACAAGCCCAGCGCATCCCCTGCCCTGGTCCTCCGCCGGCCCCTCCTGTCTGGACCAGCTGTGGTCCCCTCACGGCTTCAGCTGCTTTCCCCCTCTGTTTAAGCCTCATCTGTGTCATGAGTTCTTTTGTTGTGGTGGTGGTTCGTCGTCCAGTCTTGTTCACCTCCTCTTTTTAAAATATACCTTTTATTTTGTGTTAGAGTGTGGTTGATTTACAATATGATCATTTCAGGTATATAGTGAAGTGATTCAGTTACACATGCACACACAGCCATTCTTTTCCAGATTCTTTTCCCATGTGGGTCATCACAGGGTACTGAGCAGATTTCCCTGCGCTGCACAGTCGGTCCTTGTTGGTTATCCATTTTATAGATAGTGATTAGTTTTTCTTGATACACTTTCCACTTGTCTGTTGTTATTCAGTCACTCAGTCGTGTCCAACTCTGCGACCCCATGGACTGCAGCACACCAGGCTTCCTTATCCTTCACTGTCCCCCGGAGTTTGCTCAAACTCATGTCCACTGAGTCAGCAATGCCATCCCACCATCTTATCCTCTGTTGTCCCCCT
>CM035286.1:60291692-60325364 GCA_020226075.1 Hydropotes inermis | reverse complement strand
AGATCTGGTGCCAGCTGGGTCAGGTTCTGGTGAGGCCCCTCTTCCGCGCTGGTGGACAGCCACCTTCTCACTGTGTCTTCACTGAGAGCAGAGAAAAAACTCTTCCTTTTCTTGTGCGCTTAGTCACTCAGTCACGACCGACTCTTTAAGACCCCCTGGATTTTAGCCTGCCAGGCTCCTCTGTCCATGGGATTCTCCAGGCAAGAAGACTGGAGAGGGTTGCCATTTCCTTCTCCAGGGGATCTGCCCGGGATTGAACCCAAGTATCCTGCATTGACAGGCGGGTTCTTTACCACGGAGCCGCCTGAGCAGCCTAGGTTTAGCGAACGAGGACTTTTTCTGTGGCCCACATGAACTCTCTGGGCTCATTAGCTCCACACTCCTCCAGGCGAACTTGGGATTCTGATTGTCTGTGTGCAGAAGACACACCGGCCCCGCTCACACTCTGGTTCCTCTGCCTGTCCTTGGATGTCAGCTGGGAAATGGGCATTCGGGTGTCACTCAGGTGGTGTGTGTGGCTGTGAGTCAGGCCGTCAGGGTGGGCAGCAGCGGGGTGAGTCCCAGACCAGTGACTGGTGTTTGGGTGGTTTTAGGGCCGCCCCTTCTGTGGACCAGCTCAGCTGCTGGGCTTCTCCTGGGTGCAAGGGGACACAGGAAGAATGTGGGATTTGGGGTTTGGACAGGCCTGGGTGCAAATTCTAGCTCTGTCCTTTCCCAAGTGTAGGGATCTCCAGTCTTTTTTTTTTTTAATTTTTAAAAATTTGTTCATTTTTAATTGGAGGATAATTGCTTTACAATGTTGTGTTGATTTCTGCCAAACGTCAGCATGAGTCAGCCATTGGTTGTACATATGCCCCCTCCCTCTGGAGCCTCCCTCCCATGTCCAGGCTTGCTTATTTATTTATTTTCTTTTTAATGTTTATTTTTATTTATGTATTTATTTGACTGCACTGGGTCTTGGTCACAGTGTGGGATCTTGGTTCCCTGACCGGGGATCGAACCCCTGGCCCCTGCACTGGGAGTGCATAGTCTTAGCCACTGGACCACCAGGGGGGCTCCAGGGACTAGTCTTTGATACGAAACAGGGACTGGACCGAGCAAGCTGCGTCCGTGTTCCTGCCAGCGGCACAGTCTTGGGAAAGTTGCTCACACTCTCTGCTTTACCCTTCTTATCTGTAAAATGGAATTCTGATGATTTGAAATGATATACGTATATGATTAGGGTAGTAGCCACTTGATAAATGGTAGCTATGTGTGTGTGTGTGTGTGTGTGTTTATTGGCATGTGGGATCTTACTTCCCTGACCAGGGACTGAACAAGAGCCCCCTGCATTGGAAGCTTGGAGTCTTAACCACTCAGCCACCAGGGGTGTCCCATGGAGGCTCTTCCTAGAGTCATAAGGCAAACATACATCAAGTCAGTGGATTATTATTATTTTTTAATTGGGCTTCCCTGGTGGCTCAGACGATAAAGAATCTTCCTGCAATGCAGGAGACCTGGGCTTGATTCCTGGGTGGGGAAGACCCCCTGGAGAAGGGAATGACTGGCTACCCACTCCAGTATTCTTACCTGGAGAATCCCATGGACAGAAGCCTGGTGGGTTATGGCCCACGGGGTCTCGCAGAGTCGAACGCGACTGAGAACCAACATTAGTTGACGAGCTGGACACGACTTATCGCGTGCGCGCACACGCACACGCACACACACATGCACACGCTCACACATGCACGCACACGCACACACGTGGAATCTGAAACATGGTACAAATGGCCCTATCTGAAAAACAGACTCAGAGACGAGGAGAAGAGGCTGCATGTTTACACCCTAGTCTTAGCTCACACGGCCCGTTTTTGAGGAGCACCTGCCGCAGTTACCCACCTCTGAGTGGGAACCGCCGGCGGCCTGAGGGCAGTGACCGACCTTCCGCTGTTAACGCGCTGTCCTCCAGGCCCTGCTCCCGGCTCATCGCCGTGTGACAGCCGGGACTCCCGCAGCCCCAGCCCAGAAGGGGCGCCGCTGCGGTTCGTACACCGACTCTGGAGAGACCTCCTCTTTGGTTTGGCCTTCTGGGCTGGTTAGGCCAATATTTCAGGCTCCCGGTTACGGAGGGTACTGAGGCCCTGCCCTTCTGGGTTTGTGTCACTCAGCTTGAGACTCAGGGGGAAGAAAGAGCTACTCCTCTCTCTCTGGGTCAGAAAACTCCAGGTTTGGGGGGCTTCCCTGGTGGCTCAGTGGTAAAGAACCCACCTGCTGATGCAGGAGACACGGGTTCGATTCCTGGCCCAGGAAGATCCCACATGCTTCAGAGCAGCTCAGCCTGTGTGCTCCCCATCCATCATCAGCGTGAGCTCTCCATCCCGGGAGCAAAATCACTGAAGCCCGTGCGCCCTAGAGTCTGTGCTCCACAGGAGGAGCCACCCGGGAGAAGCCCTCCCACTGCAGCTAGAGCAAAAGCTGGCTGAAGACCCCGCAGTGCCCAACGTGAACGAGTGAAATACACACAAAGGGAGTGTTGTGTCTGAACAGAACTATATCAAGAAAGAGAATTTGGGGAAAAAAGGAAAAGAGAAGAAGACTCCAGGTTCGCGTTCTGAATCTCCATGCTCGGGTCATGGGTCGTGGGCCCAACCATTAGGGAGGGGTCTGTGCGGCTCTGCTGGGCCCAAGTCTGGGTGGCTGGGTGTGGGGACAGGGAGCAGGAGTTCACAGCCCCAGGGCACCCCCGTTAGCAAGTGCCCAGGTGCTGTCAGACGAATGTCTGCTTTCAGGTGCGAGGAAGCTTCACAAGCCCAGAAGTCAAAGTCCAGATCATCCTTCTGGGGAATAAGAGCTTCTGAGGCCAGGGCTTCCCTGGTGGCTCAGTGGTGAAGAATCTGTCTACCAGCGCAGATGTGGGCTTGATCCCTGGGTCGGGAAGGTCCCCTGGAGAAGGGACTGGCAACCCACTCCAGTGTTCTTGCCTGGAGAATCCCATGGGCAGAGGAGCCTGGTGTCTATGGGGTCCCAAAGAGTGGGACACGACTGAGCGACTCACTGGCTCTTTTGACAGTGGTAGGCTTTGAAGTTTAGGTCAGAACTCGGAAGGGTGGGAAGAGTCCGGTTGTGCAGGCTGAGCTCCAGCCGAGGGAGGTGTCGGCCGGCAAGATGCCTGCGGTGGGGGATGGCAGAGGCGGGGCTGGGAGGTGCTCCAGGACCCCGTCCTGTTGGGGGATCTTTGGGGATCTGTAGCGTGGTGTGTTCGTTGACAGGAGCCACGGTAACCAAGCCCCGCAAACCGAGTGGCTTAAAACACCAGAAATGCCTTGTCTCGTGGTTCAGGAGGCTGGAAGCTAGGGGTGAAAGTGCTGGCAGGGCCTCGCCCCCTCTGAAGGTCTAGAGGATGCCACTCCTCACCTCCCCACCTCCTGGTGGCCGTGGGTGTCCTGAGCAGGTCCAGCCACGACCCGCGGGCAGGTGGCGATGCTCTGAGAGAAGCTGGTGCCTGGGAACCAGCTGGGAGCCCAGCAATCAAGGGAGGGCAGGGAGGCTTCTTCCAACCCCAAGGGATGGAGGGTCAGGAGGAAGTGCTGGCTAGGTGTGAAGGCAGAGCCGGGGCCCCGGACTCCCCGGGAGCAGAGCGCAGCCGCACCCGGCACACACGGACCCCACGATGTGGGCGCCCCTGCCCTCACTCGGCCAGGTGGAGGCATCGCCCTCCTGCTTGATGAGCGTGGGCGCAGGCCCAGGCCCGTGCTTTCAGATGGCGTGGCTGGGGTCTCACGGGGCACGTCTCTGCCCTCGGGCTGCTGCTCCTTCTTGGCCGTGTGCCCCCGTGAAAGCTGGTGTCTGGGAATTCCCCCATCTTCCAGGGCCGAGGCCTGGTCTCTTTAGCAAGACTCACCGTGTTCACAGGAGCAGAGAGGGCGAGGACATCGCCCACTCTGCACGCGCTGTAGGGCGAGGACATCGCCCACTCTGCACGCGCTGGGTGGTGCCCACCGTGTGCCAGACTGGGGGCCGGAGGGGGAGGGCTGCCGTCCCGCCACCTCTGCCCTGGTGCTGACCTGCTGAGTCACAGGCCGTCCCCAAAGTCAGCGGCTCTCGACAGCCACCACTTGATTGTAGCTCATGATGCCAGGGGTCAGACATCCAGGCATCTCTTGAGTGGGCAGTTCTTTTCCACCTTGGGTTGACTGAGGCCACTCTGGGGAGATTCAGCAGGCAGACGGCTGGGCTGGGAGGTCCAGGTGGCCTTGCTCGAAGGTGGGATGTTTAGACGCCGATGACCTCAGCTGGCATCGTGGACCGCAGCAGCTGTGACCATCCAGGAAGCCTTGGGGTATTGAATTTCTCACATGGCAGACAACACTTTCATCACCTCATAGGTACAGAACCTGGCTTTACCTGTGTTTCTGTTTAAATACATCTTGTTTAATATGTGTGTCAAAGTCATTCAGTCGCATCTGACTCTTTTTGACCCTATGGAGCCCACCAGGCTCCTCTGTCCACGGGATTCTCCAGGCAAGAACACTGGAGTGGGTTACCATGCCCTCCTTCAGGGGTTCTTCCTGACCCAGGGATTGAACCCGGGTCTCCTGCACTGCAGGCAGATTCTTTACTATCTGAGCCACCATGGTGGGGTGCTCAGCTTCCCTGCTGGCTCAGATGGTGAAGAATCTGCCTGCAGTGCAGGAGACCCGGGTTTGACCCCTGGGTTGGGAAGATTCCCTGATAAAGGGCAGGGCAACCAACTCCAGTATTCTTGCCTGGAGAATCCCATGGACAGAGGAGCCTGGCTCTTTCTCCATGGAGGCTATAGTCCATGAGATTGCAAAGAGTCAGACATGACTGGGTGACTTATTTAATACATATTTGATTCATTGACATTGAACTGAAGGTCAACAGCACCATGCTTATTGTGAATGAAGCTTGTCTGACACATGCATTTTCTCCATAAGGCCCATCACAGCCTTCTCAAGCTTAGACATGCTGGCCAGACCTTGAGTATTGAGCTTGGGATTGTTTTAAGCAGTAAAATCATCAACAGAAAGAAAACCATTGAAAAACCATGGCACTGAATTGCCTGTGACAAGGAGGACACTTGTTTGGCATGTGAGAGCCATGAGTATTGATTTTGGGGTTACAGGTACTTTGAGTAGGTGAATTCAAAATATACAATCCGCAGATAAAGGGGATATGCAGTCCATTCAATATGTTGGATTAAATCTAGTTCAGTTAGCTATGTGACCTTGGATTAGTTGCGTTATCTCTGTGGGCTTCATTTTCTTTTTCGGGTGGGTCACGTTGCAAGGCTTGTAGAGTCTTAGTTCCTCAACCAGGGATTGAACCCATATTGCTTGCAATGGAAGTTAAGGAATCTTAACCCCTGGACCACCAGGAAAATACCAGTGGGCTTCATTTTCTTTATTGTTGTTGTTGTTCAATTGCTAAGTCGTGTCCCACTCTCTGCGACCCTATGCACTGCGGCACACCAGGCTCCTCTGTCCTCCGCTGTCTCCTGGAATTTACTCAAACTCATGTCCGTTGAGTCAGTGATGCCATCCAACCATCCCATCCTCCGTTTCCCCCTTCTCCTCCCGCCTTCAATCTTTCCCAGCATCAGAGTCTTTTCCAAGGAGTCAGCTCTTCACATCAGGTGGCCAAAGTATTGGAGCTTCAGCTTCAGTGTCAGTCCTTCCAATGAATATTCAGGGTTGATTTCCTTTAGGATGGACTGGTTTGATCTTGCAGTCCACAGGACTCTCAAGAGTTTTCTCCCAACACCACATTTTGAAAGCATCAGTTCTTCATAGCTCAGCTTTCTTTATAGTCCAACTCTCACATCCATACATGACTATTGGAAAAACCATAGCCTTGACTAGATGGACCTTTGTTGGCAAAGTGATGTCTCTGCTTTTTAATGTGCTGTCTAGGTTTATCGTTTACCTGCCCCACACCTGGATATCTTGGTGCTCCTCCCCAGCACTGGGCCCCAGGTGACTGCTGTTGTTCATGTCTGGACCCCCCCCCATCACTCTCCTCTCCCCCAGGTTCGTGGATTTCCACGCGGCGGCCTCCACCTGCTCACCCTCCCGGGCGGCCCTGCTCACCGGCCGGCTGGGCCTCCGCAATGGAGTCACTCACAACTTTGCAGTCACGTCTGTGGGGGGCCTTCCACTCAACGAGACCACCTTGGCCGAAGTGCTGCAGGGGGCTGGCTACGTCACGGGGATGATTGGTAACATGACCTCTACCACCTGGACCCCTGTCCCCTGCGCTTGCTGTGGTGGCTGCTTCCTTCATCTGCAGAGCCGTCTCTTCTGCTCGAGTCCACTTGTGTGTTCATTCCTTGCTGTGGAAACTAGAAATGCTTTCAGCTCTCAGTGTCAATAATTGGACATGTGGGTCTCCTGCACTGCAGGCAGGGGGTCTTCACTGTCGGTGAGGATGAGCCCCAGTCCGCAGGAGGCGGGACCCTTAAGGTTCCAACTTGCTGTCCTTTCGGCCCCTTGTCTCCACGCCTGGAGGCCCGGATCCCCTTGAGGCTCTCCGTGTGGGCTGAGCATCCTCGGCAGTGGGTCCTTGCATCTGCGTGACTCCCAGCCGGGGGAGGGGCTTTGGTCCCTGGGAGCTCAGAGTCTTAGCCACTGGACCACCAGGGAAGCCCCTGTTTGCTTCTAACCTTGATCTGTGTTAATGGGTTTTTCCCTAGTTGTATACCTACCTCTCGGTCCTACTTTTCTGCCCTTCCTATTATTTTACATTTCCTGGTGGTGTAATTTTACATATTTACTATCATTTTAGAAAGAATTTTAAAATTGTACTATGTCTATATTTCCACATCATACGGAACCTAAGTAGTCCATCTAATGCTTAATCCACTTCCCTTAACCTCTTATTACATAATTTTCTCCAAACCTTTAGACCAGTTGCTAGCAGGGACTCCCCGAGCACTGCCCCACCCCGGCTCATACACACTTTCTGTAGTGGCAGCAGGTCTTTATTTGGGCTGCATGCATTCGTCTAAAGAAGATGGGTCAGAAGCATTTCATGGAGGCCACGTGAGAGCGTGTGTTGAGCCAGACTCCTGCGGTTGCCTGTTCATTTCCGCCCTTCAAGCTGCTTCACACTCTGCCTCTCGGTCTCCGCTCCGCACCTTCTCTTGTCCCCTCGCCACCTGGGTTCCCAGCAGGGCGGGCAGGGCGGCGCGTCCCGGGCTTGCCACGCCCCCGGCCCTCCCAGCGCGCTCACGGGCGGGAGCAGTGGGTGCGGCGGGCTTTTCTGATCTGCGGCGGCTGCGGGGCCGCGGGGGGCGGCCCGGCCCCTCGCTCATCCTCTGCCGGCGGCTGCTGCTGGCCAGGGAGGAAGGTGATGAAAGCAGGTGCGCGCAGCGCCTCTGGGGCCACGTGGGCGCCGCACCTGCTCCCGGGTCCTCGGCAGGGTCCCCAGCGCGGGGGGCAGAGCGGCCCGTGATGGGGGGCGCTGCCCGGGGCTCTCCACCCTCAGTGGGGGCGGAAGCCCAGCCTGCTCGCTCCTCTGGGCCCCTGGTAGCCCGCCTTCCCCTTCCCTGGGCCACTTCCCGCGTGAGCCCTGAGTCACCCTGCCTCGCTTTCTGTCTCCCTGGGGACTCCCCTCCGCCCCGCCCCGAGAGCCAGGCTGGGGGTGGGCGCAGCCTCTCTGCGTGTGGTCAGGGAGGAGACCCCAGCGTGCGCTCGGCGCCCGCGGCCTGGGCCCCTCGGGACTCCTCTGAGAGCCTCTCTCTTGTCTTCCTGCAGGGAAGTGGCATCTCGGGCACCACGGCTCTTACCACCCCAACTTCCGTGGTAAGGATTCCCGGGGGACCGGTTACCTGGGAAACAGAGGTGTCTGTGCGAGAAGACTCACCGGGTTTAAGCCTTCCGGCCCCTGGGCCGCCTCTCTCCTGAGTCGGGACGTCCTCGCTCACAGGGTCACTTGGGGGGTCTGGGGCACCCAGGGCTGCCGCTCCGCTCACCGCCTCTTGCCTGGCTCTTGTCCGGGCCCCCCTCGGTCTCCCCCCGGCGCCCCCTCGTCGCGAGGCCATCAGCATTTTCCTTGACCCCGTTCTCCCATGTCGGGGAGCAGCGGCCCCCGTGAGGTCCGTGTGGTGAGAGGTCAGATTGAGGGGTTCGCTAAAGCAGGGATGGGGGGTGGGTGGGGAAGTTCTGTGAAAACATCACACCGAGGCTTGTGCCGCAGAAGGTGTAGGGTGAGTGGAGGGGTCTCAGAAAAAAGTCAGCTCAGGGTTTTCAGGTCTCACTTTGACCCTCACGTCCTCTCCCCGCCCCAAGTCCAGTCCTGCCAGCCCTCAGCATCCAGAAGAGACGCCAGCTGTTTTGAGAAGCATCCTGAGAGTCCGTCTCAAGCCAGCACCAGCCCCGCCAGCATCCTGGGAGGCCTTCCCCCTCTGATGTCTCTTGCTGGCTTCCTGGGAAGCCTGCTCTTCAAGCTAAATCTCTGTTCTTGTCTCCTCGTCAGATGGGAAGTTTCTTGAGGGCAGAGTGTCCTCTTTTGTCCCTCAGTGTCGTGCAGGGAGTAGATTTGCCCCAGATATTTCCTGCTCTGTCCAGCTCAGCGTTGGGCATGGTAGGAGTCCAGGAATTCTCCCTGCTCCCTTCCCCTTCGGGTTAACTCTAATCACAAGATGTTTTGCAAATCTAGTCTTGCGGCCGGCCAGGAGCCAGCAACGTGTTTTCCTTGCATACTTACCGAGGGATATTCATCAAATCCTCTTTTAATTACACACTCATAACACTGCAGAATTAAATCATGGAAAATTAAATTTCTGTCCTGGGTGTAAGAACGCAGGCCCGCAGTCTAACCGGTGCTTCTGTTCCAGGCTTTGACTACTATTTTGGGGTCCCCTACAGCCACGACATGGGCTGCACTGACACCCCTGGCTACAACCACCCCCCCTGCCCGGCGTGTCCCCGGGGCGACAGACCATCCAGGTAATTCTGGCCAAGGTGTTGGCTCTGGGCGTCAGAGCAAGGGGAAGTCCCGGGGGTGTGATCCATCCAGAGGAGACAGGGAGGCCGCGAAGGACCAGTAACCGCAGCAAAGAAAGGTCGTGCACCTTTAGTGCAAATCTTAGATGCGTTATGTGCATGGCGGGCAAGAACACTTTCTGTGGCGATGAGGGGACAGCACTTTTTTAATTGGAATTTTCCAGTTTCCTTGGACTGTTGAGCTCAGTTGGGGGGAGGGCGTGCTACTAGGTCTCACGCGGGTGGCCTCCCCTCTCTTGTCCTGGACCACGCACCTATCCCGCCAGGGGACGGAAGGAGGGAGACAGGAAAAGCGCACAGGGCTCCTAGCGCGCCCCACCCGCCCGCAATAAGGCGGTGTCCCAGCGTTGGAATGCCGCGCAGGCACTCAACAGGATGCTTTCAAAACGTACTCAGTGAAATGGGGAAGTGCTCACAATAGAACAGTCAGCGAAAAAGGCAGGAAACTAATCATCAACACGGGTCTGAACTGCGTCTGCATTCACACCTCTAGTAGCCCCGAAGGAAATACGCCAGAATGGTGACCACGGTTCATTCAGTCCGGTTGTGCCATTAACAAGTTTTCATTTTTTCTCTCTCTCATTGTATTTTTCCAATATTCTGTAATCAGCACACAGAACGTTTCCTATCGGAAAAAGGCGATACACCGTAATCAGGTGATAAAGCCAGGTGCTCTGCTTGTTCAGAGCGTGCACCACGATTATTTGCAAGGTTTGCAGGCTTCTGGGCTGCTTGGGGCAAGTGAGTCTCAGATGGCTTATTAATAACACAGTAGTTAGTGTAATAACGGCCATTTATTGAGACACTGTTACCATCTAAGCTCCCTACGTGCTGATTGATCGTCCGTGTGACCATGGACCGAGGCAAGTGTTTCTCCTGATTGTCCAGGGACGGCGCTTACCTCATGGCCCTGGTCACAGTGGGGCCGTGACGGGGAACTGGAGAGTCCCCCTGGGTCCCCCTGAGTTGGGAGGGTGGGGTCAGTGGGAAAAGTCAAGGCTACTGATTGGCTCTGGGACTCTGCTTGAGTATCTCAGTTTGTTTAGACCTTAGTTTCTCTCCCAGCAAAATAGGAATAATAACACCCTAGCTCAAAAAAGTCATTGGGAGCCTCATACAGCGGCCGGGCCTGCCCAAGAAGCGCACATTTCTGCTGGAAGGGAGTGGAAGGAGGTATTGTATCAGCTTTACACTCAGAGGAAGTGGGAGGCTGGAAAAACCATCTGGGCCAGGCTGCTCGGTGTTTTGTATTTGTGTGCATCGCCGCGTCACGGCGTTGTGTCCAACCCCATGACTGCCCGGGTCGTGGGAATGAGCGTTCTACCATCTGTGGTTTCCACACAGGAACCTTGAGCGGGACTGCTATTCTGACGTGGCCCTTCCTCTGTACGAAAACCTCCACATCGTGGAGCAGCCCGTGAACTTGAGCGCCCTTGCACAGAAGTACGCCGAGAAGGCCACCCAGTTCATCCGGCAGGCGAGGTGAGGAGCCCTGCGCCCATCCCTGTGTCCCCTGGCCCAGCTGGGCTCAGAGCCATGGCAGAGTTCCATTGCCCAACAAAGATGCACGTACGTCTCCCGGAAGAGATGCTCCTTGGAAAAGACCCTGATGCTCGGAAAGACTGGGGGCAGGAGGAGAAGGGGGCGACAGAGGATGAGATGCTTGGATGGCATCACCGACTCAGTGGACATGAGTTTGAGAAGACTCCGGGAGTTGGTGAAGGACAGGGAAGTCTGGTGTGCTGTAGTCCATGGGGTTGCAAAGAGTTGGACACGACTGAGCGACTGAACTGCAACAAATAAAGCTGGAAAACAGCCTGTCTTGGGGCTCCAGGCCTGGGTTCCCAGGCTGTAGGTGCAGGTCCATTCCCGGGGTCCTGCTCAGAGCTGCCCTAGTCATGGTCACGTGTTCTCTCTGCTGCGCGTCCCCCCTTGAGGCCGGGGCCCATCTGCTGTCTTCCGTACGTTCAGAGTGCTTCTTGGGCTCCTTAGCTGGCAGAGCACATTCGCTGCTATCACAAACTTACCCCCAACCTATTGGCTGAAACAACAGCAGTTTATTCTCCTACAGATCTGGAGACCAGACGTCTGAAATGCGTCTCATGGGGGCTCAAGTCCAGATATCAGCAGGACTGTTTCCTTCTCAAGTCTCCAGGGAGAATCGTTTCCTTTTCTCTGATTAAAAAATATTCATTTATTTTTTTGGCTGTGCCAGGCTTAGTTGCAGTGTGGGATCTAGTTTCCTGACCAGGGATTGAACCTGGGCCCCCTGCATTGGGAGGGTGGAGTCTTAGCGCCTGGACCACTGGGAAGTCCCAAGAATCGTTTCTTGTGTCTCCCAGCTTCTGGTGACTGTTGACATTTCTTGGCTGTGGTTGCATCATTCTGTTTTTTTGGCCACACCAAGGGCTTGCAGGGTCTTAGTTCCCCCACTAGGGGTGGAACCCGGGCCCTGGGCAGTGGAAGTGTGGCGTGCTGACCACTGGGCCACCAGTGAGCTCCCTGGCCACTTCACTCTGCTCTCTGCTTCTGTGGTCTTCTTGCCCTTATTCTTCTGTAGTCAAGAACCTCCCCCTGCCTCCCCCTTAGGAGGACATCTGTGATTACGTTTAGGGTCTACAGGGCTTCTCTGGTGGCTTAGACAATAAAAATCTGCCTGCAGTGAGAGAGACCTGGTTTCGATCCCTGCATCAGGACCGTCCCCTGGAGAAGGGAATGGCCGCCCACTCCAGTGCTCTTGCCTGGAGAATCCCAAGGACAGAGGAGCCTGGCAGGCTGCAGTCCATGACTCGCAAAGAGTCAGACACGGCTGAAGCGACTACACGTTCACACTTAGGGTCTACTAGGACAGTCCAAGAAAAGCCTCTGATGTCAAGACCCACAGCTTCATTGCGTCTACAAAGTGCCCTGGGTTGTGCAAGGTAACAGAGATTCCAGGAATTAGACCCTGGGTGTCTTTGGGGGCCGGTATTCAGTGGGTCCGTTTCCACTTGATCACACGACCTGCTTGAGACCCAGATTCTGAGGGCAGCGTCTTAGGCTTTAGAGGCGGCATCTCACGAGTTTTTCAGGCCTTTTCGCTGGTCTGCTTGCTTCTGTATTTTCCAGATGGCTGGTTTGAAGAAGGAAAAGCCCCTTCTCTCACTGGGGGCTGTCTTGGCTTCACGGTGCCCTGGGGCGGGCGCCCAGTCCGTGGCTGGCAGGGCCCGTCCCCTGCCGCGTTCGCAGTGGGGCCTCCGTGCTCCTGGGGGAGTTTGGGGGAGTAGCAGCTAGCTGGGGGTTGACGGATGCCCCGAAGAGGAAGTGGTGCTGTTCAAACCAGTTAACCGACCAGTTGAAAGGCAAGCATGTCAGTGAACAAGCTCTTTGTTGTAGGAAAGAGGCGAAGCATTTGTGAGTTTATTAATTCATTATTGAGTGAAAAGTCACATGAATCCTGTTGGCTTTTAACTTGGTGGAGAGTAATCCTCAGGCACCTGGTCTCTGTAGGACTTGACCTGCCAGGTCGCCCGTGGTTTCTGAAGAGTCAGCACACACGAGGCCCCGTATGTGTTCCTCTCTCCTCCGTGACCCCCGACCCCACCTGGACTTGTTTGTCAAAACCACTGGGGGGTCCCTGGACTGTGGTTTCCTGCCCGTGCTCAGCAAGGGTCTCTCCCCAGGACTTGGAACATTTTTCCTTGGGTCTTTGCTTGAATTTAGATTCCTGACCTAGCAGGAATGCTGAAGACTGATTCTTTTCTTTTGTTGTTTTTAGATGAAAGCATAGTTAATTTACAGTGCTGTGTTAATAGCTGAATGGCAAAGTGACTCCACTATACGTTCTTTTTTATACTCCTTTCCATTCTAGTCTATCACAGGATACTGACTACCGTTCCCGATAGTCATATGGAGCCGTATCGTCATAGCCCTACGGTAGGGCCTTCTTGCTAATCCACCTACTTATAATAATGTGTATCTGCTAATCCCCAAATCCCAGTCCTCCTTCTCCACCCCCAGCCCCACCAGCCTGGGCAGCAGCACGTCTGTTCTCTGTGACTCTGTTTCTGTTCCTTAGATGAGTTCATCTGTGTCATATCTTAGATTCCTCATGTAAGTGGTGTTCTTTGTTGTTCAGACGCTAAGTCACATTTAACTCTTTGTGACCCCAAGGGCTGTAGCCCGCCAGCCTCCTCTGTCCATGGGATTCTCCGGGCAAGAATACTGGAGTGGGTTGCCACTTCCTTCTCCGGGGGATCTTAAAGGCTGCCTTTTATTCAGCGCTTACTCTGGGCAGTTAATAGGCACAGCTCTGCCGGGGAGGCTTGGCCGTCCCCACTGCGCTGATGACTGAGGTTAAGTGAACGGCCCAGGGTCATGCATACACCTCCAGAAACTTCCCAGACTGAAACCCTGTTAAACACCGGCTCCCTGTCTTCCCTTGCCCGCAGCCCCCGACAACCACCATTCTCCTTCTTGTCTGTCTGAAGCTGACTGCGCCGGGGCCCTCCTGTAAGTGGAGTCTGACCACGCTTGTCCTTTGCGATGGCTCATTCAGCATAATGTCTATGAGGCTCATCCCTTGCATGTGAGACACTGCATTCTTTTATTTCATTTTCAGGAAATGAACTAGCCACACATGGTGTGGCTACGGCACTGGACAGTGAGACTATAGAAATGTAGCAAGGAAATTGTTGATTTTTTTTAATTTTTTTGGGAGCATAATTGTTTTACGATATTGTATCGCTTTCTTCTGTACAAGTGAATCAGCTGCACCTCTACACACATCCTCTCCGTCTTGGATTCCCTTCCCATGTAGGTCACCACAGAATGTCAAGTGCAGTTCCCTGGGCTACACAGGAGGGCCTCCTTAGTTGTCTATTTTTTTTTTAAGTATTTATCTCTTGTTAATCACTCGGTTGTGTCCTACTGTTTGCGACCCCATGGACTGCAGCAGCCAGGCTCCTCTGTCCATGGGGTTCTCCAGGCGAGAACGCTGGGGTGGGCTGCCGCTTCTGTCTCCGGGGGAATCTTCCCGACCCAGGGATGGGGCCTCTGTCTCTTACGTCTCCTGCATCAGCAGGTGGGTTCTTTACCACTAGCACCACCTGGGAAGTCATCTGATTTATACATAGTATAAAAAAGAAATTGTTGATTAAAACGGGGACGAGGAGGTCGCCATCCAGGACGTCTGTCCTTCAGAGAGAGCTGAGTCCACCCAGTCCCAATCGGGGGACCCCGGGAGTTGGGATGCAGGGGTTCTCCAGGTTTGAGGCAGAGTTGAGCCTGGGGGGCTCAGAGAATGTGACGTGGTGGGGGGGTGTGAACCGAGGTGAGCCGGGAAAGCTCAGGCCGGTTTGAAAGTTAAGTGCCAGGTTCAGTTCAGTTCAGTCGCTCAGTCGTGTCTGACTCTTTGCGACCCCATGGACCGCAGCACGCCAGGCCTCCCTGTCCATCACCAACTCCCGGAGCTGACTCAAACTCATGTCCATTGAGTCGGTGATGCCATCCAACCATCTCATCCTCTGTCATCCCCTTCTCTTCCCACCTTCAATCTTTCTCAGCATCAGGGTCTTTTCTAAGGAGTCAGTTCTTCACACCAGGTGGCCAAAGCATTGGAGCTTCAGCTTCAGCATGGGTCCTTCCAATGAATATTTGGACTGATTTCCTTTAGGATGGACTGGTTGGAGCTCCTTGCAGATCAAGGGACTCTCAAGAGTCTTCTCCAGCACCACAGTTCAAAAGCATGCATCTTCGGTGCTCAGCCTTCTTCATGGTCCAACCGGTGACAAGATAGCCACACTTCTGTCACTCTGAGAACCTGCCTGAGGTCTCCCCAGCCCCTGTCCCTCCCCAGGCTCCCTCATGCTGCCTTGACCCTGCCCGCTGCGGGGATGCAGGTGGAGGCAGGCAGGAAGCAGAGTCCCGAGGACCCCGCAGGAGCCGCAGAGGGGCAGCCGGACGTTCCTGGCTGTGTCCTTGGATTCCCCGTGGCCACCTTGACTCATCCATTCATCCCCGAGAAAGGCCCGAGGCTGGGAATGGACGCGGTGGCCTGGACGCTCTGACAGAGCAGACAAAGCCTAAAAGCATGTGTGCGTTGGGCGTTAGCCTGAGCAGCTCGGGGCTGGCACACTGCTCCCAGCCGGGTCTGAGTCTGGACCCGGATGCGGTTGCTTACGAACCTCGGGTCCGTCTCTCAGTCTCCCTGAGCCCCTGACGCTTCATCCGGAAAAGGGAACTTGGGCGTTCTCACGAGGGTGAGTTCAGACACGGTGAGTCAGTTTTGCGGTAAGTGTTAAAGGGCAGTTACGATGCTGACAGTGACTCACAGACTTCAACACGCTAACCAGGTCACTTCCACGTTGTCTTTGTAGGTTGTAGACAGATGTGTGCTCCCTGGGCCGCAGGGGTTCCGGGGTCTCCGCTGGGCCCCGGGGCCCTTCTGGGGGGTCACCGCCCGGCTCTCTCGTTTCAGCACCGGCGGGAGACCCTTTCTGCTGTATGTGGGCCTGGCACACATGCACGTGCCCCTGGCCGGGACGCCACCGTCAGCAGGACCCAGGAGTCTAAGGCCGTACAGCGCGGGTCTGCGGGAGATGGACCGCCTCGTGGGCCGGATCAAGGACACAGTTGACCTCGCGGGGAAAAACAACACGCTCCTCTGGTTTACAGGTGAACAGAAAACCGCAGCCAGCCTCCCTCAGGGCTAATGGGTAACCCTGCACGCGCCCCCAGAGGAGCAGCGTCTCAGCCCGTGACCCTCTGCACCGCGGCAGGGGGCTTGCCCTGAACGTGGGGCCCCGCTGGCGCTCAGGGGCCTATGTGCTGAGCACCTGTCTGGGGGGTTCCCGAGGCCGCACCCCCGGACAGGCTTGCAGGGAGAGCTCGGTTCCCCTGCGACCCCTCGGGTGCTGGTCAGGGTCACCCGGGTACTGCTCCTAATTGTCACCACGTGACTGACGCCGTGAGCATGTGTCGCCCCGGGCAGTCCCCGGAGCCCCACTCCACCGCCCCCACCCCACCCAGGAACCGTGGGTCGGGGGTCGCTGTCTGGAGCGAGGGCTGTGGACACTGGTGTTTGAACCTCTGCGTTGGGCAAGTTCCTTTAGCCCCTCTGAGCCCCTCTTTCCTACTTGGCAGAGTCGAGCCTCTTCCACCGTAGGTTGGAGGGTCAGGCAGTGATGTGTGGGAGGCACTGGCTCTTCACAGGTCCTCAGGAAGGAGTTTCTGGGGACCTCCCTGGTGGCCCAGTGGTTAGGACTCCACGCTCCCAATGTAGGGGCGCAGGTTCGATCCCTGGTCAGGGAACTCAGGCCCCACAGGCTGGCCACAAAAGAAAAAGCGAGCCGTTGCTGAGTTGAAGGCACTGGTGGCGGGACTGCTGAGTCCATAACCAGAGGCCGAGCTCCCGCGTGGGGCAGCCCACGCCTCTGCGGGCCTGCGGGAGGCAGACGCCCTCGCCCCGAGAGGTGGCCCTCCAGGGGTCACGGCCACACGTGTTTCACAAGTCCTCGTCTCCACTCGCGGCGAGGACGGGGGTGTGGGGCCACGGCTGGCGGTGTCCCGCAGCCCGCCGACTCTGTGCTGCCTTTCCTGGTTTCTAGGGGACAATGGCCCGTGGGCTCAGAAGTGTGAGCTGGCCGGGAGTGTGGGGCCCTTCGCCGGACTGTGGCAGGCTCGTCGAGGTAAGGTCTCCGCCGGGGGTGGGGACAGGAGACCTGACCTCTGGGAGGACCGGTTTATCTCCCGGCCTTGGGGCATGTTTGTGACCCAGGAACAGATTACTCCGAGGCACCAGCTCCCAGAAAAGAAACAGTGTGGGATGGAGAAAGTTGGTGTGCTTTTGGGCATCCCTTCCTTTCCTCCAGGGTGTCAGCCCTGCCCCCAGAGGCCAGGCTGAGGGCCGTCCAGCAAACACACTTGCCTTTGCGTTCACCCTGACGACCTTGCTCTTCCCCCTTCCTTTCTTTTCCTTCCTTTTTTTCAGTCATCCCTTCATCCATTCAGCCATTACTTCACTAAAAAATGGTTAGTGCACAGTTATGCCAGGCTTCTGTATGTGTCGTCTCTAAACCTTCATGAGAGGCAGGTAGTAATAACTCCATTTACAGCTGAAGAAAGAGGCTCAGAGAGGCTAAGAAACTTGCCTGGAGTCACACTCTGGGGAGGACGGAGCCAGGCCGGCTACCACGTCGAGGTTGCTGATCCGCACTGCCTCTCTTTATTTAAACATCCTTCACCCTCAGCTCAGCGCCCATCTGCTCTGGGATGGTCTCCCCCCAGGGACCTCACCCTCTGAAAGGCGGTCCTGTGGGGGACAATTCCACAGTACGGATGGAAGTCTTGAACAACATGCCTGACGGATGGTGCTTTGATTCCTCCTTTAAGAGTGTGTTTTCAAGAGATAGTTAGCCAAGCGCTCAACAATGTGTGTAAGAGAATGCTCATTGCTGGGGATTTAAACAGACACACACACACACAACCCAAGTGTCCAGCAGAGACAGGACTGCTCCAGGAAGCAGTGGCCCATTCATCTAAAGAAACACAAGGGAACCACCGAAAACCGTGCCTGTGACTCACCTGGAAACAGGGACATTAAATACTTTCCAGTGAATAACGCAGGTCACAAAACCATATGTAAAGTATGATCTTACTGTCTAATACTAAGCATATGTAGTCCCAGAAAAGTCTCGACAGACGCAACAAAACGTGAGGCAGTGGTTACCTCTGGGTGGTGGAGGAAGGTTTTTCACAAAATAATTTTATGTGTGTGTTTATTTTTGTCTGGGATGGGTCTCTGTTGCTGAGCATGCTTTTCTCTAGCTGCAGTGTGGGACCTTCTCACGAGCGGTTTCTGTTGTTGCAGAGTGTGGGTTCCAAGCCGGGCTCCACATGGGCTGGGGAGTTGGGGCGCAAGGGCTTAGCTGCTCCAAGGCCTGTGGGGTCTTCCCAGACCAGGGGTCAAACTTGTGTCTCCAGTACCGGCAGGCAGATTCTCTAATCTGCAGCCATCACCCAGAGAAAGCCAGTACCGGTCGGGAGTGGTTCCTGCGCTCACTGGGGGCAGACCCTCTTCTCTGTACTGATGTGCCCTCGGGCCAGGTGCCGTCCTCAGTCAGAGGGGCCCGCGATCACTTCACTCTCCAGGGTGAAAATCCTGACCTCGTGGAGGCCAAGGTTGAGGGGACACGACTGTCAGGAAGCAGTCCCTCTCTGGGGATCTTTCTGTTCCCTAAGAAGATGACCTCTGACCTCCTGTCTGAGGCCCTGTCTCATCTTGTCTCTTAGGAGGCAGTTTTAAAATAGTGAACCGGGCTTGCAAATATGTTGTAGGGAAGAGAGAGGAGGAACTTATAAATGGAAAGAGAAGAGACACGTGAGTCTGGCGCGGTGCGGGAGGGACCCTGAATCATCATTAGAACGAACTGTGAGCGCCGAGCCCCTTCAGTCGTGTGGACTCTCTGTGACCCCCTGGGCTGCAGCCCTCCAGGCCCCTCTGTCCGTGGGAGTCTCCAGGCCAGAACCCTGGGTGGGCTGCCATGCCCTCCTCCAGGGGATCCTCCCCAACCAGGAATCAAACCCGCGTCTCCTGCATTTGCTGGCGCGTTCTTGGCCGCTGAGCCCCAGCGAGTGTCCGTCAGTCCGTGAATGGATGGGGAAGATGTGGTGTTTGTGGGTTTATACATGAGGCCACGTGCTGTGTATATCACATTCTCCACAAGGGAAAAGAAGCCTTTTTCTGTGATCTCGTATCTATATGAGATGGCGAGCGGTCACTGAACTTACTGTGGTCGTCATCTCCTGGTGCGGGAGTCAGAGCTTTGTGTGTTTGCCTTAAACGCATGCCCTCACCTCTGCTGAGTCCCCCAAAGTTTCATCACCCCAAAGAACCCCCCACACACTGCGAGCGCTCACCGCCTCTCGCCCGCTTCCCCAGGCACGGGGTTGAGCTGTGAAGGCTGAGATAGGGGGTGCAGCCAGGGCTGGGGCCAGCACGAACCTCGTTTCTACCGAGTCAGCTGATGAGCAGGGGTCGTGTTCAAACAGTGCCGGCTCAGAGGCTCTGCCGTTTTCCCCCTTGCTGCCTTGATGGCCCAGTGAGGGGCCCGCAGGCTGAGCAGGGCGGGGGCTTCCCCAGGACTGCCGACCGAGGGGACCCGGCTCACCCCCACCCACGTGCTCGTCACCCCCGACCGACTGCCCCAACGCCTGGAGCACCCTGTCTGCTTTGCCCACCGAGGGCATCCAGGAGACTCGGGTTGGCCTTGTGACTGTCTGAGTGCTGCTGAATCTGCAGGCTGCAGAGTGGGAAGGTGGAGAGGGGCCTCTGGGAGCCGGGGTCCGACTCAGCTGAGCATCTGGTGCCCGAAGGCCTGGGCCCTTCCAGCCCAGGGTCCCCCTCTGCAAGCGGTGGAGACCCACCTTGCGGGGCGGCGGGAAACTCTGCCCTGATGTTGGGGCTCCTTCGTGTCGAGATAACAGCCTTGGGAGGGGGCGGCATGTCCTTGCCCGGTCTGGCTGCATCTCCGTGGGACGCAGAGCTTGAGCATGCGGTGGGGCTGGGCGCCTCTGCTTTTCTCGGGGGGTCACGCAGGTGCCCCTGGCTGTGGGCTGAGCTCTGCCCCGACCTCGACCTCCACATCGGCTCCCCGCCACCCTGGTCGCAGCTGTCTCCCTCCCCTCTGCCCGGGACGCTATGGGGGGCTCCAGGGGACCAGGCAGGGCCCAGGTGGAGGGGGTGTGGCCGGGGTCCCGCTGGGCCACCGGCCCGTCTTCAGGCAGGTGCCTGGTCAGTGGGGGCCTGTGTGTCCTGCTGGGAGCGGGCCCGTCCCGAGGGTCGATGAAACCGAGAAGACGGTCCATGTTTTCACAACGGAGTGGGACAAACAGTACCCAGAGCGCCGCCCGCTCCCCTGCCGCCAGCCCAGGACGGCAGGCCACGCGCTGGCGCCCCCTCCCCGTCCTCCCTTCCTCTCCTGGCCCGGGCGGTGCTCAGCTGATGGGATGAGGCAGCGTCTCCTGGAGCGGCGTTTCGTCCCGTGCTGGGCGAGGATGCTGCGCGGGGCTTGGCTGGCTCCCTGCGGGGGTGAGAGGCTGAGCTGGGAGTAGGGGGCACCTCAGGGTGCCCTGGCCTCCCCCACGCGGAGGGGCCTGGGGCGCGGGCCGTTGCTGAACCCGAACCCCCCACCCCACGTCGCAGCAGCGGCCCTCCCTCCCCGCTCCAGACCTACTTCCTCTTTGGGACAGAACTAGCACCTTGTTTGTCCCTTAACGGACGGCTTCTATGTCTGGAAAATCTTTCCTTGTTTTATTTGAAGAGCAGAGCTGTTCCTTCCTCCCCCTGGTGATGAGGAAACATGCTGTTGAATTTGGCATCCTCGCCTTCTGGGAGACCTTGGTTGTAACGCGATGCTATCAGGTGCTTACATAACCTTTCCCACTGGGAAGCTGGCTCTGCCGCCCGGGCTGTCTGTCCCGTGGGGGGGCAGGGAGGCGGATAGGGGTCAGAGGGGATGTGGGGGGTGGACAGGGGTCAGAGGGGATGTGGGGGGTGGACAGGGGTCAGAGGGAGTACGGGGGTGCAGAGAGGGGGTGCGGGGTGGGGAGGATGCTGGCAGCCGGCCCTGCTGGGAGCAGGGTCTGCTGATGGGACCTGTGGGAGTCAAGGGATGGCCCCTTATGGGCCGCTGGCCACCAGGCTCAGAACGCCCCCAGCCCGCTCATGGCCACCCCGGGCCAGCTGGAGTCCTTGGCCCCACCAGAGGCCTGGCTGCCGTGTGTTTCTAGAAAACTAGTGTGTGAGCTCCGGGCATCCTTGGCAAAGGCACGTATTTATATTTAGAAACGAAGCCTGCTTCTTTAGAAGTTTACAGAATGTGGGCTCCTCAGAACAGGCGCGTTCTTCTGCCCTGAGAAGAATATGAGTGGCTCGAGGGGCCACGCAGGCAGTCTGAATGAACACATGCCTGTTCTTGCCCGTGGTGGCAGGACTAGGGGCTCGGTCAGTGGGACAGAGGGCTCCTGTCCAGCGACACTCAGGTTCAGTTTAAGAGCAGAGTCCGCTTCGCACCAAAGCACGCGGTCAGAGGCCTGAACCCCGTGCCCGGGCTGCAAGGACGCCGCTTCTGCCGGTTTCTGTCTGTAGGGGATTTTTAGGGGATTTCGCCGTGCCTTTGTTTTGTCTGGCTTTTTTCTGGCTGGCGTTTGTTGGGCACTCCCGTGGCAGGCACGGTGCCCGAGGGCCTTGCTCAGAACTTTATATACATTGTCTGACGTCAGCTTTCCAGCGTCCCATGAAACCAGTACAGTCACTTTCCCCCTTCGCGACTGAGGAGGAGGAGACAGAGGGGCGTTAGGATTTCTGCCCGACACCCCTGGTGGTCCCGTGGTTAAGACTCTGCATTTCCGAGGCAGGGGCCGTGGGAGATCCCTGGTGGGGGTGTTCAGATCCTGCGTACCGCCCCAGGTCTCACAATGAGAAGGCCTTCTCCCGTTAACCTTACGGCTTTTTCTCAGCCTCTGGTCCCCAGAGACTGCTGTCAGAGAGGCCTGGAATGACAGCCCCGCCCGAGACTTATGAAACCAGCATCTCCAGGGGTCCTTCGTGGCTCCGTGTGCTGAGAGGCTTGCCAGCCTCTGTGTGAGCAGCCCTGCCTTTCTGACTCAGGGGGCCGTGGCGTTGGGAGGGCCCCTTGCTGGGACCCGCCCGTGTGTCTGAACGCAGACCGAGGTGGTGCTTCTTCCACGCATCACGGAACGGTCTCTGCTTGCACAGCCAGGGAGGAGGAAGTAAGCCACTCATGAATCATGCTTCTGTTTATGTTTTGGTTGCTGAGGCTAAATATTTATTGCTTTAACTAAGAGGTTCGGCCTTAATTAGAGTCATAACTAACCACAAGTGAATCGAAATGCGTTCTCCTGGCCGTTGAACGTGGTCTCTCAGCAGAAAGCCAAATTCGACGGATGCTTTGGATATGCCACTGCGACTGGTGCAAGGATGAAGGTTGCTGTCCACGAACAAAGAGCGTTTGAAATTAAAAACTGCACATGTTACTTTACGGGCTGGACTCAGCTGTTGTTTTCACTCGCTGTAACGTAGGTCACCTTTGCTCTCCGGGGCGTAAAGGCGCAGGCCACATGAAACTGTCATCAGAGACACACGCTGTGTTTAGTTTCGAGATGTATCATGTCCCCTCACTTACTGCCCTGGAACTGGCGCGCCCTACGTGAGCTCACCAGGAGAGCTTTACAGGCCTTTCCTGGTGTCTGGACCCCAGCTCAGGTCAATTAACTCACAATTTTTGGGAAATGGACGTTTGCATGAGTATGTCTTCGAAGCTCCCCTAGTGACTCAAGTCTGCATATGGGGATGGGAATCACAGTCCCGGAAGGTCCTAGAAGTTCTTAATGACTGAGGGTTCCAGCCATGCAGTCAGCCTTGGACTCAAATCCTGACTTGACTGTTTCCTCTCTGTGTGACTTTGGGCAAATGACTTAACCTCTCTGAGCTCCAACTTCTGCATCTGAAAAATTAAGACTAACAGTGCTCAGCTTACAAAGCTGCCCGGGAGAGTTCGGGGGTACACTTAACTTGGTGCTTGGGAGAGGCTCAGCTAACTGGAGAAATTATTGTTACTAGCGTGTGTCCACTGAGTCACTTCAGTCACCTCCAGCTCTGTGCAAACCCATGGACTCTAGCCCGCCAGGCTCCTCTGTCCATGGGATTCTCCAGGCAGGGACACTGGAGTGGGTTGCCAGGCCTGCCTCCAGGGGATCTTCCCGACCCCAGGACTGAACCCACATCTCTTACGTCTGCTGCATCGGCAGGCGACTCCTTTACCACTGGTGCCACTACTCCCGTGTTAAACACAAGCTGAGGGCCCGTTAGCAGGAGCAGGTGTCTCTGAAGAGTGGCGGGGGGCCGGGGCTGGCTACCGTGGGTTTCCATACTTGCTGGTGCGGATAAAGCCCAGCACACAGCGGCAGGTGTTTCTCATCATCAGATGCTTGGCTATCAGGCATCAGCCCCGGGGGCCCACCAGCAGTGCCAGCCGGACCTTTCAAAGTCGGTCCACCCTAGCAACGCTGATGAGATACTGGATACTGGAATTTGGAGCGAGAAGATGTGGGGTGTGTGTATGTATATAAATACATATATATATTTATAATTGCTTACCCGCACTCTGGGCTCTTGAGATAAATTCCTTTCAAGTACAAGGCTTGTGGGCATGGCTGGTATATATCAATGTGTCTTTCTGGTAAAGCCGGAAGCCAGGGCACAGACAGGTGTCAGCCGGCCCGTCTTCAAAACATAGATGGGGGTTGCCCCCTACCCCCCTGCAAGTGTCCACACCAAAAGGCTTCTTGGCCCGGAGCAGAGGCGTAAGTCATGCATTCTGCAGCCAGCCTTCTCCTCTCTTTCCATCGATTCCTAATCTTTGCAGGTGGCTGTCCACTCTGTTGACCTGTACATGTTTCATAACTGGCCAAATCCCTCCTCACCTCTCCAGCTTTCAACTCTTTGCTGAAATAAGGCAAACACATCAACATATTTTTCTCTGAAAAAGAATAAGGGAAGTTAATCATCTGAAAAAGAACAATACAGAAGATTATGGCAAATGAGCAGAACCCCTAGTGTCGAGGACCAGTTAGCAGATTCACTAATTACAGCCTCTGTGTGTGTGTGCTGTCCAGTCTGACTCTTTGCTGCCCCATGCCCTGTAGCCAGGCTCCTCAGTCCATGGGATTCTCCAGCAAGAATACTGGAGAGGGTGGCCATGCCCTCCGCCCAGGCATCCTCCCGACCCAGGAACCGAAACCATCTCTCTTGTGTCTCTTGCATTGGCAGGAGGGTTCTTTACCACTAGTGCTACCTGGGAAGCCCAGGGGCCAGTGTATCCTCTGGAAACATCTTGGAGGCAGAGATGCAGCTCTACTGCTGACTCTGATGCCCACAGTCTCATCACTGTACACACCCCCAGTTGGGGTCTTCTGGTTGACCTGCAGAATCACTGACTGGTTTCTTGGAATTGAGGCCTTCGCTTTTCCTTAGCTTCTGGGGCTAAGCAAGTTCATCGGGATACTGTGTTCCATGGACTTGCACATAAATGGACTCCATGTTCTCACCCACCTATTCCCCAAGCGTCCCTGGAAACGCCCCTTGTGGGTGGGGGGTGAATGTGTGCAGGGCTCCCGCACGTGCGATGCTCCCACCCTGCTCTTGGCCCGGAGCAGAGGCATAAGTCATGCATTCTGCAGCCACGTGGGAGTGTGATTTATGCCCCAGCAGCGCCAAATTCTCTGCTCCATGTGCGTGAATAATGGGAGGGGGCTCTGGGTCCTTCTGGGCAGCAGGACTCTGGATGGCGACCAGGTGCTCGAGACATCCTGGGCCAGGCCACAGAGTTTCCCACCAGGCCCACTTGGTTCCGAGAGCCCCACACCCCTATGTAGGAACCGTCCACACCGACGTGAGTTGGTGGGTGTTTTATTTCTTACTTCAACACTGGGGGGGAACTCCAGAACTGGTTATGAGAAAATTCCAAGAATGCTGGGCATTTCCGGTGTTGGGAGCTGGGCCAGGGACTTCAAAGGTTGCCTTCGCTGAGGCTGTGGGGTGGGCGCTAGAGAATGCCGGCAGCCTGGTCTTCTCCCCCCATCCCTGTTCACGCCAGCCAAACATAAGGCCGTTGCATGACCGCGGCCTGTGTGAGGCACACACAGCCTCGCCTTGGAAGGCCTCTGACACGCTAACTGTGTGGAATTCCTGGCTCAGCTGGGCTGAAGTCGGGGCGTGTGTGGGAGTGGTGGGGATGGTCATGGTTAATTCAACGCAACGTGTATTCAGGATGTTTCCATAAGGCATGACCTCATCCCTTCCAGCCTGCTGGTCACCGTTACACTGCTGGTCACTTTTGACTTGGTAGTTACATAAAGAATTCCCTTAATTACCCAGTGGAAATTCGTAGATTGCAAATAGATTGTTCTTACCTCCCCAAGAGAGGTAAGAGGTCGGAGCTATTATGAATGCTGTCTCCACAACATCGGAACAACTCATTCATTCAAAAATAAAGGCAGACAAAAGCGGCGGGTGGGGGGGGAAGTGAGGCAAAGGGAGAATACAACAGAATCTATGGCAGATCGAATAGCTGGGGGGATTTTCTGCCTTTAGTCAAATGAGTTTATTTCCCACCCTCAACAAGACCTGTAGGAAGACACGTTCATTCATCCGGTTGTCTGACAGGGCTTTGTTGCAGGCCTACTGTGTCTGCGTGTGCAGGCTGTTTGCCGGGTCCTCGTGTGCAGGTCCTCAGGAAGCCAGTCAGCAAAGAAGCCAGGCAAGCTGACAGTCGTCAGCGGAGCGAGGAAATTCGGGGCGTGATTCCCTAACGAGGGACAGAGGCAGCAATTCACACCTTTATCCAATGAAATAGAAGCACGTGTTGAAGGGGATTGGACTTCCCAGGTGGCTTAGTGAGTAAAGTGTCTGCCCGCCAGTGCAGGAGACCGTGGGTTTGATCCCCGGGTTGGGAAGGTCCCCTGGAGAAGGAAATGGCAACCCACTCCAGTGTTCTTGCCTGGAGAATCCCGTGGACCGAGTAGCTTGGCAGGCTACAGTCCATGGGGTTGCAAGAGTCGGACGCGACTAAGCGACTGAACACACACACACACATTGAAAGGGATTAACTAGGTGAATAAAAATGGCTGATTACCAAGGGAAGTCGGGCCTTTGCTGGAATTACTGGGAGCTCTCAGAGCATCCCTGACAGGAAGGACTGCTCCTCCCAGAGAACCGACTGCCTTCTTGCCTTGCAGGAGGAAGTCCCGCCAAGCAGACCACCTGGGAAGGAGGGCACCGCGTCCCGGCCCTGGCTTACTGGCCCGGCAGGGTCCCCGTCAACGTCACCAGTGCAGCTCTGCTGAGGTACGATCCCCCCGCAGTTTCCCTGAGATGCAAGGAGAAGGCGTGTGCTCGGGTGACTGGAGACCTCCCCCTCGCCGACTCTGGGCAGGCGTCCGCAGGGCCTTCCCAGCCTGAGACTGCAGCCGTGCGGAGCTGCTTGCAGGCCAGCCTGTGAGCTCCTTCAGGCAGGAGCACGGGGGGCTCTGCAAGCCCTCCTCCGGGGAGACCGTCTCTGGGAAGAGGGCGCCGGGTGGGCTGCACGGCCGTCAACAGCGGTCGCAGTGTTATCTGCAGCAGTGTCGCCACCACCTGGGCTAAGCGTCCCTGGTGGCTCAGACGAGGAGGAATCTGCCTGCAATGCAGGAGACCCGGGCTCCAGCCCGGTGTCAGGAGGAGGGCATGGCACCCGCTCCAGTGTTCCTGCCTGGAGAGTCCCGTGGACAGAGGAGCCTGGCGGGCTAAGCTCCATGGGGTCACAGAGTCGGACACGACTGAAGTGACTTAGCATGCACGCACGCCAGCTGGCTGTGGGCAGCAGGGGAGGACAGATCACTGAACACGAATGACTCCCCCCGTGGGGGTAGGGCAGGTGTCCGAGGTGGGGTCACTCGGAACAGATGGCCCTGAGAGAGGGGTCTAGGCATCCACGTGCGCTGGAGAGGAGAGGGGGAAGGAGGGTCCCTCTGGCTGGGGAGGAAAGGCTGAATCCTTGGCTGAGGACCTTCTTCCTGCCTCTGCCTAAGAAGCTTCTACAAAGAAGCACCTGCTTTCTTCGCAGGACAACTGTCAATGTGATCACATCTCAGATCACGCTGATCTCCTTATCGAGGCTGACCCGGAGGCCATGTCCTGGGCACAGGGCGCGGCCATGGTGAACGTCCTGAACACAACACCACGTGGCCCTAACTCCTAACTGGGGGGGCGTCCTCCTTGTGGTCTGCCCCGTACCCGTGGGCAGGGGCGCCCAGGTGCTTGCTCACACGCTCAGAGGCTTTGCTCTGGTTAAAGACTAATTTTCTAGTTCCAAAGGTCCTTCGCTGACAACCAGTTGGGTCCTGGGCTAGAGAACACTGCCCAGAGGAGGAGGGCGCGTCTCATTGGAGTCCTCCAGCATCCTGAGGGGAGGGGTGGGGTGGGGGCACTGAAGCTGGGGGGACAGACGGGTAACCAGCTGTGATGCCAGAGCAGCGGGTGGCCAGGCACTGTCCCTCGCAGCCTCTGGGCCCCCAGGAGCCCCCGGTCAGCCCAGTACCATTGGGGAGGGGGGTGACCAGCAGGTGTGAACAACAACTCGGGCTGGAGTTTGTGACGTCAGGCTGGCCGGGAAGTGGGCCAGGTGGGCTGCTTCTTCTGGGCCTGACTCGCTGCAGTCAGGCCAGGGGTCCACGTGCTGGGCTGGACGTGGGCAAGGAACTCGGCCACCTCGCGGGTGACGTCGCCAGGAGCCAAGCACGCAGTTGTCAGTTGTGAACGACGTCTGTGCCTTCCGTCGGTCACGGCGCCACGATGCAGTGGCATCCGTGAGCTGATTGTTTCAGGCTTCAGAGGTGATAGCTGACTGAGGGGCTCGCTGGCGAGGGTCCCAAGGAAGCCCACCTTGGGGACCTCCCTGGCCGTCCAGTGGCTAAGCCTTTGCCTTCCAGTGCAGGTGGTGCAGGCTCGATCCCTGGTCGGGGAGCTAGGATCCCCCATGCCCAAAACCAAATCATAAAATTCTTCACTGAAGATGTATTGTTGTGTCCAGTGTGGATCAGACATGGCTCCAGGGACTGGATGTTGGAACAGGCTCATCAGACCGATGGAGAAGGAAATGGCAGCCCACTCCAGTGTTCTTGCCTGGAGAATCCCTGGGACAGAGGAGCCTGGGGGGCCGCCATCTGTGGGGTCGCACAGAGTCGGACACGACTGACGTGACTTAGCAGCAGTGGCAGACCGACTCCTGCTGATCTGGAGCCGATGTCCCTTCGGGAGGGCAGGGCTTGGCAGCACACGCCGGAAGGGCCCCGTGGTCTGACCCTAAAGCCCTGAAGTGGGGTTTCTCGACCTTGGCGCTGCTGATGTTTTGGGCCGGACCATTTTCTATGGTGGAGGGTGTCCCAGGCGTTTGAGGATGTTTGCTAGAATCTCTGGTCTCTAGATGCCAGTGGCTCCCCCAGCCCCAGCTGTGACGACCGGAACGTCCCCTGGCAGCTCCATGAGCCCCCTGGGAGGAGACTCATGCAGGTTGAGTCACAGCTCTAGTGCGATGCCCTGGGTTGTGTGCAGAAAGGGGTGGGTCTGCTCGCACCTGAGCTGGTAGCCCCATCTCTGTCTAGAACCGAGGAACACTCTCATGGGGGCTCCTGGGCCAAGTCCACAGTGATGATCGGGGCAGGAAGGACATGAAATAACCTCATGTGGAAAACAGATAAGGGTCTGTTTTGCTAGGAAAGCGGATAGTCCCCCAGGTAAGGGGGGCACGGCTCTCTCCCAGATCAGAAAGGCAGGCCACTGCGTGCAGGGGGCGCGGCTGTCTCGAGGCAGAGGGTCCGGAAGGAGCTACAAGCAGGCAGTGCCCTTGAGGGGGTCCCGTGGGCTAGGCGCCACCCTCCCCGGCAAGGCCCAGCCATGCCTCCCCTTTCAAGACCGCGTCCCCGTTGCTGTGTCTGGCAGCAGGCTCTGGGGGGACGGGTGGTCCTAACAACCCTCCGGGCTGCACTCTTCGGTCACGGATGTGCGGGCTTTGGTGTTGGGTTTTCCTGATGTTCTGGGCGTGCTCTGCTCCCTGGAAGGTGCTGATGGAACTGCTGGTCTCCGGGAGGGACCTGGGAGTGCGAGGGGAGCTGCAGCTTCTCCAGCCTCCTCCACGGGACCCGGGCCAAGAAGCGGGGCACTTAGATTCCCCCGGGGGTAACTTGAGCAAATCCCACGCGGGAAGGATGGCAACTGAGAGAGGCTGAAGAGCGTGCTCCCCACGCCCTGGGCTGGTTCCCGCTTCTTCACAGTTCAGAGGGGGTTCTGCCAGCCCCTGCCTCACTCCAGACCCAGAGTTCAGGCCTCTGCTCCCAAACTGACCCGCCAGAGCCCCCCACTTCTCACTTCCTGCCTGCAGATCACACCTGCCCCGAGGTCATGTCCTCACTTCTAGGAAGCAGCCTCCTCCCACATCCCCTCCCTCCCCCCCCCCCCCGACTCTGAACCTGTTTCTGGACTGCTCCGTGCTCCACAAGGGCTTGCTGCCCTTCCTGCCTCTGCATGTGTGTGGGGTGCCAGCTCCTGGAAGGAGCGTTGCAGGAGATGAGCTGCCAGCCCCGTGGACTGCGGAGGCCAAAGGGAGAGCAGAGACCCTATTCCGAGTTGAAGGGGAGGCTCTGCTGTGGTTGGAGCCCTGGGCCAGGGGAGCGGAGCGTATGGCCTGCTGGGTCCCTTCTGAGACCCCTTCCTGGGGAGTGAGGCTCCCCTCCAGAGCCTGGGCTGGGGAAGGCAGAGCCCAGCCTCGGGTGGACACCCCCTCCCAGGGATGTCCAGCCTCACGGGGCCGGACCTTGGGTCTCCATTGAGTCCCACCGACTCTTGGTGGGCCTGGCGTTCAGATTCGCAGCTGTTCCTGCTGGAACTTTTTTTTCTGACCAGAATGCAGGAGAGAGATGTGCCCTGGGGTAGAGGCAAAGGGTAGCACGCGACTTCAAGGAACAACAGAGTGGGAACACCACCGTCGTGGCCGCCTTCGGGTGGCGGGGCTGTGAGCGTGGCTCTCCTCCACGGCGCGGGGCGCTACCTTTTCTCCTGCCCTCAGCACGGACCAGGGCTTTTCAGGCGGCTCACGCAGTGAAGAGCCCGTCTGCCAGTGCAGGAGATGCAAGAGACGTGGGTTCCATTCCTGAGTCAGGAAGATCCCCTGGAGGAGGAAATGGCAACCCGCTCCAGCATTCTTGCCTGGGAAATCCCATGGACAGAGGAGCCTGGTGGGCTACAGTCCACGGGGTTGGAAAGAGTCCAACAGGACTGAGCATCTCCCCTCCTGCCCCCAAACATGGACTGGTTTGTAAAAGGAATAAATGGGCTGAATGAAAGGGGATGGGACGTGTCACCCATGACCACATTCTAAACACAAGTGAGACCCAGGGAGGGAAATGAAGGGAGTGTTCCCCTGCAGATGCTGGTCACATGCTGCTCCCGCTCGGCGGGCGGTGGTGGCCCAGGCTGTGACAGGTAGAGCCCCATAGTAGTTCTCTTTTCATTTATTTTTAAAAATTAATTTTTATTGGAGTCGAATGTGTCCGTTTCTGCTGTAGGGTGAAGTAAAAGGTATACACACACATCAGTTCAGTTCCGTTGAGCCTCTCACTCGTGTCCGACTCCGCCGTTGAGCCTCTCACTCGTGTCCGACTCCGCGACCCCATAGACTGCAGCACGCCAGGCTTCCCTATCCATCACCAGCTCCCGGAGTTTACTCAGACTCATGTCCGTTGACCCATCCTCTGTCACAGAGCCCCTCTTTAGAGCCTTTCCCGTCTCGGCCGCCTGGCGCGCTACACTTGCTATTGCTGTCTCTCAGTCCTGTCTGACTCTTTCCGACCCCGAGGGCTTCAGCTGCCAGGCTCCTCTGTCCATGGGATTCTCCACCAAGAACACTGCAGTGGGTTGCCATTTCCTCCTCCAGGGGATCTTCCTGACCCAGGGACTGAACCCGGGCAGAGAGACAGCCCGTGCTGGCGGCTGTCCGGGTGGGTCTTGCCCCAGGATGACCAGGAGAGGGTCTGGGGACACTGGGGCCGACTCCGCCTGGTCTTCCCGCAGCGTGCTGGACATCTTCCCCACCGTGCTGGCCCTGGCTGGGGCTCCCCTGCCCCAAGGGCGGCGCTTTGATGGTCTGGACGTCTCGCAGGTGCTGTTCGGCCGGGCGCAGACGGGACACAGGGTAAGTGGAGGAGGCGCGTGTCCTTCCAGGCTCGTCCGGAGGCTGGCCTGCTGCCCCCCATCGGGGTCTGCCTGCTTCTGTGCAGGTAGGCCCATCCTCAGAAGATGCCTGTCAGTGGCCACTGGAAGTCCAGTGTATCAGACCCTGGGGAGGGGGCCTCCTTTGAGAGGAGCCTCTTTCCACTCCCTGCTCTGAGTCAGTCCAGTTCATCACCCAGATTTCTGTGTAGCAGTTTGGCCTAGGGCAGGCATCCATGGGTACTTATTCCCTGTAACAAATGGTTTTTTCTTTTTTTTCTCAACATCATTTAATTTTCTGACATGACATAGGCAGAAGGCACAGTTTTTAGCTGGATGGGATGTGTGAGCAGTGTTTGTGTTGTGTCTCATGGGGCTCCCTGCCTCCCCCCTCCACTGACCCCGCCAGAACGAAAGCCCCCCAAGGGCAGGAATCTCATCGTGGAATTCTCAGTACGCTTAACACGGGGTCTGGCACCTGGCCAGCATGCAATAAATGAGAACTGAGTGAATGACTGGATGACTGAATGGGATGGATGAATGAGTGAGTGGATGGATGGGTGATGTCCTGGGGGGCCCTGACCTCTCCCAGCTCCTGGAGTTCTCAGCGCACACAGTCCTCCAGCCCCCAGGCCCCTCTCGGGCGTTCCCGGAAGCATTCGGTGGCTGTCTCTCTCTGTTTTACTTTTGCCGAAAGGAAGAGGAAGTGGGAGGAGGGAAGGGGGCGGGTGGGATCCGGGCCTGGCCTCCCAGTTAGGGACCCGCACATCAAAGCGTCTATTTCTGGCCTCCGGAGGGTCACAGGGAAGTGAGTCGAATGTCCTGGGGCAGTTCCTGAAGGTTCCCTGCCCCTGGGCTGGGAGCTGGTGGTACGTGGCCCTGGGGGGTTGCTGACTGCGTCAGCAGAGAGATGCTCCCGAGTGTCCAGGAGGACGACTGAGGTCACCAGGAAGCTTGGACGTTGGCTTCTCAACTCGGTCCCAGCGCCTGTGGGAGCCAACTCCTGGGCACGGAACTTCCGTTTACAGCCGGCGGAGACCTCCTGCTTTCTCAGGCTGCCTCTTTCCGCAAACTCACGGGGCCCCTCTTCAGGGCTGCTTGGTGACTAACCTGGGCCCCAGGGACCCGGCAGGACGGCCTGGTAAAAGCCACAGCGCCGTTTGGGGTTTTGTGGGGATGTGTGATGGGTGGGGACACAGCTCGAGTGGGGCTAACAGCACCCCGTGACCCAAGGGGAACAACCACACCTTACCACTCACCAGGAGCTCTGCAGGGACTTTCAGGGTGCATCTCCCGTGGGCCCGGCCCGGTCCCCCCAAGGACTAGACGCCTGCAGTGTTAGTAAAGGCACCTGAGAGGTCAGCGTCGCTTGCCGCTGGTCCTGAGTTTGGCCTTGGTCTTTTCTGAGTGTGTGCTAAGTCGGTTCAGCCATGTCTGACTCTTTGCTACCCCGTGGAGTATAGCCTCTGTCCATGGAATTCTCCAGACAAGAATGCTAGAGTGGGCTGCCATGCCCTCCTCCAGGGGATCTTCCCGACCCAGGGATTGAACCTGAGCCTCTTTCATTTCCTGAGGTGGCAGGAGGGTTCTCACCCCGAGGCCCACCTTGGTCTCTCCTAGTCGGCCCCGAAAGAAACAACTGTAAATCCTCTTGAAGTTGCTGATGGAAGACCAGGAGGGAGACATAGGAGTGATTATAGAGATGTGCACACACATACATGTGTGTATACACACACATGCACGTGTGTATATTTCTGTATTCAGTAACCTCTTACTGAGTATCACGTGCAAGGCACTGCATCAGACATTCTGGGCCCACCCACTGGCACACGACAGCCTTAAAAGTTAGGTTTAAACGTTTCCACCTGTCTGGAACATTCCTTAATACTCCGAATATATTCATTCGCTCCCACAGCAAACATATGTATGTTTTAATAAACACAACTTAGTGTTCACCCTCAACTATATTCTGGGCTTACGAGGTTCTGGTATGGATTGTGGGTTGGTTTAGAAAACCATTCCAGTTTCAAGAAGCTCGAAGGAACCCCTAGATTGTCATCTCAAAACTATGCAAAACGCCTCAGCCGTTGGGTGCTTCCGTTTTGCAAACAGGTGGCGGCAAGTTGGTGAGCTAGAGCAACGGGCCGCGTGCGCCCTGGCCCCGCCCACCACGGCCCCGCCCAACCCTGGCCACGCCCACCACGGCCCCGCCCAATCCTGGCCCCGCCCCCTGTCCCGCGCTGAGAGCGGGTGCTGGGCTGTCGGTTTTCCTGCGGAGCGGTCTTCTCACCGCTCCCCTCGTGGACAGCCAGGGCCGTCTTGTCTGTGATGTTCAAAGCCACGGCTGCTGACTAAGCCGTGCGTTCCCGCACACCCTGCCGTCCGGGGGGGTTCTGTGTCCAGGCGCCGAGGGCAGCCGCAGCGGGCAGGGGAGGCGCGGGGAGAGGGGCCGCGCAGGGGCGCACGCAGGCCCCACTCGGGGCTCGCCTGGCTCCTGGCTGGAAGCCGGAGGTGGCAGCGTCACGGCTGGTCACGTCTTATCCCCGCCCCAGGCTGACACGTCCAAGGCCCAGAATGGTCAGCCAGCGGAAGGCTTCCGTAGCAGGTCTGCACCTGCTCTGCCCAGACCAACCTGGGGCCGTGTGGTCGCTCAACGCCCAGTCCATCCCTGGAGACCATGCGTCGGCGAAGCAGTTGAGTCTCCCTCTCTGGACCGCTGATCACCTCTCTTAGGGAGAAGAGAGGCCCCTAGTGGTCAGAGACGCTGTCCAGAGCGGCTGGCACAAGGCTGACCACTTCTGGAGAAGGGGGTCTGTGCGACCCCACCCGAAGGGCTGGGACCCCTCCTGGCTTTCGGGGGATGTC
>CM035286.1:60275972-60291682 GCA_020226075.1 Hydropotes inermis | reverse complement strand
ACCTAGGCACCGGCCTCCAGGGCTTAAAGTAAGGAGATGCCTCCTGCTTGAAAAACGGCGATAGGGTCGAATAAAGCGAACAGGTAAGAAAAACCACCAAGAAGATGCACATGTTTGCAGAAGATAGAGTTATCTTTGAAATTCGGACTGCGTGTCCCCTGGGGAGGAAATGCCTCCAGCTGTGATTCGTGTGTAAATTCGCCAGCCTCCTTCCTCTGTTGGTATACCTAGGCACCGGCCTCCAGGGCTTAAAGTAAGGAGATGCCTCCTGCTTGAAAAACGGCGATAGGGTCGAATAAAGCGAACAGGTAAGAAAAACCACCAAGAAGATGCACATGTTTGCAGAAGATAGAGTTATCTTTGAAATTCGGACTGCGTGTCCCCTGGGGAGGAAATGCCTCCAGCTGTGATTCGTGTGTAAATTCGCCAGCCTCCTTCCTCTGTTGGTATAAACAAGAACGCCACCGTCGGTAGGCTCAGCGGGGAGAGAAGTGCGCTTACCGAGTTCTCCAAACCCATCCACCAGTCTGAGGGTGAGCCACTCTGCTTCCTCTTGGATTTCGGAAGCGGTGCCTGGCAACATGAGTAAACATCCTGCCCGAGACTGTCTGCCCTCGCGGAGTTTCTGTTACTGAAAGTCACACGGTGTCAAGGATTCTAACCCACAGACCAGGGCTCCCATCTCCTGGGTGTCTGAGTAAGGCTGCAGCTCCGCTGACAATAGGTTTTCCAAGTACCGCCCCCCCCCCCCCCCAACTTCCTCTCCTCTCCAGAAGGAAACAACACAGCCTCCTGCGGTGAGAGGCTTGGCTTCCTTGGGCTGGAAGGGGCGAGTGTTCTGAGTTACGATCCTCTTCCTGTTTGGACGGGGCCTGCTGTCATCACGCCGGGATCGCGGGCGCTGTCACGAGAGCTCGGAAGTGGCAGGTGTGGGGGCCCACCCCCTCGCTGGCACCCGCTCAGGGCCGGGAAACTCGGGGCGGGGGGGACAGCTGTTTACTGCTCCAACAGATGTTTCTCATTTTTTTTTAGCTCCATGGAAACTTTGAATCACGTAAGCGCCTTTCCAGCGATATGTATCAGTCATGATTCATAGCAGGGCGGTCTCACGCTTCCAGCCCAAAGCCCCCAGCTTTCCAAGGATGCTGGTCATTTATTTCCTACCAGACTTTGCCCTTGGGAACCCTGAACTCCATTCTGGACGGCCATTCTTTTTTCTTTTTTTTTTTGCAGGGTATGGGGGACCATACCCTGTGGCCTGAAGGATTTAGCCCCTTACCCCACAACCCTGCCCCAGGTAGCAAACCCATACCCCCGGCATGCCCTGGCCATCTTGAAAACTGTAATTTGGGGGCCAAGGGTAGTAAGTAAAATAAAATAGCTATTTTTAAAATTTTATTTTAGGGGACTCCCCTGGTGGAACAGTGGCTTAGACTCTGCTCCCAGTGCAGGGGCCCAGGTTCCATCCCTGGTCGGGGAACTAGATCCCACATACCCCAGCTGAGACCTGGGGCAACCAAATAGAGAAATAAAAATGAAATCACAAAAAAGTACTTAAGTAGAGTTGGTTACAACACTGTGTTAATTTCTACTGCATAGCAAAGTGACCCAGTTATACATATTTATCCATTATTTTTCATATTCTTTTGTATTATGGTTTATCAGAGGATAATGAACATAATTCCTTGTGCTGACAGTTGAAATTCTTGATTTGGGGACAAGGTTTCTTCCATCCTCATTTTGCACCGGACCCTGCAGATGACCTAGCTAGTTCTGGGCTTGGAATCCAGCCAGACCTGTAACCCACTCAGAAGAACTGACCCGGAGAAGCGCCACCCGCTTAGGCTCCGGGGAGTAGGCCGTGCGGACCAGGGGCTGCCGTGTGTGGGGCGGGGGCGGGGACGGGGTGGGCTCGGCGGTGAGGGGAGCAGGCCCCATGACAAGGGCAGTCCTGCTGTCCAGGGAGGGGGTCGTGCGCTTCACCAGGAGGCCCCGTCCCCCTCCCCAGGTGCTGTTCCACCCCAACAGCGGGGCTGCCGGAGAGGACGGAGCGCTTCAGACCGTCCGCCTGGAGCGGTACAAGGCCTTCTACGTCACTGGTGAGTCGGGGCGGGGGCTGGGGGTGCCCCGAGGACCCCCGCTCAGGCCTAACGGCGAGGGCAGCTGCCCTCCTTTGGGGTCACAGTCAGCATCTCTGACGGCGTCTTCCCCAAATCCAGTCCAGGAGCCCCGCCACACCCACAAATACACCAACAAGGTCTTTCCACTCTTCCCGAGCTCCCCAGCCAGCTCGGAGCTGGCCCACCGTGTCTACACTGTCCTTTCTCCCGCGAAAAAACACTTCACCCCACGGTTCTACTTGCAGGGCCAGGGCGACTGAATGTTCAGTGGAGGCTTGGAGAGACTAAAGTGTAATGTACCTGACGAGAGACTGTTTCAGAAAATAGTTATAGAAGGTCTGTTTAGCAAACTGAGGTTTCCTACTTCTTGACTCACCCTGTGGGCGTCTTAAATGTTCCGTATTTCAGAAACCTAGTACCAGATCAGGATGGCTTTAAAAACCTTCCAGCGGCTTCTTGCTTCCAACTGAATTCAAACTCTCTCCATCCTGGGTCCCTGCACATTCCGCCCCACACCCCCCCAGCTGCAGGGTGTGTGGGATCTTACTTCCCCGAGGGGGGATCAAACCCGCATCTCTTAGTGGAAGCAAAGAGTCTTAACCACTGGGCCACCAGGGAAGTTCTGTATTTTCTTTTCTTTTTAAAAAAGTGTTATTTATCTGCGGCTGTGCTGGGTCTCGGCTGCGCGCGTGGCCGTTCGCAGCGGCAGCGAGCGGGGCTGCTGTTTGTTGCAGTGCCAGGCTTCTCACCGTGACGGCTTCTCTTGTTCCGGAGCGCGGGCTCCAGGGCGCACGGGCTTCAGTGCCTGTGGACTCAGGCTTGTTTGCCTTGCCGCATGGGGGGTCCTCTCGGACCGGGGGCCAGACCTGCACCCCCTGCTCGGCAGGCGGATTCTTATCCAGCGGACCACCAGGGAAGCCCGTCCTTAGTTCTCCAGGAGCAGTGACTCTCCTTGGCCTCCAGATTAAAATCCCTCTCAGCTTTTAAGGCCACCTGGATGGCAGAATGCCTTTTCATCTTCCCAGCCGGTAGGATATGGAGAACTCTGATATTTACCACATTTTACCAAATATGCCAGTTGTTTAAGTACATCTTTTATTTCTCCTAGTAGTTTTAAGCCCTCTAAACTCAACTCCCAGTGGTGCTAGCGGTAAAGAACCCGCCTGCCAATGCAGAAGACAGAAGAATCACAGGTTTGATCCCTGGGTGAGGAAGATGGCAATGGCATCTGGAGGAGGAAATGGCAATCCACTCCAGTATTCTTGCTGGGAGCCTTGTGGGTTACAGTCCGTGGGGTTGCAAGGAGTCGGACACGACTGAGCGTCTGAGCACAGACTCAGCTCTGTCAGCTCTTTAATGTCTGTCCTCTTGATGTGCTTCACGCAGAACCTTGGATGTGGTAGGAACTCTTTTGTAATGAATGAAAAAGACCTCTCCCCACCCCATGCAAAAAAAAAAAAATCCTTCCAAATACGGGATATGATATGGATTCCAGTTTGATTCAGTTATTTGAGGTCAGAGCTTTCCAAAGAATTATATAATAAAGAACAAACATTATTTGCCTTGAGCATGAATAAGTGACCCCAAAGAAAATGTGTCATAAAGCAAAACCAGTTCTTTGAGTTCACCACTTGAGGAATATTAAAACTGCCACAGGAATGTGCGACTCTCCGAGACCTAAATTGCAAACCAGTCAGATATTTGTTATGCTTTCAGATGGGAAGCGTCTAGATTACAGCCCTTACATTACTCTATCGAAGAGGTATGGTTTCTCCAGGCTGAGTTAATTTCAGAAGTCGGGACCCAGCCAGAAAGGCCTTGGCACCACAACGCTGGGATCATACGACGTAGTAAGACTGTTGGAAATGATCACAACCAGAAAGGAATGATGACACCCAGGGGAGGTCTGCTCTTCTCTGCAGTCACCCAACTCCCAAGAGAGTTAGCAAAAGGAGAAGGGAGATGTCAACAGGTGGGGTGAAAATTGTGAACAGGATAAGAGGACAGCCTGAGGGAGCTCTGATTCCTTCTCTCAGCCCCATCCTTGAAGCTGCATCCAAACGACTTAAACCTGCTTTGCGATGAGTGAGATGAATTGACACCTGCTACATTAGACCAGAGAAAGACCTCTGTGTCCTGTGATGAGGACGGGATTTTTAGATTTTTAGGTGAACTAGGTTGTTGTTTCGTCGTCATGCGTGACTCTTCTGTGACCCCGTGGACTGCAGCCCACCAGGATTCCCTGTCCACCGGGTTCTCCAAGCAAGAATACTGGCGTGGGTTGCCGTTACCGTCTCCAGAGAATCTTCCCCACCCAGGGATCAAGCCCAAGCCTTCTGCATTGGAAAGGGGATTCTGTACCCTGAGCCAGCAGATAATTATCAGCTAATTTCCTTAAACTGGAGGAGGCTGGCTTTTATACTGCTAGGACTGGGCTCTGTTGCATGTCTTTAATCGTAGGTAAATGCCTTCATCCTGGCCCATAGTCTTCGCTCCTAGCATGAACACTTAAGGACTTTAGTGGAAAACGAAGGGTTTATCAGGCCTGCCTAGCTTAGTAGCATTCACACCGTGAGCTCCACGTGCGCTCCCGGCTGAGCCCTTCAGACTTGCAGTGTGGGTGAAGCGGTCTCTCCGCTGCACGCCGGTTCAGGCCTCACTCCGGTTGCCACTCAGTTCACCGCGGTGCTCTGCGCCCCCGGGGCCGACGACGGGCTGACGGGGTCTCTGCCGCCCCCTCCCCAGGCGGAGCGCGAGCCTGCGACGGGAGCGTCGGCCCCCAGCGGCACCACGAGCGCCCCCTCATCTTCGACCTGGAAGCTGACCTCGCGGAGGCCGCGCCCCTGGCTGGGGGCGGCGCGGAGTACCGGGCGGTGCTGCCCAGGGTCGCGGCGGCTCTGGCGGGCGCGCTGGACGACATCGCCCGGGACCGCGTGTCCCGGGCGGACTACAGCCGGGACCCCTCCGCGCGTCCCTGCTGCGACCCCCGCCGCCCCGCCTGCCGCTGCCCGGCCGCGCGGGGGGCGCGCTGCGCCGGGACGCCGCGGTCGCCGCCCCCGCGGTCCCGGGAGCTCTGAGACCAGGCTCCGCTGCTTTGCAGCCGGCGCTCTGCGTCCCCGTTTGAGCGCGCGGCGCGCCCGCGCTGCGGGCAGAGACGCCGGGGCTTTGGGGCCAGGAGTCGGACCAGCCTCTGAACTCGGGCGGTTGTGTCACCGGACTCGCAGGCTGGCGCTGAGGGAGCACCAGCCGAGACCTGAAGATGCCTGCCTGGCCCAGGACGTGGCCCCGAGCAGCGCGGAGATGGACCCAGTCTTGCTGGTCCTCTGAGCGGAGGCCCGTGCCCTCTGGAGGCCCGTGCCCTCTGGCTCTGGGAGCAGCCCGGCCCCTCCTTTCCAGCGCCCGCAGACCGCCTGGGAGCTCACGGCCGTGCTGGTCCCGACCAGGCGGCGGGTGCAGCCCGGAGGTGCTCGGGCCGGGAAGCGCCCCCGGGGACGCAGACCTGACGTAGGTCGCTTGTCTCCGAGCGGAAGAGCCACGGGAGCTTCCGCACCTCCCTCCATCCCCTTCGACAGGCAAACGTCTGTGCTTTGTAGATTTTAGGAATGCGTCCTGCTTCCTCAAACCACAAAGAAGTAAAGATTTAAAGCCTCACGTGTGTTGCCATGATTTTATTATTAGTGTCCTAAATGGGACTGGAAGGTCATAAATGGTTTATTCCGATCACTGCAAACATCTTTTGCCTGGCGACAGCCTCTCTGAGTCACATACGAGAAATACAGCTCCGAGAGGCGTTCCTGTAGGTACATTCTATACACAGCATACATCTTCAAAAGGATGCCTTGTTAACGTGAAATCCGGGCTGTCGACGGGTAGGCTTTGTTCACGTGGACGCTGCGGCTGGGACACGCTTTCCAGGGCAGGACGTGGGCGCACGCTGGCCCCGCGCCCGCCAGCTGAGAGGAGCTCGCCCGGGGGAACCGCGTCCCCGGGCGCTGACCCCGCGCTGCCCGCTCAGCCGCCCGCCTTCCGTCCGCCTTCCTCGTTTGCTCCAGAACCTCCTGGCCGCGGCGGCCCTGCTGCCCGTCAGGACGGCGCGGCCTTGTCCTGCCGATCTCCGCGGCACGAGGCGATCTGCCGAAACCAGAACAGAGCGGCCTTACCCTTTCTGGGCAGGCCGGTGGGGGGCATGCCGGCGGGTCACTGTCCACGTGGGGCCGGGGGAGGTTCCCCGTCTGTCCGTCTGTCCACAGACCGACCCTTGCGTGTGGCCACAGGGGTCACCTGTCTTCTTTAGATGCAGAAAATACTAGTTGTAAAATGTGTGTATGTATGTTTGCCAGTGTGTGCGTGTTCGGTCGTCTCTGACTCTCTGTGACCCCCCAGACTGTAGCCCACCAGGCTCCTCTGTCCTTGGGATTCTCCAGGAAGGGATACTGGAGTGGGTTGCCATTTCCTCCTCCAGGGGCTCTTTCCAACCCAGGCATCGTCGAACCAGGTCTCCTGCACTGTAAGCTGATTTTTTTTTTTTTTTTTTACCGTCTGAGCCACCAGGGAAGCCCAAAATAATATACATGCATATTGATATGTATGTGTGTATTTTCTTTAAAGGCTCATCTAACTTGTAAGCACAGACTGTTAAGTCACTGTGAAAAAGTCGATAAACACCCTTGGTCCCAGCTCCTTCACTCCTACTCCCAAGAGTAAGACGAATGTCAGAAAATTAGCAGACTTGCCAAGGTCGACTTGTTACTGACCCAAAGCTGCTCCCTTCCCGAATACAGCATCTTTCCAGGGACCAGAAATGATCAGTCCTCTTTTCTCTCACTGTGTTCGGAGCAAAGAAAATCCCAAGGAGGGAAGACGGATGGTACCCACTCCAGATCAGCAGTGATGACACAGGGAGCCCTCGGGATTATCCGGGCAAACCTCTGCTCCTGCCTGTGAGCTGCTGAGACCCCAAGATTTGTCAGGATCCTGGAGTGCCTTTAGGAATGTGGGTAGAGATGAGACTTCTGGGCCGGTGTTTGTAATGGGCCTGGCACTTCAGGACAGGCAGAGAGAGGAAGGTCTAGACTCCCTGGGGATGATCACAGCCAGCGAGGGCGTGACTGAGACAGTCCCTCTCGTGATAACATCCCAGGCCTCTGACCCTCGTGGCCGAGACGGAGAAGCCCGCAGGCGTCACCCGTCGCTGTCAGCCTCAGGGCAGGGCTGGGGTCCGATGGCCCCCCGAGAGCCCTCCCGCCGTCCCTGCACCGTTTCAGGGGCTGCTTCAGGATCACTAGGGCCTGATGAGGATTCCAGGGGGCCTCTCTCGGTGACGCACACTCGCACTCATGTATAAAGAAGAAGCCCCGACGCAGTTTAAAGCAGCTTCCACTCATCTGGTCCTGACGCGGGAGATGGGACGACAGGCCCCTCCCAGGCTCCCTGGCATTGCCCAAGCAGACAGGCATCCCATTTTATCGCTAGTTCTTAAGCATCTCCAGTTTTTTTTTTTTTTTACTCCAAATGATGTATCAAACGACAGGTACACCAAATAACATGGGGTACCTTTAATTTGATACAGGTTTTCTTTGGCAAGAGATCACCTCTGAATGCCAGTACCCAAGGTAACCCGGTTCTGTAAATATAAGAGGTTTCCAGGTCTGCTCTGATTACAGCTGAGAGTCTCACAATCCAGTCATCTTTTAGAGCAGCCCCAGACTTTTACAACTGCTGAAGTGGGACCTGATGATGGGTAGGAAGGTCCCATAAGCCACTGCGTCTGACCTGCTCTGGGTCCCGAGGATGCAAGTCCCAGATGTCAAGTTTTGGGGGACAGAAAAGCTCCCTCTGTAGTCAGGAGGGGTGAGAGACCCTCCCAAAGCAAAACAACTGCCCCCTTGGGAGGCGTTGAGCCAATAAATGTTCTTAAATGCACAGTTTTAGCGATGACTGCTTCCCACCCCTGACATGTCAGCTTCACTTGTCGGCCTTGTGTGTGACGGTCTATAAAAACCAGAAATGTTCGCCTCACGCACAGCCCTGTGCAGCCTTTTGGGAAATGACGAATGCGGCCTTTCTGCCCCTGCATGAAGGGCCCATGGCAGTTTTTTGGTTTTTTGGCCGTAACAAGGCATGTGAGGTCTTAATTCCTTGACCAGGGGTCACACCTGCACCCCTGCATGAAAAGCGTGGAGTTTTAACCACTGGACCACCAGGGAACCCCCCTCCCTTTCTCTCCTCTGCTTACCGGACTGTCCTACAGATCTAGGCAAGAGAGAAGCCAGACCCAGACTCCATCCTTTTGTGAACGGAATCCAACTGACACGAAATCACCACCGAGAGGAAACACCGTATCCCAAGACCTGTGCCCCAGTCGCTCCCTCTCTCTGCCTCCAGGAGGGTCGGTCAGGGAGCCCCCACGTTTAGGCCTAAACACTGCTTCCATCTTGAGATGTTTCCAAGGTGACTGTCCAGGCTGCTCTCTAACTAAAGCTCACAAGAGGGGGTCTCTGCTGCCCCGAACAGAAGCTTGAAGGATCAGAACCAGGGGACAAGCTTCTCCTCGCCCCAAGGTGTGAGAAGGAGCCCAGCCCAGCCTTGGGCCCTCGCGGCCGGCAGGGCTGAAGCAGGATCGCGGGCGGGCCGGGCTAGAGGGGCCGGGGGTGGGGGAGGTCCCCACTGACACGTGGCTGTTAATTAAAGGGGTCTTGAGCAGTGAAGACACAGCTAAAGAAGCGGAACTGCGGCCTGGGTCTCTGAACCCGGAAGCCTAGGGACCCCTGGGTGAGAACGTGCCATCCTAACACGTGGGTGGGCTGGGCTGGGCACGGAGGCCCATCGCAGGCTAAACCCCGCTGGCCTCCCGGGTGTCCGGGCAGTATTAGGCGGTGCGGCCCAGACAACGCGGCAGAGGCTCCACCGCGGGTGGAGGGGAGGGCCCGTCCAGGCGCAGGGACCGAGCTCTAGGGGCGGCCAGTGCTCACAGGAGGGAACTCGTTCTCGTCGTCCAGACACACCGGTCCCGTGGCAAACTCGTGTTCGGGAATGACCTCACCGCGGAGCGCCCCGCCGTCCTCGGAGTAACCTGCAGAGCGGCAGTGAGGCATGAGAGACGCTGGGGGCTGATCTCAGGCCTCGGTCCAGGGCCGCGCCTCGCCTGGCACGGTGCTCACCCAGGCCCCCGTGGGCCGCTCACCTGGGACGGTGGAGGCTGCGGACGCACTCGGCCTAGCTACCGTCGCGGCGTAAGACTGAGGTAAGGGCGGTCTGAGGTCGTTTTCTTTATTCTCTTCGCTGGTTCCTGAGCCAAGCAAGCTACCGGCAGCGATGGAGTGGGCAAGGAGAGACGAGCGGTCACCTCCCACCCAGGACACCTCCCGAGGAAGAGCCGGGGAGGCCGGGCCGCCCCTGGGTTCAGGCGCAGCCCCCCCCCCCCCCCCCCCCCCCCCCCCCCGTCGGCTCCCCAGACCAGCACGGCCTCTGACGGCCAGGTCAGTCGCGAACGTCCCATTCCTGGTTCCGGAACCTGCGCCCAGCTGTGCGCACCAGGCGGAGACGTGCAGGCCGGCTCCCCAGAGGGCCCAGGCAAGGGGCGTCCTGCCCGCAGACGGCAGGAGAGCATCTCCGTTCAGTTTAGCAAACACATCCCAGGGACCCCGGGGGAAGAGGGGCTGGCAGGGAGAGCCTGGCATGCGTGCTGCTGAGCCGACAGGAGCCCGGCGCCCCGCGTCCCCGCACCCGGGCCCCCCGCGCCCCGGTGCCTCTCCCCGTGCACCCAGGCCCCCCGCACCCCGGCCCCCCGCACCCCACCGCAGCCGCCAACCAGAGCAGGAGGCTTGTCCTGCCCTGGGCTCAGGGACGCGACAGTGAGTCCCGAAAGCCCGGCTTTCTGAAAACTGGCCTCTTCACCTGTGGGTCTTGATTAGGACACAGTCTCCTCCGTCCTGAGGGTCCAGGTTGTAGACATAAAGGTGCCCACTGGACGATGCGACCAGGAGCCGCGGCAGCTTCTGGATCCTGAGGGCGGAGAAGACGCTCACTGCGGTGCCCACGGACGTGGGTGGGCTCAGACCCGTTTCCAGGGGCCGAGCCCTGCCGCCGCCCCCCTCAGCGCCGGCCCGCCCTCCACTGCCCGAGGCCCACTGGCCCGCAGCCTGGGTTTCTGGTGATGTGCTTGCCGCGTGTCCTGCTGATCTCCCTGGAGGACGGTCCCTTGTCTTTGAGTGTGATTGTGTGGATGAGACAAAAGGTCACGGGTAAACCCTGCACAGAAGGCCAAGTTGGACCCGCCTCTGCCTTTAACAGCGAAGGAAATGGCGCGAAACTGGCCCGCAGGGTCACGGGCTAGTTTTACAGAAATCTTCCCAACATTCAGCTTTAACAGGCACGCTTAAAGGTCTTAGATAAGACGTCTCTCCACCCCACAGGTGTCTGGACCTAGACTTTAGAACTAGAGCCCGTTTACATAATTATGTAGAAATGGGAACTGTCTTCAAGACAGTATCACTGGAATGAGGAGGTAGAAACTTCCGTGCCAGCTTGCAGCTGTCTTAAGGAGAAAAGTCCAACCGGACGGCAACTGGCTGACAGTGTGGGGGTTTGGGTGGTGAGGTTGGGGTGCTGGGGGGCGGGGCTGCCTTCACCTGTCCCTCCTGGCTCCCTTCTCTCTGCTTTCCCTTAAACACGTTTGCACGTTTGGGGCATCCCGCACTTTGGGAAATACATCAGTGAGGGTTTCTGCCTGGCGTTGGGGGGTTGGGCATACGTGGCAAGGGTGCAGATGTTCCTGTGGCCGGAGAAGCCCAGACGCCCGGTGGCGAAGGCCCTGTCCTGGTTCATCATGTCGGACACCTGGGTGGGGAGGTAGTTGGATGCAGCCAGGAACATCTTCCCCACGTAGCCCGTCCACGTCGAGGGCTCCTCGGGTCGGCTGGGGAGCAAGGCGAGCGAGGGTGAGAGCGAGCCCCACCCGGCGGCCGTCCAACACCCGCGGCCTCCGCATGGGGAAGGGCCCGTGCCTTGCTGTGACGTCCTGCCCAGGTGGCTGGGGACGTGCCCTTCCGGCCGTGCCCCAGGGCGCGGGGCCTCGTGTGTTCTGGGGAGGAGCCCTCGCACTGCCGCTGAGTGGCTCCGGGCGCTGCGGCCTCTCTCCATTCAGGAGGTGAAGGATGGGTCTGATTCTAGGCTGCTGGGAGGGGGCTGGGGAGAGGGAGACGGAATCCGTCCCTGGCCACTGTAACACAACCCAGGCCTGTTCTGGCCTCACCCAGAAAAGAACAGGCCGATCTCAGAGTCAGACCTCGAGGCCAGACTACGTGGGTAGCAAACCCCCGGGCGAGAGGCCTGCGCGGTGTTGGGTTACGGCCCCTGAGCCATCTGGGTGGGCGCCAGGATGCTCACAGGTGAGGGAGTCCACGGGGCCTGCTGCGCCCCATCCCGGGGTCTCAGCCAGACGGGAGGGTGGGGGACGGGCTGGCTCCACCGTGAGCTGCCAGTGGACTGGACTCACACCTGTCTGTGCTGGCGGGACAGACGCACGCCCCGGGAGACCTGCTGAGGTTGCAGGACGGACGGGGTGGGGTGGACGCGGACAGAGGGGGGATGTGCGATGGACAGGGGGACACGGGACGGATGGGGGCATGCAGGATGGACAGGGGCGGGGACGTGGGACGGATGGGGGGACACAGCACAGATATGCGGAGAGAAGACGTAAGCACGTCTGTGGGGGCGCCCAGCTGTGGGGGCGCCCAGCCATGGGGGCGCCCAGCCAGGGAGCTGTGGGGAGCACGGCCGTGGCGGGGGGCGCTCCTCTGCGGGAGGCGGGGCCTTCGGGCCGCCTGCTCGGAGCACTGAAGCGGCCACACCGTGCGGGGCTGGGGCATGGCAGGTGCTCGCTCATAAAAGGGTCTCTGGGATTCCAGTGAACAGGGGGCTTTGGGGGTTCCCCAGGCTGGGCCCCCAGGCAGGTCTGACTCAGAATCAGGACACGTCGGGTGCAGACAGACGCGCACCGGGACTCAGCGACCCAGTGGACGACGCAGGGAGGCCTGACGTTGCTAGAGAGGAGTCCATGTGCCACCACCGAGCCCCAACACGGCCAGAGAAACGCAGTTCAGACACGCTGGCCGCTGCACGGGGGGACGCCAGCATGCTGCCCTGCACCCTGACGTCTGTGACAGGGACACGCACGCCCCGGGCTGCAGCCCGGCACAAGCTCTGTCCCTCCGCTCGTCCTCCCCGCCCAGGGTCAGCCTCGGGGGCTGGAGGCCCTAGCAGGCGCGCGGTGCTGGGAGAGGAACCGCTCAGGCAGACCCTGGAGCTACTGCGGGCTCAGATCCCGTCCTGGCAACACAGCGTCTCACACGCGTGTTTTGTTTTTGCCGTTTGTGAAATGGTGATGCTCACAATATCTTGCAGCCTGGTAAGTGTGCACTGGCGTGATGTCTAAAAACAGCATCCGTGCCTTCACTGAAAGCAGCCTTATTGCTAAAGGATGCTGACCATCACCTGAGCCTGCAGCGAGTCGTAAATCCTTTTGCAATGCTCGCACCAAAGATCCCTGATGACAGATCACCAAGACAAACGCCAAAATTTGAAATATGCTCAGGATGACCAAAATGTGACCCAGAGACACAAGCCAGCAGACGCTGTGGGGAAGTCGGCGCAGGTGGCAGAGCGGCCACACGTCCTCAGTTTTAAAAAGCGCAGCAGGGGTGGCGAAGCAGCTCGACGCGCAAGGCTCTGGCACAAGGCTGGCCTGAGCATCGCAGTATTGACAGTGAGACTGGCGAACACTTAGTCGGTTTCCCTCTGAGCCCAGCGCAACACTAAAGGGAACCAGCTAGAGACTTAAGATGCACACACGATCGTTGTTATGTCAGGGTCTGCAGGCGAGGACATGGGAGTCCAGTCACAACAGCTCACCCGCCTGCGGTCTCCTGCTCACGGGAGCAGGGCTGCGGGCTCAGGAGGGCAGCCCCCGACCCCCGGGGATCGCCCCGAGTCTGCCGCTGACACACCCACCACGTTGGTGGAGACAGCGAGTAACACGGGCTCGGGGCCTTAGCAGAGAAGTCGGGGGCGCTGGTCAGACCAGGACCCCACTCCTCTCGTCCAGCAGTCCCCGGACTTTTGGGCACCAGGGCCTGGATTCGCGGAAGGCAGTTCTTCCACGGACTAAGTGTGAGGGGATGGTTTGGGGATGATTCAAGCCCAGATGGCACTAATGTGGGTTTGATCCCTGGGTCAGGAAGATGCCCTGGAGGAGGGCGTGGCAACCCATGCCAGGGTTCTGGCCTGGAGAGTCCCATGGACAGAGGAGCCTGCTGGGCTACTGTCCTGGGGTCGCACAGAATCGGACACGACTGAGCAACTTAGCAGCATGCACGCAAGCACTTCCCATTTACTGTGCCCTTTATCTCTGGCTTAACACCGCGGCTGGCCTGATGGGAGGAGCCGGATGCTCGGCCCACTGGTGGGCCCCGCTCTAGTCCCCCGAGCGTTTCCAGTCCTACCTGTTGGCGAGATGCTCCAGCTTGAAGATGTGCACGGTCTCCGTGTTGCTGGAGGCGCAGAGGAATTGCGAGTCCATGCTGAAAGCCAGGGAGCTGATGGTCACGTACCTGGAGACACAGCCACAGGGGGAGGGTGAGCCCAGGCACGGGCGAGGGGAGCGGCCTCCTAGCTGGAAGTCAGCTTCATGAGAATACGGACACCTAAATGCATCCTGGGGAGCTGGGCACACGCACATCTGTTTCCTTGGGCTTCACTTCGTGATGGCTGCAGACACTGCAACTTTCACAAACTGGGGCTCGGGGGACCCTGCATGGAGCTCGTCCTCCAGGGCCGTCTTCCCCACAGCACGTGCTCGCTGTGTCTCTGGGTCACGTTTTGGTCATTCTTAACATATGTTAAGCTTTTTCATGATTGTTCTATTTACCATGGTGATCTGTCAGCAGTGATCTTTGCTGTGAAAATTTTAAAAGGATTGACTCTCTGAAGGCTCAGGTGATGGTCAGCATTGTTAAACAACGAGGCATACTTTAAAATTCAGGCATGTACACTGGTTTTTTGCAGAAGGAAATGGCAACCCACTCCAGTGTTCCTGCCTGGAGACTCCCAGGGGTGGGGGAGCCTGGTGGGCTGCTGTCTACGGGGTTGCACAGGGTCGGACACACCTGAAGCGACTCAGCAGCGGCAGCAGCAGCTGGTTTTTAGGGCTTCCCTGGAGGCTGTAGTGGTAAAGAACCCGCCTGCCAATGCAGGAGACGTAAGACTCAGGTTCGATCCCTGGGTGGGGAAGATTCCCTGGAGGAGGGCATCGCAACCCACTCCAGTATCGTTGCCTGGAGAATGCCATGGACAGAGGTGCCTGGCGGGCTACAGTCCACGGGGTCGCACAGAGTCGGACACGCCTGAAGCCGCTGAGCACACGCAGACACACACGGTGAACACAGACCTTTTCACCCCTCTCCGGAACTCATAGAGCTTCTGCCCATCCGGAATGGAGAACACCCGGATGACCGTGCCCTGGAAGAGAGAGCGGGTGGGCGTTTCTTCTTGCAAACCTGCCCCTTTGGAAGGGAGCTTGCTGGATCGGTCTGCAGCACCTGACCCCGGAGAGGAAACACGAGGGCTGTCTACATGCTGTGTAAGCTGTTCTTGGAAGGTGAAATGAACACCCTCTGTCTGCCGGTCCCTCCCCAGCCAAGCCCAAGGTGCTGGCATGCTCATCCATGTGCCCTGGCTTCCCAGAACCCTGATCTGTCTGTGACAACCAGCACACTGGTTCTTGGTCGGACCGCGAGGCTCTGGGCAGAGCGGCTCACGTCCTACACACGGCAGCCCTGGGTCTGCGGAGATGACAGATGAGGTGGCACAGGCAGGGGCCAGGGCCGCCCTCTGAAGAGAGTTCCAGCAGGTCCTTGGCGCCCAGGATCCCGCGCACCCCTGGCAGAGGGGGGGCCCCGAGGACATGACCACGGGCAGCACTCACCTTCTCGGAGGCGCTGGCCAGCCTGGAGCCCGAGGAGTTGAAGGCGATGGCGGCCAGCGTGCCCTCGTGGGCCGCGATGGTGCCGACGGCTTTCTGTTGGCAACAGGGACGGAGGGGTCGATGCCGGCGTGCCGTCCGCCTCCCGTCCCTCCTCCTCCCTCCGAGACGCCCTCCCCCCTTTGCTGCTGGGCTCCCCGTCGCTCAGCCGGGCTGTTTGGGTCTAGGTTCTGCTTCACGGCGGCTGCGTTTCTGTCCCTTCACCTGCCCTCGGGAGGCGGTGGCCAGCCGTGGGCTGATGCACCTCTGGGGCCCGGCTCCGTGGAGCTCGGCGGGCAGGGGCGGCACAGGCGCGGGCGTCGCAGGCCGCACCGCGGCCCGCAGGACGCGCTTCCCCCGTCTGTCTGCCTCGTGGCGACGCGGACGCACGGCGACGGAGGCAGAACGCGTGGCCGCCCGTCCACACGCAGGGCTCACCCGGCGCTGCCCGCGCGCCGCGCCGACTTACCAGGGAGTGTCCGTCGTAGAGCACGATCTCGCCTGTGGTCAGGCTCCCGGGGTAGGCCACGTAGGAGTTGGAATGGTTGATGGAGAGCGCGCACAGACCTGGA
>CM035286.1:60224917-60260219 GCA_020226075.1 Hydropotes inermis | reverse complement strand
GGGGGGCGGGGGACACAGACGTCAGGCCCTGACGGGGATGGGGGGAGGCGGGGATCGGGGGAGAGGTGGGGGTGGGGGAGCAGACGTCAGGGCCCTGCCCTGGGCACCCTCCTGCCCACTGCTGGCCTCCTCGGGGCTTGCCTCCCTTGGCACCCACTTGCAATGACTTCCTTCTCTTGCACCCACAGTGAAGCTCTAACCGTTTCCCGAGTCCCCACGCCCTTTAGGTGGTCCCCAGGCAAGGGGGCGCCAGTGATCTGAGCACGAAGCCGGCTCCCCCAGCCCCCCCAGGCCGCAGCGCTGGAGCCCCCTCCTCTCCACCCCTCCCTACCCGTCAGGGGCCCCGCTGGCTTTGTAGAGCCTATCTGGGAGGTTTGTTGTTGCTGGGTACTCCCTCAGTCCTGTCTGACTCTTGTGACCCCATGGGCTGTAGCCCGCCAGGCTCCTCTGTCCACGGGATTCTCCAGGCAAGAGTACTGGAGCGGGTAGCCATTCCTTCTCAGGGGATCTTCCCAACCCAGGGGTCGAACCTGTGTCTTCTGCATTGGCAGGTGGGTTCTTTACCATCGCACCAGCGAGGCGTCATCTGGGAGGTTTAGACCATCTCAATCTATTCTCTCTTTTTAAAAAAATGTTTGAAATCTGGATTTTACTTGGCTGCCTGAGGTCTTAGGTGTAGGGCGTGGGCTTAGTTGCCCTGGGCCTGTGGGAATCTTTGTTCCCTAACCCGAATCCTCTGCATGAGAAGGTGGATTCTTAACCACTGGATCACCAGGTTAGTCCCTCTTTTTTAAAAAACAGGTACATTTGGCGTATTTATTTATTTTTTTGGCCGTGGGGCCTGTGGGGTCTTAGTTCCCCGACCAGGGAGTGAAGCCGCAGCCCCTGCATTGTGAGTGGTGTCCTAACCACTGGATCACTAGGGAATTCCCTCATTCTGCTCTTTCTCCGTGAGTGGTTTCCAAGGAGTGACAGCTCTGTTGGAAGTCTTTGCTTCCGGAATTCTTCAGGTCCCCGTTGCTAAGAGGCACAGGTACCCCAACGACGGGGGGAGGAGCACAGTGAGCTCTGTGCCCACGCCCCGTCCTGCGGTGCCCCGGCTCTCTCTGAGCCCCTTTCCTGTTGAAAGTAACCTGGACATCTGCATTATGACCAGCACAGTCCTGCACCCAGGAGCGAGGTACACTAGTAACAGAAAGCCTCCTGAGCGCCCGTGGGGGGCCTCTGCGTCTTCCCAGGAACACTCTTCACACACAGGCCTCTGCTGGGCTCCATCAAGCCCCACTGGGGCCAACACAGGGCAGATACAGAGCACGATCTTCTCCAAAGTTATAATAATGACGATAACATCTTACAAATAAACTGGGAGCCCAGGACTTCATGTGCCAAGCCACTGCCTTTCCAGGAAATCCAGCGTGATGGATTTCTTCACTATGATGCTGGCAAAAATGGTGACTTTCCCTGAGACAACGAGAGAGTCATGTTTCTAAGCTGGATTGTTTTTAATATTCGCTGGAAGTCCTTCAACATCTTTGATATGGACTCTGTGACTGGGGCAGTATTGCTTTATTAAAACCAAGAAGTGACTTCCAGGACTGAATGAATGCAACCAATATTCTATAGTGCCAATGAAAGGGCAAAAAAATAATAATAATCATTAAGTCATCTTTTGCTTTGACAATTATAAAAACTGTTGACCATGCATATAAGTATATGAAAAAGTGTCAACAATACAGTTTCAAAGGCTTTCTTATGTAAAAAGAAAAATGTTACCTAAGCTATAGTCAAATCTCACTAATGCTTTATGGTGGTTTTTTTCCTAAGCAAGTGGAAGCAGTGATTTATGTTTAAACCTGAAAAAGTACTGACTCTGTAGGTGTGACAGCTCACGGGGTTGGAGGGGAATGGAAAGCTCAGGAGCCTGGCTGGGAGTCCGGCAGGAGGACCAGATGCTCCGACAGCCACACACACACTTACTGCTTCCGTGGACGTGGTCCAGCTGTTCCACGGAGCTCAGGGAAAACAGCTTGTAGCCGGCCTTGGTTCCGACAGCGAGGGACCTGTGAAGACACGGACGGCCCGGGAGTGACGTGGTGCTGGGTCCAACCCCGGATCTGCCTGCGGACAGACACAGCCGTCCCTCTGGGCTCCCAGGGGGACAGGGAAACATACAGCCTCATGTGTGTGTGTGGGGGGGGGGTGTGCATATGTGCGTGTTTAGTCGCTAAGCTTCCCTTGTGGCTCAGCTGGTAAAGAGTCTGCCTGCGATGCAGGAGACCTGGGTTTGATCCCTGGGTTGTGAAGATGTCCTGGGAAGGGGAAAGCTACCCATTCCATTATTCTGGCCTGGAGAATTCCATGGACTAGCCCATGGGGTCTCAAAGGGTCGGACACGACTGAGTGACTTTCACTTACTTACTTAGTCGCTCAGTTGTCTCCGACTCCTTATGACCCTATGGACTGTAGCCCGCCAGGCTCCTCTGTCCTTGGGACTCTCCAGGCAAGAAGACTGGAGTGGGTGCCATGCCCTCCTTCAGGGGATCTTCCCGAACCAGGGATTGAACCCAGATCTCCCGCATTGAAGGTGGATTCTTTAGTGCTGAGCCAGTCCTACGTGGACCTAAAAATGAGTCCAACTCTCTCATTTAAAATAACTATACGAAAAGGTGTGCTTCACTCTTCACAGGGAGGCACAAACTAAAATAAGCAGCTTACTGCTACAAGTCTGGATGCCCAAGGCTCTTGTTTCACTAGCCTGAAAAAGAGAAGGTCATATGATTTTCATGGGAAGTTTTTTTTTTTTTTTTTCCTTCCCAAACATTTGTTCTTCCCTGGGATGACAGTTGACTGTTAAGGTGGCTCCTTCTGCTGAGGGGATAACCTGGGGGAGGAGGGAGGTCAGAGGTTTGCCCCCGGCAGCAGTGGGCTCAGAACTGGAGCTTCGCTTCTAGAACCAGCACGCTAATGACCACAAGCAGCACCTGGAAAGGCAGGCCAGCAGCATCTTAAACCTTCAAAACACACATACTCTGTAGCCAGTGCTGTTTTTAAAGCTTCTTCCTATAAAGATTTTTTAGGGAATGGCAACCCACCCCGGTATTCTTGCCTGGAATGTTCCACCGACAGAGCAGCCTGGCAGGCTACGGTCCATGGGGTGGCAAACAGTCTGACCTGACTCAGTGACTACACTTTCACTTTCTTTCATAAGTGCATTTAGTTTGCAAACCAACGTTTCTAAAGTTTTCAAGTAAGGGGGGAAAGTTGTAATTAAGAGTCTTAAAATATTAATCAAAAGATCTAGCAACTTAAAATCATCTTCAAACACACGCTCTGCTCCAGAAGAGTTTTAAAGACCGGCAATGGCACTGTGATTACTGTTGTGCTTTTTCCCGCCATGCCAGATCGCTGGCATGGTGGATCTTTATTTGCAGCATGCGGGATCTAGTTTCCTGAGCAGGGATCGAACTGAGCCCCCGGCATTTCGAGCACTGAGTCTTAGTTGCTGGACCACCAGGGAAGTCCCACTGCTGTATTTTAAATGGTTAATCAATGGTCACAGAAAACTCTGACTCGAGGAATTCAGACTAAAATTTTATTTCATTCATAAGGCCTTTTTGCAGGAAAAAAAATAATTTTCTCATCACCTCTCATGAAAACGGGATTTGGGATAAACACATATCATAAATGAAATGAGAAAAAATATACCCAAATTGTCTAGCACAGGGCCGAGCATGAGAGTATGAGTGAAGCAGACTAGTAAAGCTTAGTTGTCATTACTCCTTTCTCTTGAAATACTGGATCCCAAATTCAGCCTATACTTACAGCTGATACTCCTAAATGTATTCGGTAAGGGGCGTGACTTATTTTAAAATCCAATGTCATATCCTCTAAGGCTCAAAGCAACTGACTGTGACAAAAAGTTTTATTTATAGGTGAGACAGAGCTGTCCAGCAGAGCCTTCATCCAAGAAAACAGAAGTGACCGTAGAGACTAAGGAAATTAACTTCCCAAGCACCCTATGGTTTTGGAAATAACATGCTTCTCCAACTGCTATAGAAAGCTGGGACTCGCCTAGAGTAAAAATTAACACCCTTAAAAACATCTAATAAAGAGTGCTGCAAAGCAGATTTGAGAACACTTCCTGCTAAGAAGCAAACTAACTCTCCTCCTTAAGCTGCTCTCCTCCTTAAGCTGAGTTCAATTGGGAAGGCAAACACCCAGGCATTTCAACAGCCATCCTCTCTTGCAAAATGTTTCTTACAAAACATCAGAATGGTATCTAGACCATCATTTTTGTAAACTGTTGGTCTCAAACCATGAGAAAACAATTCAGTGAGTCATAAGTGGCTTAAAAAATAAAAAAAAAATACAAATTCCAGAAGGGAGTGCACATAGGAAGGGTAAACAGCTGTGAATTGCTTTTCAGTGATATTATATATATAATATTGGAGAAAGAGATGGCAACCCAATCCAGTATTCTTGCCTGGGCAATTCCATGGAGCCTGGTGGGTCCATGGGGTCAAAAAGGGTCAGGGGACACCACTGAGCAACTAAAAAACAATATATATTATATGTGTGTCTATGTGTGTGCATATAGATAGATAGATATTGGGTAATGTTGTAACGTGTATTTCTTATTGTGGGCTGTGCTCAAGGAAAGCTTGAAAGTCACTCATGGAACCAAATTGTCTGGCCACCAGCTTACACGATTACACATACAGTTTTTTTCGAACAAAGACATACTGTTTGGCATGGGGTGTTTTTAAAGAGAAGACAAAGGGCATGGAAGGCCGGGTTGCTTATGGCACATGACGACCTTAATGACACCGCTGACTGTTCAGTGTTAGCACAGTCCAGGAACAAACGGCCAGCACGCCTGCCTGAAGGCGACTCCACGAAGGAACCCGACAGAAACTGGTACAGCAGGAGGTGGGGACTGGGGCCGGTCATCGCTGCCTGATGCTGTGTGGCACATTCCAGAGAGGTTATTCCATATGGTCCCCGGGATGTCTAACAACCCCACGAAAGGAGGATAGGGTGCAGCCTTCTGCTTCTAAGGGACCGACTCCCCCATATGTCTCAAACACAGTCCAGCAACCCCCAGCTCACTGGCCAAAGTCCGAATGTGAACATCAAGGTGAGACATTCAAATCTACTCAAGAAGCAACAGAGGGGAGGTCACGCTCCCCTGGAGGGCAGCCTGGGCCGGGGACAGCGTGCCTGGACTCCCAGGAGTTCCATCTGGCCGAGTGGGCTTCCTGAAGACACCCTGGGGGCAATGGGAAGGTTCCTGACAACCCGGCCCGCAGGCAGGCGCCCAGGCTGGGCTGGGCTGGGACCGGGCTGGACTGGCTTCGGGGATAGGCTGCCTCCTTGTCGTTGGCCCTGCCCAGATGCCACGTTGAGATGCTCAAGGACAAATGGGAAAGTTTTTCCTGAACTCCCATCTTCCTGGGCCCTAGCTACCTCGCCCTGGGTCAGCTTGCAACTTCCCCGTCCGTTCCCAGGTCCTTTGTCTTGACCACCGCCCCTCCTGCCCAGACCCTCGCTTTGGTCACTCCCCGGCCCCCCAAGTTCCCCAGCCTCCTTCCGCCCCCTTCCTGGGCTCTGTCCGCCCTTCTCCCGGCCGGCCCCTCCTGGCTCCCTGCCCGCAGGAGGACGGGGGCCGCGCGCCGGAGAAGGGGCGGCCCGAGGACCCGCACCGGCCCGGGCCGCGCCGACCGTCCCACCCAGGCCCCCGGGGCACAGGCCCGCGCCCGCTGTCCAAGTCGCCGACTGCACAACACCCCAGATCGCGACTTTTCTCTCCCAGCTCCCGACGGGGCAAGCGGCCCGGCTTACGTGCAATCCTGGTTGAAGGAGAAGCAGCTGAGCGCCGCCTCCGCCCCCCCAGGGGCGCCGTCCGCGCCCTCGGCCTCCATCGGGGGCTCGACCCGGGAAGCCGCGGCTCCGAGCGGGCGACAGCCACCTCAGCAGCCCGCTGGCGCCGACCCCGCGGGCCGGTCTCCGGCCCCGCCTCGCCCCGGCCCGGCCCACCAGGCCCCGCCCCTCCTCGCCAGGCTCCGCCTCGCCAGGCCCCGGCCTGGCCGCCTCATCCCCTCCCGGGTCTGCCAGGCTCCGCCCCGGACGTCCAGGCCCCGCCCCTTACCCGCCCACCCGGGCCACAGTACCCCAGCCTGGCCCACCCAGGCCCGCCAGGCCCCGCCTCGGCCCCTCCCCGGCCCGCAAGACCCCGCCTCCACCCTGTCAGGCCCCACCTCCGTCCCCCCCGGGCCGGGCCTCCTCATTCCCGCCCGGGCCTGCCACACCCCGCCCCGGCCGGCGTCGCCCCGCCCCTCCTCGTCAGCCCCGCCTCTCCTCGTCAGCCCCGCCCCTCCAGCGGGTCCGGCTGACTGAGCCACCGAGAGGGCGGGGTCCCGCCGGCGGCCTCCATTGGTGGAGAGCCCACAGCGCGGCGCACAATTAGCCAACGGGTGAGGGTGGTGGGCGGACGCGCCCTGCTGGAGACCCGCCCCCAGATCCGAGGCACGGCTTGCCATTGGGTGGAGGAGAGTGACGCAACGGCTGCAGGCCACGTGGTGGTGTTTTCATTGCGGGGGCGGCGGGGCGGAGCGCGGTGAGGGAGCGGCCCGCAGCTGCGCCTGGCCTGCGGGCTGAGTCCAGTCCGGCGTCTGCGTCGCGGCCCCGGCGAAACAGACGGGCCGGCGCGCCGATCTCACCCCACCCGACGCCCCGGCTATTAAACTGAGAGTTTAGGAGCGCGCGTTGGACGCTAAGGCTCCACCCTCTTCTGGAGTCTTTGAGCTGCTTGGAAACTGTTTCTAGCAAGGGTGGTGAGGCCGGACAGATAAGCGGCTGTCTCATCCCTTGTCCCGCCGTTACAGCTCTTACGCAGGTCCAGAGCTGTGTTAACAATGAGCTTTATCTCGTTGAATTCTTATAAAAGTTTATGAAGAAAGTATGATTATGCCCAATTTAGAGAGGCCGTAACAGAAGCAGAGAACTGCTACACAATTCTGTCTGAAGTAACACAGTAAATGGTAAAATGTGGAGTTGCCTGATTGCAAGACCCGTACACCAGACGACTCTGCCAGACACTATTTGGCAAAACCTGTCTGATCTGTAGCTGAAAAAAACCCGAAAGAAAATATGTGTAACATACTGTGTTTAATGAAAGGGATGGAGTTTTGTAGACAGCACAGTAAAAATCAGGTAATTGGAGGTGAGTCCTGACAAAGGGTCTCTCTTCCCAACCTAAATACATATTGCCATCGAACTACCAACACAGCTTATGAATCAGCAAGTCTGCTAGTTTTAGGTTTATATAATTACTGATGATTTTTTAATTCAGGCTTTTCCAGTTTTGAGACAAAATGGTATTTTATTGTCTTGCCACAGCATCCAAACTGGCGTAGTTCAACTTTTCTGTTATGTGACAAAGCTATATATATAGTTTTTGGAACAGTGAACAAAGTGGGCTGCTTCTCTTAAGCTTTTCTGGTTGACTTTTGGTTTTGTTTTTCTGAAATGCAAATATAACAGTTTCTTCTTTCAGTGCTGTTATTCTTTCTCTCAGCTGATGTAAAAATAGCTCAGCTCAGAGATGGGCAGATGTTGATTGCTCTTTAGTCGAATGTGAGGTCTTGTGTAAATTGTTGTGAGGGAAGCAGCTGCTGCTTGGATGGTTTAACTGAATCATCCTCTCAGCTCAGAGGTGATTTCCCGCTCACCTCTCAGCTCAGGCAAATGCTGCAGCCCTTTTTGTTCTATTTAGAAAACAAAAAAATATGGCATGCTGGGTGTCAGGTTGTTGGGAGAATTACATAATGTGCCCAGTAGGTTTTTAAAGTCTTATTATTACCAAGAATTTGGACTTGATGGAGTAGAGATGGGAGCTGGTGTTAGTTTTTGAGCAGGAGTGTTTCATGATAAAAGCAGTGTTTTAGGCAGATAAACTGGACCAGGGTGTGCAAAATAGATTAGAAGGGGGAGAAGCCTAGACTAAGGTGAAATTTTAGTAGTGAAAGAAGTGAGAAAGTGGGCTCTAGGTTGGTGGCAAGGTCAGAAAGGGTAGGACAAACCCAAAAGATGTTTTTTCCTATAATATATTTGACGTAAAACATTGTGTAAATTTACACAGGTTTACAACGTGTTGTAAAGTTTACAACGTGTTGATTTCATACATTTATGTATTGTAATATGACTGCCATTGTAGATATAATTAGCCACTCATCATGTGGCACTAAGGGCTATTTTGAAGCAGTGCTATCCAACAGAAAGAAATGAGAGCCACAGGTGTGAACCCCAATTGTAACTTAAAATTTTTGAGACATACGCCATTTAAATTTTTTGAAACCCCACCTTGTTAAAAAAGGTAAAGAAAAATGGGCAAGTTAGTTTTAATAATATTTAACCCTTTAAATGTTATTAAATTTAACCCAGTATGTCAAAAAGATCATTTTAGTAGGTAACCCATGTAAAATTATTGATCAGTCAGTTAAATTATTGATCATTCAGTTTAGATTGTCATTGTTTTTTAGCATAAATATTAAATTGTTTTTTAAATATTGTTATTGTTATTGTTATTGTTTTTAAAAATTGTTATTAAATATTAAATTGTTTTTTAGCAAAAATCCCATGTTTCTGGGACCTCCCAGGTGGTCTGGCGGCTAAGACTCTGAGATTCCAGTGCAGGGTGCCCAGGCTTGTTCCCTGGTTGGGGAACTAGATCCCAACTAAGATTCAGCACAGCCAAATATATAAATTAATAAATATTAAAAATAAACTAGCAGTCTTTAAAAACAAATCCTGTGTGTCCTTTTCACTTCCTGCATATCTCCATTCACAGTAGCCACATTTTAGGTGCTGTCTCATTGTCCAGGGGACTTTTGAGAGCCTAAGCCTCAGGGCCCGATGGCTGGTGGGGAGGTGGGGGTAGCTGCAAAGAAGAGGAAAGATTTAAAGCCAATTCCATGGCAACCCACTCCACTCTTGCTTGGAGAATCCCATAGGCAGAGGAGCCTGGCGGCTACAGTCCATGGGGTCGTAAGTCGGACACGACTGAGTGACAAAACCGCCACCCACCACTCTGCTGCCTTCAGCAAGCAGACGTCTGGCAGGTGTTCAGGAAGATGCTTTCAGTTTCAGGCATGTTGGGGAGGTAGACTGGACGCTCCTCAGAATCAAGGTTCCGAGCTAGAGATGCGGATACAGGAGAAAACCGCTCCCCTTCCCGGCTCCACGTTTTCCTGCAGATGGTCTGCCTTGTCTATTTCCTACCAGGTTAATGGGTCACCACCCACCAGTTACCACGTGGGTATAACTGGGTATACCCCAGGGCGGCCTTATCTGCCCTTATTTTCCCCAAGACACTACAGAAATCCGTATCTTATGTCAAGGTATATAGAAATATTTGTTTTATAGAAACCTATATTTTTATGTAAAAAATTTTAAATGCTGACAACTAATTCTTCTTTTTAAAAACCAGTATGTGAGCCAAACTAAATGCATCAGCTGGCTGGATGTGGTTTGCAGACAGCCAGTTTGTGACTTCTGTTAGAGACACAAGGTGCCACTTTGAGAGGTTCCACCCTCAAATTAAAAAAAAAAAAAAATCCCAGAAATCCATTTGGATAAAAAACCAAGGGAAAGATTATAAATAAATTCAGAGGTGCTGAATTCATTTACTCTCAGGTCGGTTTGTATTTTTTTTCAAGTTCTAGTTCTTGTGTAGGTTCTATATGAGTGGAAACTCTTGATTTAGATATTGGCTTATGGCATCTTTTTTTAGAAGAATTTTGTTTTGATGTGGACCATTTTTAAAGTCTTTACTCAATTTGTTACAATATTGTTTCTGTTTTATGTTTTGGTTTTTTTGGCCGTGAGGTGTGTGGGATCTTAGCTCCCTGACCAGGGATGGAACCTGCATCCTTTGCATTGAAAGGCCAAGTCTTAACCACCGGACCACCAGGGAAGTCCTCACTTATGGCATGTTAATCCTTCCATATTCTTGGAACAGAGTTTTCAAGGCCAAGTAACAGAAGCAAAGGAATATTGGAGGAGGGGGGAGGGAGAGACCACACAGTTTACTGAAATGGGAACAGGAGTCTGACTTTTTCTCTTTCTTTCTCCAATTAGAACTCCTATGGTCCATCTTTTCCCAGACAAAATATCCCTTCTGTCTAGGGAAATGTACATCAGCAGAAGACTGGGAGGACCAAGCCAGGGTCTGAAAATCCAACATCCTCGGTAAGATAAGATTGCAGGCCACAGTTCAGCGAATGGGAAGACTTCCTATTTGTGTAACAATCAGATTGTAATTGAAAGATGCTGACCAGGCCGTGCACAGGGCATTAACAGAGGAAGCTGGAAATGAGACATCCTGTCTGATGCAACCTTCCCGGACACCCAGTATGGTTGCCCGTGACACCCAACTGTCTATAATTAGAGTGATTACTAGGTGAGTAAATACCACTCCTGGCTGCCGCTGCTTTTTATAAAATCTATTCTATTTTTATAAAATCATGTCACGGAAATGATCTCCCTTTTCTCTTCTGGTTGATATGTTTCGACACTCTGAATGAGAGCTGAGAAAGAATAGACCCGCAATGGGTGCGTGTACACGGTAGTTATCTGGTTAAACAGGAGAGGAGGAGCCGTCAGAGTAGGTAAGACTTGGGGGGTGATGAGAGGGCAGGGTGATGGCTCGCAGAGTGGAAGCAGCTCAGGAAGCCATCCCACAGCTCTCAGTAGGGGAGGACGCGCTGGAATATAGGGTGACTTCTGGGAAAGGAGATGGTCCCATGGGCTTGGCCATCAGGAAGTCCCCAGTCAGCGCAAAACTGGACTTTTTTGTTATTCATCGTGGGTGCCGTCTGTGTTCGAGAGCCTGGCTGCAGTGAGTGAGCAGACCCTGGGATGTGCCTTTGTCCTCCAAATGGAGCCATTATTTCTGGATTTATTGGTACATAAAGGGACGACAAGGAGCAAAATCTAACAACTGTTCTAATATGCCTTGATGTGTATATTTCCTCTCGAGGGAAAGAAACAATGATATGTCACTGAAGAAGGGGTATCTTTGTCTTCACCCCCCCTCCCTGATCTGCCATATTTTGGCTTCCAGAATAATCTCCCTAAAACACCAAAGCACATCACAGGTTCTCCATAAATAGTTGCTGATCAACTGACATTCATGAAGTCAGGAGCTTCCTATGCCTGTGTTTGCAGACAAGCCTTGAGCTAATGGTCTATCATTCAAGACAATGCAGGAAGGTTCAGTCACGGAGTTTCTGTTCACTGGGACCTCTGAAGACCAGCCAGGATTACAGACTTGGGTTCATCAGATCAGCCAGTCACCCGGACTTCAGTGTTAGCATACAGATATAGGTGGTATCTGCAAATGGAAAACAAAGCTTTATGGAAAATTCGGCTCGAAGCATCTCATTAAATGCTCATGACATCCCTCCCGTCCAGTGCTTTGCCTGCGTCGTGGAGCTGTGTAAACCGAGTGGAGAGATGCTGGATGAACCTCTCGGGGCCCGAGGGCAGGTTGTCCTGGAGACGGTCACTCAGTCAGACTTGTTCACTTCGTTTCACCCTGCCTCTCACACAGCCATGACTTGAGGCCAGAAACAGAGCTGGAACCCTAACCTCTCAGCCATTCTCTGGGGAGGCAGCATAAAGAGAGAAAGGCAGGGCTGTGCCCAGAAGGCCAGAGGTCAGGTTCACAGGGGAGGCACGGAGTCCTGCTGCCTTTCCAAAAGGCCCACAGCTTTGCTTGCCTTCGCTGGGTTACTACTCGAGGGACGTTGGCTCTCCGTGTCTGTGGATTCCACATTCATGAATTCAGCCATATTTGATCAAAAATCTCAAAATAAATAAGTGGATTCCACTTCTAAAAGGCAAACTTGGACTCTGCCATGCCAGTAAATATTTAAATAGCACTTATACCGTATGGAGCTTCCCTGGGGGCTCAGATGGTGAAGAATTCTCCGTGAAGAAGCTGCAGGTTTGATCCCTGGGTCAGGAAGATCCCCTGGAGAAGGAAATGACAACCCACTCCAGTATTCTCACCTGGAAAATCCCATGGACAGAGGAGCCTAGTGGGCTACAGTCCACGGGGTGGCAAAGAGTCAGACATAACTGAGCATGTCTAACACTAACACTCCATTGTATTCGGTGTTACAAGAGCTGCAGAGATGATTTAAAGTATGTGGGAGGTGTGCCTAGGTTGTGTGCAAATACCATGCTGTTTTATGTAAGAGGTTTGATTTATTTTTTCCTGCCTTGCACAGAATGTAGGATCTTAGTTCCCCAACCAGGAATGGAATCTGTGCCCTCAGCAGGGGAAGCGTGTAGTCTTACCCACTGGGCCACCAGTGAAGTCCCTAAGGAATTCGATTTTGATACGGGGAAGCTTCCTGCAACCAATTCCTGGGGGTAACCGGGGTCGACTGCACTAAAAACATCTTTTGCTCCCATCAAAGGGTTAATCTGCGCTCCGTGGTGGAGGTGGCTAGTTGATAAGTGACGCGGTGGGACTCTGGGTTTCTGCCTGGTCTAGACAGATGGCCTCGGGAATGGTCACCGTTCCTTGAAATTCATCCTCTCCTAGGTGTTTTCGGAAGTCTTAGGACTGCGGGGCGACAGATAAGAATCCAACAGTGCCTGGTGAATGGCGCCATCTAGTGGCGCACAGTATTCCATTCCAGGCTGGTGGCTGGATTTTGAAAAGACTGACTTGACTGAGAACTGGAGACTTGATTCTTTTTATTTTTTTTGCAAGTTACAAAAGGAGTTTTTTATTTATATTTTTGAAATTATTTATTTATTTTTGGCTGCGCTGGGTCTTCAATGGTCTCTGCATCCTCGTTGCTGTGCATGGATTTTTCTCTGGCTGCAGTGAGCGGGGGGCTACTCTTGGTGGGGCACAGGCGTCCCACTGTGGAGGCTCCGGCTGTTGCCGAGCACGTGCTCCAGGCTCATGGTCTTCAGTAGAACCGGGGCCCAGCGGTTGAAGCATGTGGGCTCCAGGAGACAAGGGCTCCAGGAGCTGAGGCACACAGAGTCAGTGATTGTGGAGCAAGAGCTTAGCTGCCCCTTTGCTTGAGGAATCTTTCCAGACCAGGGGTTGAAGCTATGTCCGCTGCATTGGCAGGTGGATTCTTTTTTTTTTTTCTTTTTAAATTCATTTATTTATTGGAGGCTAATTACTTCCCAATATTGTAATGCTTTTGGCATACATTGACTTGAATCCGCCACGGGTGTACATGTGTCCCCATCCTGAAGCCCCCTCCCACCTCCCTCCCCACCCCATCCCCCTGGGTCATCCCAGCGCACCAGCCCCGAGCACCCTGTGTCATGCACTGAACCTGGACTGGCGATCCGTTTCACATATGATAATGTACATGTCTCAATGCCATTCTCCCAAACCATCCCACCCTCGCCCTCTCCCAGAGTCCAGAAGACTGTTCTGTACATCTGTGTGTCTTTTGCTGTCTCGCATATAGGGTCATTGTTACCATCTTTCTACATTTCATATATATGCGTTAGTGTACTGTATTGGTGTTTTTCTTTCTGGCTTACTTCACTCTGTATAATGGGCTCCAGTTTCATCCATCTCATTAGAACTGATTCAAATGAATGCTTTTTAATGGCTGAGTAATATTCCATGGTGTATATGCACCACAGCTTCCTTATCCATTCATCTGCTGATGGGCATCTAGGTTGCTTCCATGTCCTGGCTATGATAAACAGTGCTGCGATGAACACTGGGGTGCACGTGTCTCTTTCAGATCTGGTTTCCTCGGTGTGTACGCCCAGAGTGGGATTGCTGGGTCACATGGCAGTTCTATTCCCGGTTTTTTAAGGAATCTCCACACTGTTCTCCATAGCGGCTGTACTAGTTTGCGTTCCCACCAACAGTGTAAGAGGGTTCCCTTTTCTCCACACCCTCTCCAGCATATTGCTTGTAGACAAGAACTAAACAGACATTTCTCCAAAGAAGACATACAGATGGCTAACAAACACATGAAAAGATGCTCAACATCACTCATCATCAGAGAAATGGAGACGTGATTCTAAAGCTTTGGAAGAAGAGTCCCCAAGGTGACCGCTGTGTTCTCCCCAAACCTCTTTACGGGGTGTGCACTGAAAACCTGGGCTTCACTCCCTGCCTCCTCTGTTGGAAGGGGTTTGCACAGCCACTCGCTTCACACATTTGTATCATGTGCCTGCCTGTGACTCACCGGCCGCAGTTCCAGCCCTGGGGATGCCCCACGGGACAAAGTGTTTAAAAGTCCCTGACCGAAGATCTAAACAGACCTTTCTCCAGGAAAGACTTACAGGTGGCCAACAGGAATGTGAAAAGACACTGCACGTTGCTAACTACTAATGTTAGAGAAATGAAGACTGAAACGACAGTGAAGTTCCTCCTCACACTGGCCAGAATGACCGTCATTAAAGAGTCCACAAGCGATAAACACTGGAGAGGGTGAAGAGAAGAAGGAGCCTCCTTCACTGCTGGTGGGAATGCGGACTGGTACCGCCACTGCAGAAACGCTCCGGAAGTTCCTTAGAAAACTGAAAACAGGACTGCCATATGACCCAGCAATCTCACTTCTGGGCATATATTTGGAGAAAACTATACTTTGAAAAGATACCTGCACCCCAATGTTCGTTGCAGAACTCTTTATAATAGCCAAGACATGCTAAGTAAGTGAGTGAGGTCGCTCAGTCGTGTCTGACTCTTTGCAACCCCATGGACTGTAGCCCACCAGGCTTCTCTGTCCACGAGATTCTCCAGGCAGGAATACTGGAGTGGGCTGCCATTTCCTTCTGCAAGAAGTGGAAGCAACCTAAATGTCCATCAGCAGATGAATGGACAAAAATGTGGTACATACATGCAGTGGAATACTAGTCAGCCATGGAGAGGATGGAATGATGGTATTTGCAGTGATATGGATGGACCTAGCGATGCTCACACTACGTGAAGCACATCAGGCGGAGAAAGATGAATACCGTGGGATATCACTTAGATGTGGAATCTTAAAAAATGATGCAATGATCTTATTCACGAAGCAGAAACTGACTCACAGACATAGGAAACAAACATGGTTACCAAAGGAGAAGGGGAGTGGGGAGGGATAAAACAGGAGTTTGAGATGAGCAGGTACGCACTGCTACATGAAAAACGTGATCGGCAAAGACCTACTGTGGGCCTCCCCGAGAGCTCAGGTGGTAGAGGATCCGCCTGCAACGCAGCAGACCCCGGTTCGACCCCTGGGTCAGGAAGATCCGCTGGAGAAGGGATAGGCTGCCCACTCCAGTATTCTGGCCTGGAGAATTCCATGGACTGTATAGTCCTTGGGGTCGCAAAGAGTTGGACACCACTGAGCAACTTTCTCTTGCAACGATCTACAGTTTGTTGTGATCCACACAGTCAAAGGCTTTAAGCGAAGTCAATGAAGCAGAAGTAGATATTTTCCTGGAATTCTCTTGCTTTTTATGATCCAATAGGTGTTGGCAGTTTGATCTCTGGTTCCTATTGTACAGTTCCTCAAGTCTAAAGCTGAGACGTTGCACCCACTGAAGTGTCTGGTATACCCATTGGAGAGGGCTTCCCAGTGGCTCAGATGGTAAAGAATAAGCCTGCAATGTGGGAGACCTGGGTCTAATGCCTGGTTTGGGAAGATCCCCTGGAGGAGGGCATGGCTGCCCACTCCAGTGTTCTTGCTTGGAGAACCCCGTGGACGGAGGAGCCTGGCGGGCTACAGTGGAGGAGCAGAGGCCACACAGGAGTCCATGGGGTCACAAAGAGTGGGACACGACTGAAGTGACTTAGCGTGCGAGCGTGCAAACGTCAGGAGCCTCTGGCCACCCGCACTGTGCACGCCTGCAGTCTGAGTGGCTGTGTCTGGATCCACCCCAGGGCGAGAGATCCTGCTGACCCCGATCAGGGACTAATTCTTCTGCTTTCTCTGTGTCACAGTGGTCTGGGCCCCCAGGCTGCTCCGGCCCAACCACGTGGATGATGGTAACTCATCAAGTGGCAGTTTCCACGGGCTTCCATTCCTCTCACTGATCCGATCTGCCGGCTGCAGAAACGTGTGGTCAAGATGGCCTGATAAAACTGTGCATCACAGCCCTCCACCCGCCAAATGCTGCCTGGCACTTAGATAAGCTGCTGCTGTAAGGCCCTGCTGGCAGGAAGAGGCTGGCCTCGATGGTCACATCCGTTTTCCCCGGCTGGTCTGCAGGGACGTTCGGCATGGAATGGTTCTGGCATCGGGAGCACGGGACAGGGCAGGCCCGTGAATCTGCCTGTGAACCTGCTCCCGAAGAGTGGGCGGGGGGCTGGGGGGTTCGGAGGGCTGTTCCTGGCTCCCCTGGGGCCCTCAGGCTAATTCCTCTGGAGCTGATTTTCCACAACCAGAGACTGCTGCCATTCTAGCTCCTGCTGGTGTGTCTGAGCGGCTTGCTTCCTTTCCATCTCTGTCAATCTCAGATGCTTCCAATTTGTGAAAATTTCAGCTGTGTGTGTGTTCTTGCTTTGCAGATATTCTTGGTATTCCATTTGATATTTCTGTAAAAGGCCCCTTTTCAATTCATCTTCCCTTGGGAACACAATCTTCTGTATTCTTATGTCTATTCCTTTCAAGGTCTTCACGTCTATTCTGGGCCATGCTCTGGGCTGCAAAGCTTTGTGTCATAAAGAAATTTGTTCAGCTTCAGCACACAAGCTCAGAGGTGGATCCACGGCGCCACGTCGAGAGATCAATGTCTGAGCATACCGATCTGAGCCCAGGCCAGAGCGTGCGTGCGTGCAGACGTCAGTAACCTCTGGCCACCCGTGCTGGACGTCTCTGGCCTGTTGGTTCCATTCTGGTCTTTTATTCTCTAGCTAATTCCTCCTTATGCACTGCTGGTCCTCTAGATATGCTGGGACAGGATCTTCAGATAAGCCTGGCTGTGCGATCCCAGCTTTGGCTCAGCCTACGATCTCCAATCTGCAGGTTTCTTTGTTAGGGCGAAATGTGGTACCAATCACAGCGGATACAGGAGGAGAAATTGCATTGGGTACCAGAGCCTTCTGTTCCTTTGAACCAAAGATGCGGGTGACATCAAAGAGGGAACATCTCAGCGGCAACTGATACCTGTGTCCCGGGCGTGGAGTAGATTTATGGGATTGAGAGAGAAAGACAGACAGAGAGGGTTGGGGGAGAGAGGGAGAGAGAGAGCGAGAACCAGATCAACGGTGGAGAGGAAGTAGCTGAAGCCATGAGACCAGGTAACATGTGCTGGAAAACAGGCCAGGTGCTGGAGAACTGGAATGCAATGTCCTATTTGATGTCTGAACTGTTCCTTTAATTTTAGTTACACTATCGGAAGGGAAGCTGGCTTGTGTGTTTAGCCGGCTGTGGCAGCTCTAAGTCACACATTGCTGACGAGTGACAGCCTCCGTTATAAATGGAAACTTGAACTGCCTGATGCTCATCGGCCGAAACTAAGTGCCCAGGTTTATTCTGGTGCCTATTAATTACCCACAGATCACCTATTTTCCTTATTGCTTGCAAATATGTGCAGGGAATAAAAAGTTGGTGTGCTCTCCAAAAACACAGCTGTGAGTTTTTATGGCTGCATGCCTGACTGGGCGTGATTTAGATGTTTCATGATTCCTCTGAGGTTGGAAGCATCCTTCGGTGGGTCTCTAATTTCCTGTGGAAGTTTGGCTGCAGAGGTTATTGCAGACATTGAGTCGACAAGATGTATCTTAAAACACGGACGGTGCCAGTTTCCTAGGCCGTCAGTTCTTCCCTTTTTTTGCTCTCTCCCCGGGATCTCTTCCCACACTTGGTGCTTTAAGTCAGCCTCTATCTACAGTTGACCGTGGTCTGACCTCGCTCTCTGGAATGCCCTGCCAGCCTCTGATGTTTGTGGCACATCCACATGCCCTCCCAGCGGCATTCCTGATGGGATCACTTTCTCCTGAGCTCCTGAAAGAATCCTGCTTCAGCAACTCCCAGGCCGAGGTGGGAGAGGTGCTTTTCAAAAAAGAGATTTGGCACACACCAAGAACAGGCGTCACTGATTCTGTGCGCTTTCATGCGTGGACTGTCTGTGTGGTGGGCTGTTCACCCCCCTCCCCTGTTCTCCCAATCCATGAACATAGTATAGATCTTAAGGTCTTCTTGACCCAGATCTGTAATTTCCCATGGACACATAGCCAAGTGCCTTCCACTCCCTGGGATTCTTCTCACATTAGCCTGTGTATTTCCTTCAAGGCAGTTATTGCAACCTGAAAGTATCTTATTTGTTTATCTGTTTACCTATTTGCTGTCTATCTCCTCCATCCAGAAGGTAAGGTCCATGAGAGCATCGTCTTCTCCCAGCATCTGGAGTGATGCTTGACCACATAGTAGGGGCTCATGAAATATTTGCTGAATGACCTACTTACAGGATCAGTCATTTAAAAATTAAAAAAATTATTAATTTTATAAAGTTAAGCTTTCCATGAACTCATCATCTGTGTCATTTTCCTGTCTTTCTTAAACAAAGATATTTTCCAAATTTAATTGTTATTATGTTGTTTAGATGCTAAGTTGCAGCTGACTCTTTGCAACCCCACGGACAGAAGCCCACCAGGCTCCTCTGTCCATGGGATTATCCTGGCAAGAATACTGGAGTGGATTGCCATTTACTCCTCCAGAGGATCTTCCTGACCCAGGGATCAAACCTACGTCTCCTGTGATTCCTGCAGGAATTCTTAGCAGGCAGATTCTCTACCACTGAACCACCTTGGAAGCCCTACATTTTTATAGTATTCTTTTTTTCATATTGATACATGAAGGAATCTATTAATATGTCTAAGCCAATTCAGTACATGGTTGGCCATCTCATTCCTGTGATGTAATAATGTACCATTGATTTCATAATAAACGTCAGTATTAAAACAGAACCTGCTACATGGATCATATAGTATTCTTTTTATATTAGACGTAGCTATCTATCATTTAGCATCTTCAGTTCAGCTGAAAAATGGCAAGCCTGAAAAACGGCCAAATGTAGAGCATTAAGTCGGATCAACTGCCGTTTCCTGGGGCTAAGTTTTTGGAAAGGCAGGGAGTCAGCTGTCATTTGGTGACTGTTTTTAAAAAGATGAGGTGTGCTTGCTAATAATGAGTGAAGAGGATGCTGACAGAGGTTACATCCTGTGTTGGCATGCTGTGTGTGTGCGCCTGTGCCCAGGAGGGGTCAGGCTGCCCGGGCAGCGCTGCCCGAGGGGCTGCCCGCTCCCTGCAGCTGCCTGGTGTCAGGCATGGCGAGAAGGCTGGCAGCTGGCAGACGGGCACCTCCGGTCCTGTGACGAAGGGTCAGCCCAGCAGGGTGTCCGGCGTGTCCACTCCGGAAGGTCCCCACCGAGTCCTCTCCAACAACTCCTCCAATGAAAACCAAGGAACACCAACTTTCCAAATCAAAACCCCCGGGCGCGCAAGGGGTGGGCTGAACTGGGAGACTGGAATGGACGTGCATTCACTGTGCTTAGCCCCTCAGCCGTGTCCGACTCTGTGCGACCCCATGGACCGCAGCCCGCCAGGCTCCTCTGTCCATGAGGACTCTCCAGGCAAGACCACTGGAGTGGGTTCCATTTCCTTCTCCAGGGCATCTTCCCGACTCGGGGATCGAACCCATGTCTCCTTCGTCTCCTGCACCGACAGGCAGGTTCTTCACCGCCGTGCCAAGGGGGAAGCCCCCAAGTGTTCATGACAATGTGTAAAATAGGCAACTAACGAGAACCCGCTGCAGCGCAGGGAACCCTACTCTGTGCTCTGTGGGGACCTAACTGGGAAGGAAATCCAGAAAAGAGGGGAGATGTGTCTATGCACAGCTGATTCACTTTGCTGTTCTGTAGAAACTAACCCGACATTGTAAACCAACTAAACTCAGTAAAAATTAATGAAAAAGTCAAAACCCCTGAGTTTTCCTATTTGTTTAAGTAAGTAAAATGTTTAAAATGTCTTCTAAAAGTTATAAAAGCCAAATTGGATTTATCTTTGTTGATTTCCATTTGCATGGAGTACCTTTTTCCACCCCCTCACTTTCAGTCTTTTTGTGACCCAAGACCAGAAGTGGGTGCCCAGGTGCAAAGTGGGAGCAAAGCTCTACTTTTAAGGAGTTTCTCATTGAGTAGAGAGAGCTAGGGGCGGACGAGGACGTAGGTCCTGGCAGTGTGGTGACTGTCACGTGCTCCAGTAGGGAGACACAGGCTGTCAGGGGAGCAGAGACAATGCCTTCAATGAGTTTCTTGAGTTGAATTTTGAAAGATGGGTGATCAGTCACCAGATGAAGCCCTAAGGAAGGATGCTAACAGTTTTGATTGCATACAACTGAAAATTTACATGCGCAAACAACAGTGGTTGATATTTATTGAGCATTTAATATATACCTGCTATGGGTTTTTTTTTTTTTTTTTTTTTTTGCTATGGGTTTTTCATGGTTGTCCTTTATCGGATTAAGGATGCTCAACGTGGATCAGTTTTGAAAACCCATTGCTTCCCCTGTGGCTCCGAAGTAAAGAATCTGCCTGCCATGCAGGGACACAGGAGACTCGGGTCTGATCCCTGGTCAGGAAGATCCCCTGGAGGAGGAAATGGCAGCCTCTCCAGTACTCTTGCCTGGGAGATCCACAGACAGAGGAGCCTGATGGGCATTCATAGGGTCACAGAGAGTTGGACACGACTGAGGGACTGAGCATGCAACCTAGCAAGAAAAGGCTGATCATCAGAACAGCGTCCTCCAACTGAGACCACACTTGTGGTTGCCAAGGGGGAAAGGGGAAGCGGGAGGGATAGACGGGAGTTTAGCAGGAGCAGATGCAAACTATTTTATGTAAGATGGATAAGCCGCAAGGTCCTGCCGTATGAAACAGGAAATGCACTCAGTATCCTGTGACAAGCCATAACGGAAGAGAATGTGAGAGGGAATATGCGTGTATTATAACCAATCACTTTGATGTAAGCAGAAACTAACACAACATTGTAAATCAACTGTGAAAGCGAAGCTGTTAGTCGCTCAGTCCTGTCTGACTCTTTTTGACCCCATGGACTGTACTTCAATAAAATAAAATAAAGGGACAGTGTTCTCCATCATGATACAGCAAAGCAGTAACAAATTAGTGGTCTAGTTTGTAAGAAATTCCTGGAATACATGAAGACATCATGGGTGAATCTGTTTCTCCAAGGCCTCAAAGAACAGCCCGAACTTTTATGGTTTGCTTGCTCGATTCAAGGGTAGATGGTGGGCCGCCTCTCTGCCAATCAGATTGTTTCACCGACCAAATCATCGTGGAGAAGAGCCGTCACTTCTGCACGTGGCACTATTTGTCTGGAGTCGAAGGAAAGCTCAGCAGAGGAGGGGAGTGGGAGACCGTGCCTGACTTCCGTTCCACAAAGACTTGGGTGCCCGGTGACCTCTCAGAGCAGCTTCAGCTGTCTGTACGAGGGTATCATGGTGGACCTCGGCGTGACTGCATTCTCCTTGCGTGATGTCGTGTTGAGACAGCAGTGGGTCTGCTTTGTGGGGAGGGAGGGCCGAGCAGGAAGGAGAAGACATCTGTTAGTTCTGTGAGTTAAGCCTTCTAAAAATACTTCTCGTTCAGTGACCACTTGTTTCTCTGACTTCTTTGATCCTTTGCTCTGCAAATAGGACCTTCTAAGTGCCCTGCTCCCCTCTCTGTGTTTGTAAAATGGTGGTAACGCCTGAACCACAGAAGCAGAGACTTCGCTCTGCATCTGCAGCTTTTGGAGATGAGAGGCTGTGGGGAGTAAGGGAGGGAATCTTGCTATGCCGGCAAAATTTTAGGAACTTCAGACACAAAAATCACATTGGTTCCATTGATTCTCAGGAAACATTCCTGAAGCTCAGTGATCAAGTCCGACATGCTCTGTGCTTCAGGGAACCGTTGGTTGGTCAAGGTGACAGAACAGACTCTCTCGGCAAGCAGCCACCTCTGCAATCCATTTCACAGCTGATGTTGGGACCAGGCAGAAAGAGCCCATGAGCTTTAGAAATGTCTGTGTGGCTGTGGAGTCTTGAAAGCCTTAGAGCTTTCCAGGGGACTGTCCTATGAAAGTAAACAGGCATTCAGAGTCCCTGGGACGGCAAGGAGATCAATGGGCTATGCTGTCGGGAGACATGGGCTCCTGATTCCAAGAAGGTTCTTCTTCTTTCTCTTCCTCCCTCTCTTCCTCCCCCACTTTCCCCCTCCCCTCTTTTCTCCTCTTCCTTTTTTTCTTCTTCTTTTAAATAAGTACTCCCCCTCTGTCTTCACATTCAAAGAATAAAGTATGCTCACTGAGGAAAGTGACTACACAGGATGGCCCTTGCTCCAGAATTAAGCTTGAGTTAGAAGTCTGGGGGAATTCCCTGACAGTCCAGAGGTTAGGACTCTGTGCTCCCACTGCAGGGGGCACAGGTTCGATCCCGGGTAAGATCCCACATGCCAGTTGTGCAGTGTGGCCCCCAAAATTGATCTGTTTTTAAAAATTAAAAAAAAATAGATAACTAAGACTATCTGGGCTCCAAAATCACTGCAGATGGTGACTGCAGACATGAAATTAAAAGATGCTTGCTCCTTGGAAGAAAAGCTGTGACCAACCTAGACAGCATGTTAAAAAGGAGAGACATTACTTTGCCAGCAAAGGTCTGTCTAGTCAAAGCTGTGGTTTTCCCAGTGGTCATGTATGGATGTGAGAGTTGGACTATAAGGAAAGCTGAGCACCGAAGAATTGATGCTTTTGAACTGTGGTGTTGGAGAAGACTCTTGAGAGTCCCTTGGACAGCAAGGAGATCCAACCAGTCCATCCTGAAGGAGATCAGTCCTGACTAGTCATTGGAAGGACTGAGGCTGAAGCTGAAACTCCAATACTTTGGCCACCTGATGCAAAGAGCCCACTCACTGGAAAAGACCCTGATGTTGGGAATGATTGAAGGCAGGAGGAGAAGGGGATGACAGTGGATGAGATGGTTGGATGGCATCACCGACTTGATGGACATGGGTTTGAGTAAACTCCAGGAGTTGGTGATGGATAGGGCAGCTTGGCATGCTGCAGTCCATGGGGTTGCAAAGAGTCACAAAGACACGACTGAGCAACTGAACTGAAAACTACCTGTCATCCTGAAGGCTGGTAAATATATTGTATCTGCAGGGTCACTTTTACAATCTAGAATTTTCAAATGAAGGCCAATCAAATGAATTAGTAGAGAAAGGTATATAGTTATAATTTAGTGAATATTTTAGGTCTTTCCCCTGTACTAATTCCCTTTCTAGTATTCATTCATCCATTACAACTCGTTCAAAGCTATTTTTGGCACTTTTATGTACCAGATGCTGTTCTAAGTATCGGAGGCACAACAGGGGTCGAAGCAAAAACCTTGCCCTTGTGAAGCTTTCACCTGCGTCTCTCTGTACGTGTGTGTATGTGGGGGCCGGGGGCAGAGACAGACAGAGACAAACAGTAAGAGAGAGGCCCACAGAGAGATCAAACAAACTAGCAACACACACACGTCTTAGAGCGATGGATACGGAGTACGTGGGGCTGCGATGGGGCCGGCACAGGAGGAGAAGGAAGGCTGATGTGGAGTGAGACAGTCAGGTGACCTGCAGGGCTGGGGCCGGAGCCCCAGGCTGGGGTGGGGGTCAGCGGACGGCCAGCCCTGCCATGGGGGGGGTCTGCCTCGTTTGAACAACAGCAAGGATGCCCGCGTGGCCCGAGGGCGTGTGGGCAGGAAGCGCTGAGATCTGGGGCCGACAGAGACCAGACCACAGGGGCCGGCAGGCCGGCCTGAGTCTTCTTGGCTCGGTTTCCAGCCTCCCTGGTCCAAGATGTGCTTGGACCAGCGAGAGGAACCGCTCTGGGTCCCTCCTCTAGGGAAGCTTTAAGAGCTAGTTTTTTCCCTCTACCGGGATGTTCTAGACAGAGGCCACATTTAAAAACTGAGGTCTGATGTGGAGATAAGACGGAACGGAATTGCAGGCCATCTGGGGTAGATTTGTAGTCTGAGTGAGAAATGTATTTTCAAGGGGCTCCTTCTCCAGCCGGTTTCCGGACTGGGCTTGCGCTCGTTGCATCTGCAAAGCACTCTGTATAGTACTGTTAAAGCCGAATTGTCCGTTGTTGTTGGCTAGCTGCTAGCTCATGTCTGACTCTTCGGGACCCCAGGGACTGCTAGCCCAGCAGGCTCCTCTGTCCGTGGGAGTCTCCAGGTAAAAACACTGAAGTGGGCTCTCATTTCCTCCTCCAGGGGGTCGTCCCAGGGCTCGAACCTGCTTCTCCTGTATTGTAGGTGGATTCTTTACCGCCGAGCCTCTTGGGAAGCCATGAATTGTCCAAAAATCTAAGTGGGGAGAAGCTCCTGGAACAGCTACACCCACCCCCTGGGCAGCGGGGCCTTCGAGGGCCGTCACCACCGTTGCAGCAATAGCGCCTGGTTTGCCGCCTGCCCCACTGTTCAGGGCGCTGAAGCCGAAGTAATGTTTCGACATGCAAATTTAATAATGTATCTTTCCTATTTAAAGTCCTTCTGCGGAAAAGTGAGGAAATATATGGAGAGTCTGGGAAGGTGGAGCTTCAGGGATGTTGAAAGGGAATTCCTCACGATGTTATGGCGTCTTTTCTAGGTAGTGGACTTGGGGATGACTTCTAACGCCCTTGTTTGTATTCTTCCACATTAAAAATGTTTTTAAGAAATCACATAGCCCGAAAAAGAAATAAGAAGTGATTCACCAGCTCCCTATTCTCAATGGGGCAGATTAAAGATGGTCTAGGATTTGGGGGGCCCTTCTCATTGAGAGATCAGGCTTCATGTTTAAATAAAAATAAAGTTTTAAAACTTTTATTTAAAAAATTTATTTGCTTATTCAGTAATTTTATTTTTAATAACTCTTTTATTAAAATTTTTCTTATTAGACTTTTTATTTTAAAATTTATTTATTACTTTTCATTTTTATTTATTTTTTATTCTGGATCTTAGTTTCCTGATGAGGGATGGAAACTGCACTGAAGCGCTGGGAGCCCAGAGTCTTAACCACTGGGCCGCCAGACAGGCCCCATCTTCCTTTCTGGGTTGACATGAAGATGGCATGTTAATAAATAAGTCATTTCTTAACTTATCCAATAGGAGCCTGGAGATTTTTATATTGTTATTTTGTAGGACAAGATCAGGGACTTGTCTCAGTCAGAGTTCTATTAGTAAGCAAAGGAACAATTCCTTGATGACATAAATAGAAAAGGAATTTATTGAACGTATATCAGGTAACTCACAGAACTCCTGGGAAGACCTGAGAACCAGGCTTGAGAATGTGCCATCTCGGAGGCAACACCCAAAAGCACAGTGTGGAAGTGGCGGGGAGGGCGCTACTCAGGGTTCGATTCATGGAACACGAGTAGAAAAGCTGTCAACAGAAATGACGCGGCCCCGGTAGTCTGTGTCTTTCCCCGTGCCTTTCGAGGGAGACAAGTTTCACACGACTTTAATCAGCACAATAACCTTGTGATTATTTCACCTCTAATCTCTGGTCCCTTGGACTGCAAGGAGATCCAACCAGTCCATCCTAAAGGAGATCAGTCCTGGGTGTTCACTGGAAGGACTGATGCTGAAGCTGAAATTCCAATACGTTGGCCACCTGATTCGAAGAGCCGACTCATCAGACGAGACCCTGATGCTGGGAGAGATTGAGGGCGGGAGGAGAAGGGGACGGGACAAGGATGGGACAGTTGGATGGCATCACCGACTCCATGGACATGAGTTTGAGTGAAGTCCGGGAGTTGGTGACGGACAGGGAGGCCTGGCGTGCTGCAGTCCCCGGGGCTGCAGAGAGTGGCACCTGACTTAGTGACTGGACAGCAACAACAATCTGTTGCTGGCTGGTCATGCAAAGAGTCCCTGTGGAGACACTGTGAGCACCCTTCCCCTCTTTGGGTCTGAAGTGTCGTCTTGGTTCCCAGGCCCCCGCTTGAGCTCTGAGCGGCCCTGCCTCCCCGACCCTTGCTCCACTTCGCGGCAGCCTCCGTCTCCATCTCTGGACACATGCTCCCCGCGCTCCGGCAGCCTCCACCCTCGCCCGCTGAGCTGCCTGCCGCCTGAAGCCCCTGCTGGTCCCCCTCTCCTCTTCCCTTCTTGTTCTCCATCTTCCTCGCACCATCCTCCTGCTTCCCCTTTGCTTCTCTCTCAACGCCACAGCCAGGAGGGATTTCACTCCCTCCTGTGGCTTTGTAATTAATAATCTGCTGATTTCAAAGCCTTTAGCTGTCTCTTGAGCTCTAAACCAGCAGACAGCTGACAGCCCCTCGTGGATGAGTCACGGCCCCTCATCCCACCCACCCACACCGCTCCTCCCGCGTACTCTGACTCAGGGAAGGGCAGCGGCACTGATTCACTGGCTGAGGCAGACATCGCGGGATCATCTCTGAGTCTCCCCTCCTCTGGTCCTCCATGTCAGGCCCGAGGTTCTGTCTCTCCTATTTCTTAAATGTTCCTGAAATATACCCAGCTCTTTGTTGTTGTTCAGTCACTAAGTCACGTCTGACTCTTCAACCCCATGGACTGTAGTATGTCAAGCTCCCCTGTCCATCGCTGTAGCCCAGAGCTTGCTCAAACTCACGTTCATTGAGTTGGTGACGCCATCCAACCGTCTCATCCTCCGTCATCCCCTTCTCCTCCTGCCCTCAATCTTTCCCACCATCAGGGTCTTTTCAAACGAGTCAGCCATTCGCATCAGGTGGCCAAAGTATTGGAATTTCAGCTTCAAGATCAATCCTTCCAATGAATACTCAGGACTGATCCCGTTTAGGATGGACTGGTTGGATCTCCTTGCAGTCCGAGGGACTCTCAAGAGTCTTCTCCAACACTACAGTTCAAAAGCATCAAGTTTTTGCTGCTCAGCCTTCTTTGTGGTCCAACTCTCACATCCGTACATGACTGCTGAAAAAAACATAGCTTTGACTAGACCGACCTTTGTCAGCAAAGTGATGTCTCTGCTTTTTAATATGCTGTCTAGGTTTGTTATACCTTTTCTTCCAAGGAGCAAACATCTTTTAATTTCATGCAGCCATTCATGCAGTCACTGTCCACAGTGGATTTTAGAACCCAGCCCTACTCAGCTGCATCAAAACTTAATTAGTTTAAGCCAGCCCCACCCCTCACCTGGATCACTGCAACAAACTCTAATAAGTGTCTTTGCCCCAAGCTTCCTCACACACCTTGCTCCTGCCCTCACTTCAGTAGAGGCAGAGTGATAAAGCGTGCACTAGGCCACATCTCTTTGCTGCAGGTAACCACTGGCTGATTCCCCAGTGGTTCTAAGAAGAAAGCCCAAACTTCTAAGACAAACTGTGACCCATGGTTTGACTCTGCTCCCTGAATGTCCTTGTATGGCTCACAATCTACAGATGATTTTACATTTTAAAACTGGTGAGAGAAGTTGAAAAGAATGTGACGTGTGAAAATTATATGAACTTTATTCAGAATATACAAAGCACTCTTACCAACAGGAAAGCAAAACAATCCAATTAAAAAATGGACAAAAGATCTTAATGGTCACCTCATCAAGGACACACAGATGGCGGATAAACATGCCAAGAGATGCTGAACCTCATAGGTTACTAGGGAACTGCAAATGAAAAGAAGAATAATGTACCACTACGTACCCGATAGGATGCCTAAGATCCAAAACACTGACACCACCAAGTGCTGGTGAGGATGTGGAGCAACGGGAACCGTCATTTTCTGTTGACGGGAACACAAAATTGGTACAGCCAATTTGGAAGACAGTTTGGGGGTTTCTTAGGGGTTTCTTTCAAAAGTTTGGGGGTTTCTTAGGGGTTTCTTTCAAAAGTATTCACACTCGTAACCGTATGAACCAACCAGCCTGCTCCAAATGGGTTGAAAACGAATCCGCATGAATCCTGTGCATGCTAGGGAATTCCCTGCCAGTCCAGTGGTTAGACTCGTGCTTTCACTGCTGTGGGCCCGGGTTCATTTCTGGTCAGGAAAGTGGGATCCCAGAGGCCACGTCACAGCCAAAAAAAACAAAAACAAACGTGCCTATGTATGCCTCTGGCGTTTTGTTTGTAACAAAAGTTGAAAGTAACTAAGACACCCTTTAATAAATGAATGGATAAATACATGGTGGTATATCTGGAAAATGAAACATTATTTGTCCTAAAAAGAGGTGAACCATCAAGTCATAAAAGGTAAGGAAGGCACAGTAGGGAGAGAAAGAAGTCAGTCTGAAAAGGCTACATACGTTTGATTGCAACTATGTGACATTCTGGAAAAGACAAAATTATGGAGACAGTAAAATGGTCAGTGGTTGCCACCAGCTGAGAGAAAGAGGAAGGGATAAATAGGTGGGATATGCTGGAGTTTTAGGGCAGTACTTGGATGCAACTCAATAACAACAGAATGATCTCTGTTCATTTCCAAGGAAGCCATTCAACATCATGGTAATCCAAGTCTGTGCCCCGACCCGTAATGCTGAAGAAGCTTGAAGTTGAAGGGTTCGATGAAAACCTACAGGACCTTTCAGAACAAACACCCAAAAAACATGTCTTTTTCATTATAGGAGACTGTAATACAAAAGTAGGCAGCCAAGAAACACCTGGAGTAACAGGCAGATTTGGCCTTGGAGCACAGAATGAGCAGGGCAAAGGCTGATAGAGTTCTGCCAAGAGAACGCACTGGACATAGCAAACACCCACTTCAGACAACACAAGAGAAGACTCTACACATGGGCATCAGCAAATGGCCAATACTGAAATCAGACTGATTATATTCTTTGCAGACAAAGATGGAGAAGCTCTATACGGTCAGCAAAAACAAGACCAGGAGCTGACGGTGGCTCAGATCATGAACTCCTTATGCCAAATTCAGACTTAAACTGAAGAAAGTGGGGATAACCACCAGACCATTCAGGTATGATGTAAATCCAATCCCTTATGACTATACAGTGGAAGTGAGAAATAAATTTAAGGGACTAGATCTGATAGAGAGCCTGATGAACTATGGATGGAGGGTCATGATATTGTACAGGAAACGGAGCAAGACCAGCCCCAAGAAAAAGAAATGCAAAAAATCAAAATGGTTGTCTGAGGAGGCCTTACAAATAGCTGTGAAAAGAGGGGAAAAGAAAAGCAAAGGAGAAAAGGGAAGATATTCCCATCTGAATGCAGAGTTCCAAAGAATAGCAAGGAGAGATAAGAAAGCCTTCCTCAGTGATCAATGCAAAGAAATAGAGGAAAACAACAGAATGGGAAAGACTAGAGACCTCTTCAGGAAAATTTGAGATACCAAGGGAACTTTTCACGCAAAGATGGGTTCGACAAAGGACAGAAATGGTATGGACCTAACAGAAGCAGAAGATATTAAGAAGCAGTGGCAAGAATACACAGAAGAATTGTACAAAAAAGATTTTCACAACCCAGATAATCACGATGGTGTGATCACTCACCTAGAGCCAGACATCCTGGAATGTGAAGTCAAGTGGGCCTTAGGAAGCATCACTACGAACAAAGCCAGTGGAGGTGATGGAATTCCAATGGAGCTATTTCAAATCCTAAGAGATGATGCTGTGAAAATGCTACACTCAATATGCCAGTAAATTTGGAAAACTCGGCAGTGGCCACAGGACTTGAAAAGGTCAGTTTTCATTCCAATCCCAAAGAAAGGCAATGCCAAAGAATGCTCAAACTACTGCACAATTGCACTCATCTCACAGGCTAGTAAAGTAATGCTCAAAATTCTCCAAGCCAGGCTTCAGCAATACGTGAACTGAGAACTTCCAGGTGTTCAAGCTGGTTTTAGAAAAGGCAGAGGAACCAGAGATCAAATTGCCAACATCTGCTGGATCATAGAAAAACCAAGAGAGTTCCAGAAAAACATCTATTTCTGCTTTATTGACTATGCCAAAGCCTTTGACTGTGTGGATCACAATAAATTGTGGAAAATTCTGAAAGAGATGGGAATACCAGACCACTTGACCTGCCTCTTGAGAAATCTGTATGCAAGTCAGGAAGCAACAGTTAGAACTGGACGTGGAACAACAGCCTGGTTCCAAATAGGAAAAGGAGCACGTCAAGGCTGTATATTGTCACCCTGCTTATCTAACCTATATGCAGAATACATCATGAGAAAGGCTGGGCTGGAAGAAATACAAGCTGGAATCAAGGTTGCCGGGAGAAATATCAATAACCTCAGATACGCAGATGATACCACCCTTGTGGCAGAAAGTGAAGAGGAGCTAAAGAGCCTCTTGATGAAAGTGAAATAGGAGAGTGAAAAAGTTGGCTTAAAGCTCAACATTCAGAAAACTAAGATCATGGGCTCTGGTCCCATCACTTCATGGCATATAGATGGGGAAACAGTGGAAACAGTGGCTAACTTTATTTTTGGGGGCTCCAAAATCACTTCAGATGGTGACTGTAGCCATGAAATTAATAAAGACACTTGCTCCTTGGAAGAAAAGCTGTGACCAACCTAGACAACATATTGAAAAGCAGAGACATTACTTTGCTAACAAAGGTCCAGCTACTCAAGGCTATGGGTTTTCCAGTAGTCATGTATGGATGTGAGAGTTGGACCATAAAGAAAGCTGAGCACCAAAGAATTGATGCTTTTGAACTGTGGTGTTGGAGAAGACTCTTGAGAGTCCCTTGGACTGCAAGGAGATCCAACCAGTCCATCCTAAAGGAGATCAGTCCTGAGTGTTCATTGGAAGGATTGATGTTGAAGATGAAGCTCCAATACTTTGGCCACCTGATGTGAAGAAGTGACTCATTGGAAAAGACCCTGATGCTGAGAAATATTGAGAGGAGGAAGAGAAAGGGGTGGCAGAGGATGAGATAGTTGGATGAGATGGTTGGATAGTCCATCACTGACTTGATGGACATGCGCTTGAATAAGCTTTGGGAGTTGGTGATGGACAGGGAGGCCTGGCGTGCTGCAGTTCATGGGGTCTCATAGAATCGGACAGGACTGAACCACTGAACTGAACTATGACAATTAATTTTACTAGTCAACTTGGCTAAGGCCTGGTACCCAGTTTTTGGTCAAATATTAGTCTGAATGTTGTTGAGAAGGTATTTTTTAGATGTGATTAAACATTTAAGTCAGTAGCCAGTAAGTAAAGCAGATTATCCTTGATACTGTGGGTGGGTCTTACCCAGTCAGTTGAAGGCCTTATGAGGAAACACTGAGGTTCCCCGAGAAAGGAGTTCAGCTTCCAGGCTGTCTTCAGAGTCAAGGCTCCAACACCAACTCTTCCCCATTCCTAGCCTGCTGACACGTCCTACAGGTTGGGACTCGCTAGGACCCACAACTGTGTGAGCCAATTTCTTCAAATAAATTCCTCTCTCTCTCTCTGTCTCTCTTCCTCCTATTGCTTCTATTTCTCCCGAGAATTTGGCTACTAATGTAACTTTCTCTCTCTTGTTGAACATTGTGGATTTAAATATGCTAGTCTGGGTGAAGATATGTTTGGGATGAAGATATTTTTACTTGGAAAACTCTTTAGTATTAGATTGAAAAGTGCCACTCCTCTGGTTTTGGGGTTAATAGTTGCAATGAATGCTTCAGGTAAACACCAACCTTCAGGTTTGTGTTATTCCGGGGAGGCGGTGTGGCCTTGCTGCAAGGCATGCGGGATCTGAGTGCCTTCACCAGACTCAGTTCCTGTGCTCCTGTCCTCTACGGTGGGAGCCCGGAGTCTTAATCACAGGACCACCAACCCTCAGTTTAGATAAGCATTTGCCAGTGTGGAAAGTAGAAAGATTTCTGCCATTGGAAAGCTTGCTGGAACTAGGTTATCTTTGAAACCACAGTCTTGGGTTCCACAGGAAGCATATACACTCAGCATAAGTAGGTGGTGAGAGTCTGAAAAGTACTCCTTGGAAATCTGAAGTAGGTGCAGCTGTCTTTAGCCAGTGGAAACTTTAGACATAATGCCAAGAAATGGTCTGCCAAAACCTCCCTTCCATCTATACACTGGCCTGCTTGGTTCTGCTTTGGCTAAATGCACAACTGATGTTTATTTTGCTTCTAAAATTGTTTGCTGTTGTTTCACAAACATTGTAACAGCAATTAAGGAATTTTGTTTTAAACAGAAAAATTGACTTACAACCCCACTACTGTAGAAACTCATTTCGTTGAGCCTTTTTTCTTTTAACAAATATTTATTTAATTGGTGGCACTGGCTCTGAGGTGTGGCACGTGGGATCTTTAGTTGCAGCATAAGGGATCCAGTTCCCTGGTCAGCGATCCAGGGAACCTTGGCCCCCTGCGTTGGGATGGCCAAGTTCTTTTTAGCCACTGGACCACCAGGGAAGTCCCTTGTTGAGCCTTTATAAGGACACAGACAAAAAAAAAACAGCTGGTAGACCTTGGAATCCAGGGCAGCAGGCCTCTGGAGAGGGGAAAAGCACAGAGAAACTAGGGTGGAACAAAGGTCGCCTCTGAAATGAAATTGAGGAGTTGAAATTCTCCCCAGGGCAGGGTGGGACTGAAAGAGCATGCACCCCTCTTGGAAACCCCCAGGGCTGTTTGGTGTTTGGGTCCCAGGCTCAACAATCTGTGTCTGTTTCTGTTTTGTCTCTCAGAGCCCCAACTCAGGACAGTTTGGCAACTACAAGGTTGAGCGCGACAGAGACAGGAAACAGCCGTGGCTAGACTGGAGCCACGTGCAGGTGAGTGGGGCCACACCAGGCCACCCAGCACGGCTCAGCCGCGCCGCAGAGCCGCCGGCCCCACATCGGTGGCCTGCTGGTCTCCTTACTTTACGGGTCTTGGCTGTGGTGGGAAGGGAACACTGTCCAAAGCCGTCTTAACCTAGTGGTGCAGGGAGCTGATGAGAGGGGAGGACAAACGGCAAGCAAACTAATTTGTATTCATTGCATCCCAGCTGCAGAGGAGAGAGATTAAGCTCGCTGCCTGGGTAGGAGCCATCCTGGCCATTTAACTGCTCCATGCCTGCTTTTCCTTTGGTACCAATAACAATACTGATGCTAGAGCTATTCTGAAGACTCAATTGTGATGCACAAAGTACTTAGAACAGCCAAGAACATACTAAGCGCTACAGACATGTGTGCTGTTACTATCTTTACCTGAGTAATAATTTGAGCAATAAGATGAGCACCCTGCTCATCTTTTCCCACTGAGGAAACTGAGGCTCATCAGGATTAAGTCAATTACCGGAGATGGCAGAGCCTGAAACCAAACCCAGATTTATCTGACAGCGGTGTTTTCCTCTCAGAACATGACCGGGCCTGCTCACTGCTATTTCATTCCCTCTCCTGCCTGCCAGCTTAAGGCTCTCTTTGTACCGACAAGGGTGAAATCCTACGTGACGGAGGCTCTGCCTTTAATCCGTCATTCATGGGGGTGTGGGCACTTCCCCATACACCCTCCCCTTATAGACCTAATCTGGCCCTTCTGATAATTGTGTGTGCTTCCTCTGACTTTCAGAAAGCAGAGGATAACAACTAAATAAAAGAAATACTCTGAGAAGCAGAAGCCCTATCAGACTGCTGGATCTAGGGGAGCAATTGGCCTGTTAGGACAGTGATGACCAACAGAAATAGTATAAACACGAACCTTAGAGGTATTTGAAATTTTTCTAATAGCTGTATCAAAAAAGTAAAAAACAAAGGCAAAATTAATCTTAATAATATTTAACCGAATATATCCAAAATATACTGTTTTGACCTGGAATCAATATAAAATTATTCATAAGATATATATATATCTTATAATATATACACATCTCATAATATGTATCTCATATATATATATATAGTTCAGTTGCTAAAGCGTGTCACTCTTTGTGACCCCATGGACTGCAGCCCGCCAGGCCTTCCTGCCCTCTACTGTCTCCCAGGAATTTGCTCAAGTGCATGGCCTTTAAGTCCGGGGATGCAAGTGTGAAACCCATTGTGCGTCTCACACATGCAACCCTAGGAGTCCAACAGCTGCCAGCTAGACACAAGGATGCGCTTGTTCCAAGGGCCTTCATTTATTCCATGTCTCTCTGCATCCCCTTTCTTCTTCCAGGGGCAGAGTCTGGGATGAAAATAAAATGGCTGAAGCGGTGAAGTACTCCCCTCATCCCCCGCCCCGGCCTCGTCTCCGTCGAGGGCCGTTTTGCAGGCGGCTGAGATTTCTCCTGCGGTCAGAGGGTCTGCGCCCATCTGCAAAGCTTGCACTTTTCACCCCACTGGGCCAGGGGTGAGGATGGGGGCGCTTCAAGTTCTAGGGGGATTCGGGCCTCTCCTGGACCCCCCAAAGTCCTTCCCAGCACTGGGTGCCCAAAGGGGCAGAGCGGCCTCCGCCGGCACAGCACCCGGGCGGGGGGCGCGGGGCGGGCAGTCGGACCTGCCGAGCGGACTCTTGGCCGGGCTCGGGTTTCCTGGGCCGGATGGCCGGCCACAGCCCGGAGGCCGCGAGCTCGGGATGCCCGGCGGACGTGCGCGGCTCGGACCCGCCCGCGCGCGGCCCCCGGCGCAGCTGCCGCCTCCCCCGGGCCGGAGGCGGTGGGAAGCCCCCTCCCCGGCTCCGCGCCCCCTTGGCGGGGCCCTGGGCGGAGCCGCCCCCCTGTCCCCCGGGACGCCCCATGGGGGCCGAGCGGGGGCGGGCGCGGAGGGCCGGAGAAAAGGCGCAGGCGGCGCGCGCGGCGGGAGTGAGGGCGCCCGGCGAGCGCAGACGGGCACGCGAGCTGCCGCGCTGCGCGCACAGGGGCCGGGAGCCCGCGGAGCAGCCGGGGGCCCGCGGCGTCCGAACGGGGACAGGTGAGGGGCGGCAGGTGACGGGCAACGGGAGTCCCGGGCCGGAGGCCGCGGACCGGGGACGCGTTGGGACCGAAACGAGGGGAGAGGGAGGACCAGTCCCGGCGGCGAACGGGCGAGGGTCCGCCTGAGGGGCCGCTGCCCCTTTAAGGTTGCCGGGGCGACGGCTCTGGCCAGAGCGAGGCGCATTGACGTCAGCAGCCGGGCGCTGATTGGCTGCGGCGCGGCCGTTTCCGGTGGCACCGTTGCGGAGCCGCTATCGCCGAGTGGAGCGGAGTCGGGAGGGCGTCGCTGAGGGAGTCCCGCCGGCCGTCTCCGAGCCCGCAGCCCAGCCCGCCGCCGCCCATCCGCAGGTGAGGGGGCTCGCGGGCCCCGGCGCTCCTCGCCTCGCCGCCCGCCGCCCGCCCGGGGGCGCCGGGCCGACCCAAGATGGCGTCGCGGGGAGAGCCCTGCGGGGGGATGGCCGCCCGCCC
>CM035286.1:60194688-60224517 GCA_020226075.1 Hydropotes inermis | reverse complement strand
CCCCCCTCAGTCTCCTCTCGTCAGGCCCCTCTCGCCAGCCCCCCCACGCCGGCCTACCCCGTCGCTCCCCTCTCGTCAGCCCCGTCTCGTCGGCCTTCTCTCGTCGGCCTTCTCTCGTCGGCCTCCCTCTCGCCTTCCCCGCCCCGCTGCACCCCACCCCCGGTCTCCCCGCGGCTTTCCGACCGGAGTGAGATGGGGGCCTTCCTCCCGCGGCCCGGGCCCAAGTGCCGCGAAGGGCACGCCCCTGCCCTCCTCCGACACGTCCGGGGTACCCGGGAGCCCCCCCCCCCCCAGCCCGGGGCACGCGCGTCCGCTCCGGGAGGTGCCCGCGGGAGTGGCCGCCTCCGTGGTCCCCGAGGATGACCCCCAGGAAGGACTGGCCGCGGCCTGAATGAGCGACCTTCTCAAAGGGTCTAACCCCTTGGATACGGCATTGTGTTAATATCACAACTGATTTTCCAGAAGAACGAATCCCAGTGTTTTTTTACGAGAGACAATGCGGTGTGCGTTTTTCAGCAGTTAAATAACTGGGGACGAGGGAGAGCTAAATTGCAGGCTGTTAGAACTGAGTACAAGTGCAGAGTGAATCTATTCCATTAAGAAAGTAAGACCGTGAAATATGGATTTTCCGGGGTTCACACGATGAACGCATTAATCCTGGGGCATTTCTATTAATATGCCCCCAAATTACCAGTGTCCTCTTCTGGTCTTTTAAATACATTATTGCAAACAAAACGCCAGTTTCACTTCTTGGACCCAGTTCTCTCATTTCTACCACAGACCTGACCTTTGAATGGTTTTCTCTGGTCGGTTGAAAACAGGTATTGACATTCCTGAAATGTATCTCAATGTTTCGAAACACAGATCTCATTGACCGTTTTTGGTGTCTTTCAGTACAATGTATTTTCTAAAGCAGAAAATCCTCAAGTGGATTTTAAGTTCGTATGGTTGTCTGACTTGTGAAAGAGTCGGGTGTAAATCTAAAAGGTGTGTGTGTGTGTGTGTGTGTTTAATTTATGTGCCTGTCAGGTGTAAATCTAAAAGTGTGTGTGTGTGTGTGTGTTTAATTTATGTGCCTGTCAGGTGTAAATCTAAAAGTTTTGTGTGTGTGTGTGTGTGTGTGTCCTCTTTAATTTATGTGCCTGTCAGGTGTAAATCTAAAAGTTGTGTGTGTGTGTGTGTGTGTGTAAATCTGTCTTAAAGGTGTGTGTGTGTGTGTGTGTGTGTGTGTGTCCCCGTCCTCTTTAATTTATGTGCCTGTCAGGTGTCTACAAACTCTCTCATGGTCTGTTAATTAGTCTACTGTTATTGACCTTTATCATGAAAGCTGTCAAAACAAAATGAGTAACAGCATTTTGTACCGTGGCTGTGGCTCTTCACTGAGCTGTTTCTTTGTCCTTTGAAATTTAGTTCGATCTCCTTGGTTTTGTGCGCATTGAATTTGGAAAACGTGGGTTAGTACTGAAATCTCTTGCAGAGTGGAGAGCACCTCACCTTTATCTTCTGATCTTAATTACATGATAATTAGGAGTTGGAAGGAAAACAGTTTGTGACTCTTTTGTTAAGTTAGTGAGCTTTGAATTCCAGGCTAAGATTAGCCGCCCATTATTGCATTTATTTTACTTCTTATCGAAGTAGTTTAAACCCTCTAAAATTCACTAAATGTAGTTTATCTATTGAGTCTTCATTGTGAGTTAAAAACTTGATGTTTTAAGTTTCCCTGTTCAAATCTTCTATAGTTTACTTGTTAAGGTGTTTCTATGCTGTTTTTGTTTTTCTATTAGTAGCGTTAAAGATTTTCCCTTTTACTAGTGGACAGTTGTGTTATCGTTTAAGACTGGAATCTGGTACAAAGAGTCTGGGATTAAAAATTGGTTTTATAACTCATCTGGGTTTTCTTTGTGTTTTAAACCGTTTTGGTTGTGTTGGCTGATGAGAGCCTGTGCTCCAGTGGTTTGCTGGATGAGATCGGCCTGTTCCCCCGGGATCCAGGTTATGTGAAGGGGACGTCAGATGTTCCTCATGGTGCTTCCTTGCTTTCACCAAGTGCTGACTGGCATACCTTCTAATTCTCTGTCCTTTTTACCCTTTGCACACTTCCCGCGTCATCATGATTTCTTTTGCAGGAAAGAACTGAATGAAATTCTCTTGGGGCCTGCCTGACTCCTCCGCACCAGCCCCTGCCGGGGAGAGCCGCCCACACTTCCTCTCTCCGGCCGGGTGGCGGGCCGGGTGGCCGGCCGCGTGTGTGCCTCTCAGGGCCTGGGCCCTGAGCAGCAGGACCTCGGTGCAGCACTGCCTTGCCCCAGTGTGCCTTCTTGTCATACTTCACTCCCTGGCCCTCACCTCCCTGTTTTAAAATTTAAAAAACCTACCTAGTGAGAATGAAATCTTTATGAATCAGTTGCCTGGTGAATTTGTTAAGGTGAAGGCCAGCTTGACGTTTGCTCTTTGTGAATAGTTTTCCCAAGCTTCTGTGTCTTCTCCGTAGTGAACCATGGCGTCCGGCACCACCGCCAGCGAGGAGGAGCGCAGCCTCCGGGAGTGTGAGCTCTATGTCCAGAAGCACAACATCCAAGCGCTGCTCAAGGACTCCATCGTGCAGCTGTGCACCGCCCGGCCCGAGAGGCCCATGGCCTTCCTCAGGGAATACTTCGAGAAGCTGGAGAAGGTAAAAATAAATGGGGAGCTCGAGAGCTGACCCTGACGGCTGTTAAATGCAAGGCTGGAGAATGTCACTGATCTCTATCTTTGGGAAGAAAAGGAATGCTGACCAAATAATAGTTTATAATCATCATCATCATCATTTAAAATAGAATTTCAGAAAAGAATACAGTTAATGCATTTGTAGTAATTTGTAACTTTGTAATCAGAATTTATCAGAACTACTCTGAATGCTCAGTTTACTTGGCTAACAGGTTTTCCAACCATAGTTCCTTGTAACTGTTTTAATTAATACATAAAATGGACCAAATGAAATAACTGAGTTGGTTCAGTTGATTGGAAGTAGTACAACACTGGTCAGCAGAAACTATTGCAAGATTGTAAATCCATTATATTCCAGTAAAAATTAAAAAATTAAAACGGTACATCAGGGGTGTGAATTGAGAACTTTTGGAGTACTTGAAAGCATTTAATGCTGTTTTCTTCAGCAAAACAAGTAAACTTGTAGGCTTTATCCTATGTCTGAAATCACTGTACCGGAGCATGCAAGTCTGGCTTGTGACTAGTGCATCAGAAACTCTGAGTTGTCCAAGTGTGTTTTACTGTAGGATATGTCCCAACGTAAATTGACTCTGGAGCAGAGAGAGTAAGATTGATGGCTGTCAGAATTTTACTTTGTTTACAGTTCTGGTCGGGACTTGTTTCCTCTTGAAAAAAAGAGATTCAGTTTTTACTTGTTGTTCATCCTTATTGTGTGTGTGTCACAAATTACTACAAGTAATTTGTGTGTGTGTCACAAATTACTACAAGTTACAAATTACTACAAATGTATTGGGTATGTGCTTTTCTAAGCAAAGTGGTCATTTTTCATCAAGGTCAGTGCTTTAGTTCAGTCCCTTCAAAAAAATGATGGCTGAGACAGTCTGGATTGTTGAGAGTTTTGAGTAGTTTGTTTGATTTGCTCCTGCAGTTTCAGCAGGATAAAGTTACAGATTTTCTTAACTCATGTTGAAGTTTCGATGTGGTTCATAATGAATGTGAATCACTTGGGAGGCGTTTTCTTAGGTCTGTGATTGTTAATTATCTAGTTGTCTTGCAGAAAGGTTTGTACTGTATCCCACTGGTTTGGACAACTTCTCAAACAGCATAATTTATTAGTAAAAGAATCTGTTTTACTAATGTTCAAAAAATGTTTGGGTGGCTCAGTCATTGGACCCTTCTTCCCATTTTCTTGGAAAGCTGTTGAAATTGGTTTTTAGTATCATGGTTAGAATAATTAAAAACAACAGGAAAACCTAACCAGTTCCAGTGAATGTAGCATTGGTGTTTTGGAATTGCGGTAGAAAGTCTGGTTTTCCTCTTACTGAAGCAGTTGCTGGTAGCGGAGCGTTGTCGCACCAGGCTGCTGTGGGCCTTCACTCTCTGTTTGGAAGTGAAGTGCGTTCCTGGAGGTCTGGTTCTGAAGTCGGTCACTGTAAGGTGATCTCTCTGCTCCCCAGACATCAATAGAGCCACCCGCTGAGCGGCCGAGGTGGGTGAGACGTGAAGTGTGTGTCTTTTTATAGGGAGAGTGGACTGTGGTGCTCATTTCAGGGCCTGTTTTTTCATGGCCCTGTTGGAGCACTGACTGCAGGGAAAACAGGAGAGGATCATGCAAGCAGTTTCTTTGCACATGGGGCTTTTAGATGTGATGTGTGTTGGCCTGTTTACCTTTTAATAGAGTCACAGCTTACCACTTTTTCTGTAATTCATGGATTTTTGTTCATTTGCATTCATTCCTTTAGCCAAGGTTGAATACAGATATCCGGACATTAGAGAAACTAGAGTTTCAGCTGTTCAACAGGTCATTTTTCTGTACGTTAGGTGTTGAGTTATATGTCTGAAACTACAGTCACACTCTTGTCACCCCTTTGCCATGCTAACCAGGGCTTATGTTTCTGGTTCCCTCAACTGCTCAGTAAGAAATGCCCGCCCAAGAAACCTATCTCAGTTGGTCCTTTGACAGCGTCTGCATTTTACTTCAGACTGTTGTTTGTAATCTGAGTCCTCTCTTCTGTGTGTGTTCATTTGAACCTTGCCAACTAGTAGATGAGAGGATTTGTGATGGCTCTGACCATGGAGTGCCTCCCGTGTGCCAGGTGCTGTGCGAGCCCTTGACCTTTTATAAATACTCATTATTTCAGACATGTGAGGTTGGTGATTGTCACCACTTTACAGAGGAAGCAGTAGAGCTAAGGGGTCAGGGAGCTTGGCTGTGGTCACACAGGGACCAGCTTTTGTTGCAGCACTTCGTGATCCCTGGGTCTCAGTGGTTACTCCACATGTCCTGATACTTGGCCACGTGCAGCCATCTGTGCTCAGCCCATCTGTCTTGGCTGCACAGGTCTTGTTCTGGGGTTTACTGGAAGGAACAACCATATATAAGGCATGCTGTTCTCAGGGCAGAGCAGGTCAGACGCTCCAGGGGCCAGAGTACAATCTTACAAGAGGACGTGGTGTGGCAGAACAAGCCACGTACCAAACCCCGAGTCAGTGGGCTGGGATGTCGACTTCACCCTCTGGGAAGAATGGATGTCAGGGCAGGGAGGATGGTGCAAGCACGTTGAGTTAGCCACGGGCATGGCATCAGAACTTACTGTGCTAGGACGCACCGACAGTAAGTGCACTGGGCGGGGTTCTTTTGAGGGAAACGCAGACAAACGCGTCAGGACGCACAGTGGGGACGGGCGCCCTCGGCAGCGGGTCCGTCATCAGTGGGTACGGGCGCCCTCAGCAGCGGGTCCGTCATCAGGGTCAGGCTGCATCTGAGTGCTGTTGACGATGGAACCTAGAGAGCACTGTTACAACCGCAGTGCTCTGGGCACTTCAGAATTGTCTAAGACAATAAAAATTCACCTAAAGGTACTTCCAAATAAAGGGTTGCTTGTGAGATTTTTCATGAATTTTTTGTGAAATATCGATAAATCTTGGGTGGAATCTGTTTTCGTTTATGCTCTTGAACTTTAAAGTTTGGGGAGACTTGAGTTTTAAAGTTCTCTGTTAATATGGAATGAGAAAAACCTTACCTGTTACTGTAATTACCAGAATGACAGTGAAGTGGGTTTTCTTTGAAAATTTTTTAAAAAACAGTTTGGTTACATATTTGCCCATGGTTCAGCATGACAATAAAAAGTCTTTTTCCTACTCCTTTGTCTCCCTTGAATGCTGCCTGAGTTGCATCATATATGGGCATTTATACGGTTGTGTCCAGTGTGTGCATGGTATCCCATTGTACAGATGTACATTAATCTTGGTACTTAATCACCACATTGATGACCATTTTGGTGGTTTCCAGTATTTTGCTGTTAAAAGCTTTTGTGTAATGAATAACTCTGTGTATCTGTAATTCCACATACATGCATGTTTTAAAATAAATTCCTAACAGTAGGCACACTGGATTATTTGATCAACAGGTAAGTGCATCTGTAACTAAATATGCAAATACATTCACATTTGTTTTGTTATAGGCCTTTGTTACTGTGTTTTTAATTGAAAAATCTAAAGAGATGACAAAAATAAAGCTGGTTCCTCTCTCCAAAAAATAAAAAGATGGGGCACAAGTCTACTGATGGAAATAAGCACTGTTCTTGCCTCAGTGGTGGTGGTTCTAGATGGTTCTTGCTGCACTTGTGTGTTCTTTGGTTTGTCTTGATGCCAGATGCAGAGCTGGGTGCCAGGGGAGAAAAAGCCACCCCTTCTTAAATTCTTTTTTATCAGAGTTTTTGAGAAATAATTAGTAAATGCTGTCATTTAGAATTTGAAGGCTGTTTTAGGAAAAGAATGGAGAATGAGTCATGAACAAGAAGGTGATAGCTCACCATTCTTGGCTTTTTTCATTCGGGTTTTACGTCAGTCACAACTCATTCTCTACTGCAGACCTGAGAGGGATTTCTTTTTAAGGCCCTAGATCTGAAAAATAAGATTGTTAAATAGTTGATCTTGTTTTCATATGGATTGGTTTAATAAGTTGTGAAAAACAGGTAAACCAGATGTCAGCCCTGCCTGTAAAGAATGCTTCCAGTTCTGTTAGGATAAGTATTGTTATGTCTGATCTTAGTTGAAGTCCAGGTTCCCATCACATTTCATTGTTTGTTGAATATGAATCCTCAGGCTCAGCACTCTCTCGTGTTGCTCTTTGTATTCCCCCTGCCTAGTGCAGATGTGGCGCGGCAGGCCCGCCGAGTGCGCATCGAGTCAGTGGGGTAACCCGCCAGTCCAGACTCTGTGTCACTTCGCTGCGCCTGGTGATGTTCCTATGTGGCAGGCATGGGCAAGGCAGGGGTGTCACACTCATGTCCCAGGGTTTTGTTTTGCAGCTTATTACTGTTGAGTGCATTATCGATCACTGTCAATTTATTACTACAATGAGTGTATAGTTTTTTATTTGCATGTTATCTACCCTTGTACCAGTGGCTTTATGTTTCATGGTTAGTATAGCGTCTATCACCATCTGAGGAGCAGTATAACCCTTTCAGGGTATTTCTCTTCAAACTCAACTCTCCATTTTCTCCCATTCGTGACTGGCCTTTGCCCCTTAATTTTCACGTTGATAAGGAGAGATTTGCAGTGACTGAGAAGGACTGTCAATAGAATGGGAGAATGCCAGTGAAGAGCACTGATGGAGGGTCTCATTTTATAAACTTGTAATTTTTCAGGAGGAGGCAAAGCAGATCCAGAACCTGCAGAAAGCAGGCAGCCGTGCAGACTCTCGGGAGGATGAAATCTCCCCCCCGCCCCCCAACCCTGTGGTGAAGGGCCGGCGGCGACGTGGGGCCATCAGCGCCGAGGTCTACACGGAGGAGGATGCTGCGTCCTATGTTCGGAAGGTACCTGCACGCGGGAATGTCTCTGATGAATGCGAGCTGTTCCCACTAGTAAACACAGACAGGGTGGGCCGTACTCCACCCTTCGATGTTCCTGGGTACTGGGGAGCAGGTTTCTGCAATAATAGGCCATTAGAGGAAGTATCTATAGTGATTATAAAACAGTGAGTACTTGAGTTTGGGGGATTTTCTTTTCCATGGTGTTGTTTCGCAGTGAAAGACCAGACAGTACTCCCAATTGTGGTTCAGTTTTTTGACGTCTTCTCATTCATGTGGTGGCTTTAACAGTTTGCTCTGTAAGCGTCATTCATCTCCGTTGGCTCTTTCTCAGAGCCAGTCTGCCATTCCCAGTTAGGAGATCAGCCTGAAGGGGGAAGATAATGGGCTGGCCAGAGGTGCGAGACTGACAGTAAGTGATCGCACTTCAGAAGGTGGTCGGTTGCCATGGACCGCTTAGGTGGGATGGCCTTGGGCACGGTGGCTACCTCCTTGTGAGGTGGTGGTTGACTAGGAACCAAATGCCAGCCTTTCAGTACAGGCCTAGTTGTAGACAAAGGGGATTAATTAGTATTTGTTCACTCAGAGTCAGTATTTGTGGGTCAAAGACAATGTGAGAGTGTTGTGTTGAAAATACTTAAAGCAGCCTTGTTCAAATACCTAAGGTAGCTTGACATCTAATTGAAATGTCGGTTGCAGTCATGAAGTCGTTTTGGTTTATGGAATGTATGGAATGGTCATTGGACTTTCTGCTCTTTCTAGGTTATACCGAAAGATTATAAGACAATGGCTGCTTTAGCTAAAGCCATTGAAAAGAACGTACTGTTCTCACATCTTGATGATAACGAGAGAAGGTAGGTGATAGTATTTTTCTGGTACAGTTGGGATCCCAAACTAGCTGCCTCATTGTTGCAAGTTTTAAAGGGTCTTCATAATTGTTCACCTGGTGCCACTCCAGGCTGAAAATCTGGAAGCTCTAAGGTTAACTAACAGACTAAGGTCTGTTAGTTCTAAGGTTAATGTTTTGTAACACGAAGCCTTCTCTCTCTGCAGTGACATTTTTGACGCCATGTTCCCTGTTTCCTTTATTGCTGGAGAGACTGTTATTCAGCAGGGTAAGGGTGGCTGCTTTTATGGCAAGTGCTATTATTAAAGTTGTGAAGTTTTTTTTCCTTTTTAAGCCTACCATCTTCCTTTTGGTATACTGTTGGATTTTCTTATTTCTTTAATTAAAATCTTCTGAACTAAGAGTAAAAGGCACACTTTGAGTAAGGGACTAATATTTCCCTAATGTCAGTATAGTTTTGTTTATAGTAACTGTTAAAGAAAATTTGTGCATTTTTACTTTATAAGGAATTCCAGAGCCACATATATTTTATATATCCTTTATATGGATTATTAACCAGTCAGAGGAAAATAAAGTAGGAATAAGCCACACACTCAGATTCTTCATCATCTAGTCCATCTCTGTACAAGGCTCTGTACCTTTTGCTGACTCTTTATTTTGCCCACACACCCCGACATGGAGCTCATGTTTGGGTGTTCCCTCTTTTTTCCTTTCTATTTACTCTCAGTATTTCCATGGGTTTTCATAATCTGTGTATTTTCTTCTTTAGTGACAAGGCGATATATTGTTACTGTTGTATCTTGTTTTGTTGTTTTAGATGACATGGCAGTTAACATTTCTATACATATAAGTGGCTTGCTTAAGTTATTTTTCAGAGGCATCTTCACCATGAGATGACTGATGACCTGGTCAGTTTTATGACTTGTAAAATATATTGCTGGACTTGTTGGTTTGATTTGTTCTTTAATTTATAATTTGCTTATGACTTTTTTACTCTCTTCAATTGTAGGTGATGAAGGGGATAACTTCTACGTGATTGACCAAGGAGAGATGGATGTAAGATTTAATAATAGCAAAAATATGTCGAGAATCTTAAAAGTCAGCTTGTTATTTACTGCTTTTTAGAGTGTTTGAAGGACTATTACATCCTTGTATGTTAGATTCCTTTTTTTTTTTTTATTTGTGGTGGATTTTGTCATACATTAAAATGAAACAGCCATGGGTTTACATGTGTTCCCCATCCCGATCCCCCCTCCCACCTCCCTTTCCACCCGCTCCCTCTAGGTTTTCCCAGTGCACCAGGTCCGAGCGCTTGTCTCATGCATCCAGCCTGGCTGGTGATCTGTTTCACCCTAGATAATATACATGTTTCAATGCTGTTCTCTTGAAACATCCCACCCTCGTCTTCTCCCACAGAGTCTAAAAGACTGTTCTATAAATCTGTGTCTTCTGTTCTGCATATAGGGTTAGATTCCTTTTGCCATATGTTTTACTGACACCAAGAAAGGCCATTTTTACTGACACTAAACCTTTTAAATATAATTTCTTTGGCTGAATGTACAGTTCAGAACTTCTGCTAGGTTAGCAGTTAAGGCATGTGTGCATGCTTTTGAGTAGGATAAGGTCGGGGGAGGCTTGGCAGGTCATCAGCTGGGAGACTTGGTACAGCCTTCTGTACTGTACATCTTGTCCCTCCCATAAGAGTGTTAGAAAAGTCGGTGGCATGGCGAGTAAAATGCTAACTAGCACAGTGCCTGGCACAGGCTTCTATAAATACACTTGTTCAGTGGCTAAGTTGTGTCCGACTCTTTGCAACCCCACGGACTGCAGCACGCCAGGCTCTTCTGTCCTCCACTCTCTCCTGGAGGTTGCTTATAGTCATGTCCATTGAGTCGGTGGTGCTAGCTAACCATCTCATCCCCTGCTGCCCCCTTCTCCTTTTGGCTGGTAAATACGTAACAAGCACTGTTAATGCCTAGTTCACTTTTTTGCTCTCATCATCCCTTCTGAGGGCCTTTTTCTTACCAGATAATTAAACCAGGTAAATTATAGACGCTCTGAACATACTTGATTTGTCAGAAGTCAGGTGTCTTGCTCTGCTGTGTACCGGAAAGGCAACATTTAATTTTCTACAAAGTTCAGGATTCTGATCTCTTAAAAAAAGTGTGCAGGTTTTTAATCTGTATGTATTTGTGTCTGTGGAGATAACCAGTGCTTTTGTATTTTAGGTCTATGTCAACAATGAATGGGCAACCAGTGTCGGGGAAGGAGGGAGCTTTGGGGAGCTCGCTCTGATATACGGGACTCCTCGAGCGGCCACTGTTAAGGCCAAGACTAACGTGAAACTGTGGGGCATTGACCGGGACAGCTACAGAAGGATCCTCATGGTGAGGCCCGTGGGGGTGGGTGCAGACCACTGTCCAGGCTGTGTGACTCTGCATTCGACAGTACCGCAGCGGGAAGATGGGAATACTCCTTGTAATGCCTGAATGCTTGACCTTAGCATTATCCACTACACCGTTTGTGACAAGAGATCTTTTAGAACAGAACTTTGGCTGAAATAATACGGGAGACAAACACGGGGTGTGTATGCAGTGGTCAGCTGATGTTTGGAACTATCTCCATTGGTCAGCACATCTTCCTTTAGCCAGTCTTCACACAGACAGACAGCTTGATGGATGCTGCTCTGACGTTTCTGTGGTTGCAGTTTGAGTTCCTTCTTTCTGTGGAGGATTAGGGTTGTGGAGAAGGACCCTGAGCTGGAAGTATACTCAGCTTTACTTGGGGTTTTTTTTCTTTATTTTTTTTTTTTTTTGGAGAACTGATTATTTGCTTTTTTGACATTTCAGTATTTGATGAATTCTTTATCTATATACTTGGTATTCCTTTTAGGAGCAAGTTACTGAGAACTTTTTATTGAACACAGACCTTAACTATCTTCAACAGGAGAAAACAAGCAAGCTCTGACTGACTACTGTTGTCAGTTTATCTGAAACATTTCTTACTCCATAGCATTGTGTGAATTACACATTTTAGAGATATGACTTTCTTTTTTTCATTTACAGGGAAGCACGCTGAGAAAGCGCAAGATGTATGAGAAGTTTCTTAGTAAAGTGTCTATTTTAGGTAAGTTGGAAAGTTGCATGGAGAATTGCTAAATTGAAGTGTTAGTAATGCTTAAGGAAATGGATTCTGTTTCATAAAGATTGTTTGAGTTATCAATATTTTTTCATAGTAACAAAAAACAGGAATGTGGAGCTGAAGTTTGGCTACAAAGTAATTTCACTGTGTGTTTAATTTGCTAGTGGGTGGCTGACCTTTTAGTTAGAAATAAGTGCTACTGATTTCCTCCTGGAAGGATAGAAAGGCTGGACGTGTCCTCCAGACGGTGGGTGGCTGGTTATTCCCAGGATGTGGTCTTCATTGCTCTTGAGTTTTTTCAGTTCAGGAAAGTGAGTGTTGCCAAGAATGTTTGTCTTCTGTGGAAAGGTTTGGTGTCTTGCTAGCTTTCTCTGAAAAAATGCTAGAAGTTGGAGGAAATGTAGAGCAGCGTAATCAGAGGTGCTTCCCTGATCTGTTTTGTGGACTTGGAGACATTATTACAAGCTGGTCTTCATTGGGAGGGAATGGTGAGTTTCATAAGGTCACACAGTCTTAATCATTGCTTTTTACAGTGACTTGACTTTTGTGCCCTTACTTTTCCTTTCTTGGAAATGATTACTTTCTCCTGTCTCAAGTGTCAGTTTGGCCTTTGGGAACATAAGTTATTTTTCAGTTATTCTTGTTGGTTTTGTAAATAAATCTGAGTTATTTCTCTGCATTTCTGGAACAGATTCTTTTTGGGTCCTGAAATTGCAGGTTTGATTTGCATTGATGGCAGTCTTTGACAATATGTAATGATCACATTGTTTTCATTCCTTTCCCATTGGATGCAGTTGGTGTAGATTTACCTGGCTTCTGGGCCCCTGAATTCAGGAGGGCACTTGGGCCACCTGTAAGTGACAGGGGGTTGTTGCTAAGAGAGAGGTAGTTGAAGACAGGTGCCAAGTTGAATCTGAGCCACACTAGAGTGTTTTAGTTGACTTTTTTATACTTTTTGTTTTGAAATTTTTAGCAATACCAAGTAACATAGAGAAAACTTTTGATATCTGCCTTTTAGAATCTCTGGACAAGTGGGAGCGTCTCACGGTAGCTGATGCGTTGGAACCAGTCCAGTTTGAAGATGGGCAGAAGATTGTGGTACAGGGGGAGCCGGGTGATGAGTTCTTCATTATTTTAGAGGTAAAGACTGGGCAGCCCCGGAGGGAGACGGGGCACTGGTTCTCAGTCACAGCTTCTGTTTTGGGGTCACCTGACAGTTTCAGTTAAAGTTTATCATTCCCTTTGAAATGCGGACGTTTGCTTTCTGCTGCTGCTGAGTCGCTTCAGTCGTGTCCGACTCTGTGCGACCCCACAGGCGGCAGCCCACCAGGCTCCCTGTCCCTGGGATTCTCGAGGCAAGAACACTGGAGTGGGTTCCCATTTCTTTCTCCATGCTTTTCTGCTAGGCCACCACATTTTAAATGAGTTTAAGTCAGAATTGTGGGAAGTATTAGCCAGATTCTGATCTATTCAAATTACTTCTGCTTATACAGGCCAGACAGAACTCGGCCACTCAACTCACAGACTGTGAGGTGATGTACATTTCTGTTAAAATCATGCCTTTGGGCTGTTTGGCAATAAAGGGCCCAGCTCAGGTCTTTAAATTCTCTGTTTTCCTGTGTTTTATATGCTTATGACCGTCGACATGGAGATCTGCACAGCTGATGTGCTTTGAGTGCGGTCAGGAGACACTGCCGGTATTTCTCGAGCCAGGGCTTGAGGAAGTCTTTGTGAACAGGGCCAGGCAGTAACTAGCCCAGGCTTTTCTGAGCCCTGGTGTTTCTTTTGCAGACAGAACTCTTCTCACAGAGACAGCAGGCAGGGACAGCACCGCGAGGGGCTGGTGTGTCGCTCGTGTGTAGCTGTGTCTATAAAGAGGCAGTGCGCCTGGGCCTGGCCCTCCTCCTGCAGCTTCTCACCTCGGTCCCAACCCTGGAAGCCCCTCGGCCTGACGCAGAGCCCCCCAGGAACTCCGGGGGGGTGGAGGTCAAGCCTGTGCTTGACTCTCCAGTCCTCTTCATTACATGAACACAGAGGATTTGAAATAGCTGCTGAGTTTTTTTTCTTTGCAGAGCTCTAAAGTTGCACAGGGCGTTTGGCTGTCCCCTAGGAGTCGGCCGTATTAACGTGCGTTGCTCTTTGGTGCTCCCGTCACAGGGCTCGGCCGCTGTGCTGCAGCGGCGTTCCGAGAATGAAGAGTTTGTGGAAGTGGGAAGGTTGGGGCCTTCAGACTACTTCGGTAAGTGGGTCCCTCAGGGTGAAGTCCCTTCTCGGCAAGCATCACAGTCCTTCCTGGTCTTGTTTTCCTTCTCCTGCATTTCAGTTTTTACTTTAGTTTTTTGGCTCTCAGAGAGTTTGACCTTCACTCAGTTAATAATTATGTTACTGTCTCACGTTTGTCATTGGGTTGTTTTTTCTGAATTGTGGATGTCATGTGGCCTGTGCGGGTCTCTCTCTGCTCTGAGGGTGCCTCCAGGAAAGCGTTCCGGGAGTGCGCCCGCTCTCAGCCCTCTCTCCCCTCCAGGCGAGATCGCTCTGCTGATGAACCGGCCCCGTGCAGCCACCGTGGTGGCCCGCGGCCCACTGAAGTGCGTCAAGCTGGACCGGCCGCGGTTCGAGCGCGTTCTCGGCCCGTGCTCCGACATCCTCAAGCGCAACATCCAGCAGTACAACAGCTTCGTGTCCCTGTCTGTCTGAGGCGTGCCCCGTGCCCTGGCCGCCCCGGCCTCCACGCAGACGCTCTGCCCGCGCAGCACCCCGGGGCCACGGGCACCGCAGCTTCTTGTTGGTTTCTGTTCCAGTTGCTTTTGTGGCACCGTTTTTATTTTGGAGCCTTTCTGAGTGCTCACACAGTTAAATAAATAGAAGGATTCTCTGGAGACTTGGCTGTTCCTGCTTCTCTGTGCAGTGTTAGTGTTCACACCCAGCCACCCCCACCCCACCCCACCCCGGCTCCTGTCTGCCGAGGGCCGACCCCGCCCACTGAGTTACGTGGAGCCTGAGGGAGAGCGCGGGGTTTCCTCTAAGTGACACATGCCTCCTGCTACCGCGAGCGTTCTTCAGAATGTGGCTGTGTGTGCTGTCTGTCTTTATAGAATAAATGACTTCTCATGAAGCTCTGAGGATTAGGAACAGGTATAGCAGAATCTTCATGTAGTAGGACATCTGCCTGTAGTTAAAGTAGCTTGAGGGTGGAAATGCCCATTGTTGCTGTGATATGATCGGTTGTTTTTTTTAATAAGAGTTTGTATTTGTCAGGCAGATTTGCCTGGCTTTGTTTATCTCCAGTTGCTAAGGTTTCCTCTTGAGCTCTGCAGCAGGTGGAGCTGTGGCTGTCTGTTCCTGCTTTCTGCATTTCACGCTGAAGCATAAGCTACAAATACCGGTTCTGATTTAACGACATCTGCCTCAGCTCACAGATTTCTGATTAGACCTTCCTCTTTCCAGCTAGTGCCAAATACTCATCAGCAGATGCTGAAATGACAATGAGAATTCGAGGTCTGCATTCTTGGTGGTTAACTGGGAGCTTCTGGTTAGTGTGTGTCCAGGATGGTCATCTCTCACGCTCTGCAAGCCCTGACTCCAGGACAGACACAGTCAGTATCGATGTCGTGACAGAGAAAGGGACGAGGGGCTGCTAAAGGGGGCGATGGCAGGCAGACAGAGTTCAGTGTTGGGACTCTGCCCCCTAAGTTCACTGGGGCAGGGCACTTGGAAGACGTTCTTTGCTTCTGCACCCGCACCGCTCCTCGCCCCGCTTTAAGTCAACTAGACTTTATGGGGGGTTGTGGGCGGGGTAGGATGTGTGTGTGTTTCACACCGGTCAGAAAGGCCATCCTGCTGAGAAGTTCTGCTTCCCTATCCACTGTTCTATTCCCTGGGAAACTTTTCTGTGTAAACTTGTTTTGAGTCTTAACTGTATTTCAGTGTTTTCCAGCTGTATCAACCTTGTGTTACACTATTCCATGTGCACCAATGATAACCCCACTGTTCATCTTTATTGTTTCTTTAAACAGCATCTCACAATTCCGTAATGTAGGCACTTTTATTTGCATTGTGATCTTTATAACATAACATGTAGGGGTATATTTGGGAGTGACTGCAAGCGTTTCTTTTTCCATCTGTGTGCAACTGACTGATTATTAAACCCTTCTCCTTACCCTTTCCTGGGTCATTAAATTGGTCATGGTACATGTTTTGCACAGATTTGAACAGTTTTTAGGTTGTTACTAGTTTGGAGTATAAAATTTGGGAAACATTTTATTTACATTTTAGTGTGGAATAGAAAGCCACCTTATTACAAATTTTTTATTTTTCAAAATTATACTAAATGAGGATTTTTCATCTGTATTTTGTGTTTAGCTGCCTTTTTATATTTAAAAGATTAAAACTTATGTTAATTAGCTTAAAGCTTAATTTGATCTTTGTTTAAATGCCAAAACTGTACTTAACTAAATTATTTAGAATGTCATATGTTTGCACAGTTTCCTATATGTATATAATCATGTTCCATGTATATTTAGATACCTACAATGCTTCCTAAATGAATTTTGCTCTTAAGTCATTTGGCTTTGCTGTTTACCCCTTTTTGTAGTTTTTAATCTAAGAAAATTGAAGTCTGAATTTAAAACTGATCACATTTTAAGCTTTATCTTTGTGCAGTCTGGGTATATATGAGAAACCACAGTTGGCATTATTTGTCTCCTAAGCTTTAGCAGTCGTCATTTCTGGGCTTGGTAAGGGAGTTGATGAGATCTCCTGCTCTAGACAGTGTGGACCGCCAAAGGACCATTTTGTATTGTTTCTTGGTTACTAGTCCGATTATACTCTGTGTGCTAATATACTCCTTCTTTTTGTTATAGATTGTCTCAACGGTAGGTCAAGTAATAAAAAGATTAAATAATTTAATTCTTTAATGGATCAGTTTTTCTTCCCTTTCTCCTTTTCTTCTCTTCTCCATCCCCACGCCCCAGAAACTCTGAATCCAAATTCAGCATGCAGGGATGAAAATTGGCTGTAAATTAGGAGACGGGGGATCGCTGAGAGAGGGTTTGTTTTCCGTGTCTTCCAGCTCAGTTTGTCCTGAATCTAAAATCCTTACTTTCAGGGTCATTGAGATGTACCGGGTCTGTTTACTGAACGATGGAAGGGGAAGATTAAATCAAGGCAAAGAATTCCTTTTTGTTAAGGGTAGACTGGTTCTCTGGCCTTGGAACTTTCCCAGACTGAATGGAAAATACTCCTAGGTCAGCGTGCTCCTTGGTTTAAATTTAACAAGTGCATTTGTATATTTAGGTGTGTGTCTGTGTTTTGCACACATACAAAGTCATGTCTAGTATTCCTCAAATGTCTGAGGCATGGTGAGTCTGTTAGAATGGTGGCCTTCATCTCTTCACACCCTGAGGAACTGTTGCTTTGTAGCACGTGTGCTTTGTCCAGATGCAGTCACCTCCTCCTGCAGCCCACTAGGGTTGGAATATTTAACAATATAATTGAAGAGTATTTTCCTGGGTTGACTAGACTGGTTGTAGATTAATTTTCCCTCTCAAACACTGGCTCATATGAAATCCTTTTTTTTAATGATGTAGTGTATTGATGTCATAAAATTGAAGTTGTATGATGTTAGTTTTCTTAACATTGCCTTCTTTCCAACCACAAATTGATAGCTGAACCCGTTCTGTATTTTTGTTAGGCCCTGGCAAGTGTATTTCTAGATGGGCTGAAACAGCATTGAGAAGCAGCGTCTAGATCACCATTTAATGTGACCCCCAAGTAGCTGTCCTAATAGTGAGTGCCGGGTAAGACTGGAGAGGAGAAGCTGAAATCTCTCCCTTCTTACCCTGTGGAATTTTACACAGAAGCCAGCACTGTTGAAGGACAAGTCTGTGAAGTGCAGACTCTTCACAGAGTCTGTGGCCCTAGGTGCAGAGCTGTGACTTCACCCTGATGCAGCCTAAAACCCAAAGCCCAGATGAGGCGGGTTTCTTCCTTTTGTGGAAGCTCCGCCAGTGTAGAAAAGCAGCTCTGCGGTCTCCCCAGTCACCACTAGATGGAGAGCTTGTCATCGTCTTGGTTCACCACAGTCATCACAGTGGATCCTCGTTCTTCACGGAAGCTGTATTTGCGCATTTTGCAAACCTGTCTGCTTGCTGGGATGTGTTTGTACCCCCAGGTCAGCCCTTGCAGGACCGTCAGGGTCATGCCCAGGCCGGAGCGGGGCGGAGGAGATGCTCTCCTGCCCGACACGCGCCCGGCCCGGGTCAGACGAGGCGGTACCCTGCCTTCTCCTTTCAGATTTAGGTCTGTGAGCCGGTTCCCTTTGTGTTGGTCTGTTTAATGCCACTTTTTTTCCCCTGCATTTTTGAGCTTCTGTGTTGGTAATTTCGCTGTTTAAGATGGCCCCCAGAGGAGTTCTCAGCTTCTGGCTAGTGTTCGCGAGTGTCACTCACTTCTCGGGCGTGAGCTGCAGAGCTGTTGGCCACGGGTTCGGCGTTCATGCAGCAGCAGTAGCAGCTGGGGGTATCTTCGCACACCCAACACAGACAGCAGACCATCACGGGCCGGTTGGCGGGCCAAGGTGCGACGAGAGGCTCATGGGAACCTACACGCCTGTTTCTAATAGGAGCAAACAGCTGTCTCCCCCACTCAGTCTCTGGTGACTCTGTCTACCATTTCTTGGTGGTGGTTCTTCAGTTGCTAAGTTGTGTCTGACTCTCTGACCCCATGGACTGTAGCATGCCAGGCTTCCTTGTCCATCATCATCTCCCAGAGTTTGCTCAAACTCATGTCCATTGATGTGGTGATGCCATCCGACCATCTCGTCCTCTGCCTGAACCACCATCAATAAAGAGAGGCAACTACACTCCTTACAGTCTTCAAACCCAGATGCCCGCTAGGTTTGGAGGCCGAGTTCCTCCACACCTCTCCACCAGCTCACGATCCATCTGTTCCCTTTCATTTTTTAACTTTGCTATCAGTAGTAACGACAGGAGCACAGAAAATTCTTACACAGAAGACAAGAATTTTCAGTCTTGGACGTGTTGGAAGAAGCTGATAGTTCCAAGACTGGGGTCTTCTGTTTTATGGTGGTTTTGACAAATAGTGGAGTCTTAATTTTGGTGTCGGTGAAAGAACAGTGGTGCGCAGGACAGGTGAGTCAGGAGGTAGTGCCGGATACACTGGTCACACTCGGTTTGTGGAGGAGACCAGCGTCTTGATTATCGCAGGCCGCCTGAACACGAGAGGCTGGCTCCATGTGGGGCTGCGCTCAGCCTGCCTGGGGCTCTGCCGTTTGGATTTAGGGACCGTTTGTTCGGTCCCTTGGCCGCTTCTGCCTGCGTGTTTCCCTGCTGTCCCTCCATTCCCCCCACTCCGGCTCGAAGCAGGATAAACAGTTTGTGCGTGGGGAGCCCCAGGGGCAGGGAGACTCCTCGGTGCTGCAGGCCTCCGGGCTTGAGGTCCCTCTACCAGAGACTGGTTTTTGTTGTAAAGTCAACAAACAACTTCACAAGCTGGGTGTATTTCTGGGTTCAGTGGAAGAAACACTTTGGCATAGCTGTGACCCCCTAGGTTGTGTGGTTTTAGTTAACCTTCCTGAGCCCCTGTTTCCTTGGCAAGTCCGGATGAGGTGGGGATTCTGTCTATGGGCGGGTCGGAGGCGGCATGCGGCGGGAGCTGGGGGGGGCTGTGGCGGTTATGGTCTCCGCACCTTGGGGTGTGGCTGGGGGCCCGGGGGGCCGGAAGCCCATCTGGAGTGTGTTCTCTGGGGCTGTCTCTGGGCGCACGGCCGAGGTCCTGGATGAAGGCCAGAGCTGTTGCCCTGGGATCCGCCTCAGCTTCAGTGTCTTCCCACCCCCTCCTCACCAGCATCTGAGCCTCTGGCCTTTACCTGAAAAGCCGATCTGACGACATCAGCCCTTGTCGCCTGCCTGCCGATTAACACGAGTATACCTGTCGTGTGTGTTGTCACGGGCTGTGGGGTGAGAAACAAGACCTCCTGTTCAGACGTGAGCAGGTCAGCAGACAGGGCTCTCGAGACAGGAAGTCCCGCAAAGGCCCGCAGGCTTAGGAAGCAAAGTGGACTGAGCCCTGTCTGCGCAGGCAGCGGGGGCGGGCATCTAGGCGTCAGGCTGCTGCCCCTGGGGCCGGCGGGGCCACTGCTGGGCCGCACGGGAGCCAGCACTGGCTGGCGGGAGGGCCCTGGCAGCCCCGTCCCAGTCCAGGCTCGCGTCCCTGCCGGACCTGCCTTGTCCCGCTGCAGGACCCCCCTCGCTTTGCCTTTTATAGTTACTGATGCCAGTTCAGCCGATCTTTACTCTTTGAGATGGAAACATCCTTTTCTGATACCCTGAGCAGATCCCTCTGTTACATTTACCTCTTGTGGTAACACATCTGAGAAACCAGGACCAGTCAGAGCGGACGGCTGTGTTGAGACGGCCACAGAGACTGGAATGTGAATAGAGTGTAAAGTGTACTTTAAACCAGGTGGAGTCACCATGTGCGGTTTCTTTGTCTGTCTGTGTGGCTCAGGGGTCATCCTTGTGGCTATAACAAACACCTGGAGGTGTCCATCTGCTGTCCTGTCATTTTATTGTGACAGACAGTGAATGCTGTTCCAGGCCAGACCCATGTCCAGGTTCCCAGTGGGCTCAGCAGGTGTCTGTGGCCTTGGTGGAGCAGAGCTTCCCGGGGGAGGGAGGCCCACTGGGTCGCACTTCCGCCCTTTCAGAATCATCCCCTGGCCCTGCCTGCCTCATGAGCTCCTAACCCAGGCCTCAGCCTGGATGGGGACCCCGGGGAAGCGGTGGCCCACACTCGGAGTCCACCGCAGCTCCGGTCCAGTTTCCGGGGTGTGCCTCCTCCGGCCCCTAGCTCGTCGCGTTAGCCCTGCTGGAGTCTGGGGCCCACTGTCCCACGGGGCCGTCGGCCACCACACTCTGCTCCCCGTGGGCCTCGATACAGTCCTGTACGGTCCTGAGGACGGTCTGCAGCCTGCGGTCCAGGGCGAGGAGGTGGGGCTCCGTGAGCACGGGGCTGAGCTGGTCCTGCAGCAGCGACTCGCGCATCACGTCGCTGAGCCTGTACTCGGCCTGGGCCAGCAGCTGCAGGTGCAGGAGCGTCTTCCTCTTTATCCTGGAGGACAGAGTCAAAAGCCCAGTTAGTCAAGCTGAAGGGAGAAGCGCCTGAACTGACTTCTCTCCCCACTGCCCTCTCTGGGGGGCTCATAGTGCAGAGCCTTCTGCTCCCCCAGTGCCTCTCGGGCACTCTAATGACACGCCGGTAAGATGGGACTGGATGGGGGTGGCGGCTAGCCTCCTGCAGTCCTCGCCCTGCCGAGCCGTCAGTGCTCTGAACTGTGGCGCCCCATGCATCCGGCGCTTCTTGGGGAATCCAAACAAGTGCGAAGTGAGAGCTTTTCCAGGAAATTTAAAGCTAAAAAGAGAAGCCCCCAGTAGGTGAGACGATGCAGGTGCCTGCCATCTCAAAGGCCGTGGGTACTATTGGCTCCACCCTGTTTCTGCTCAACTCTCTGGTTCTGATTTCTCTGCATCAGATTCTGAAATGGGGTTGGATCCACCTTTAGGGTTCCGATTTTTTTTATGTGGGACTGTGACTTGGACTCGTGTAAGCAGCTTAAGTGTCCAGCCTCGATCACACACAACCCCTGCCTTTCCTGCTCAGGAGGAGGGGATGGCAGGTAGGGGGGCACGTGTAAGTTACCCCAGGAAGTGGAGGAAGAAAGTTCAGGCCCCGAACTTCCCAGCGGGGAATGGAGACAGTTTTGCTCCGCGTGAACCACACGTTTCTATCCACACGTTTCTAACCACACGTTTCTTGGACACCACCGCGAGCAGGTGTGCGGTCCTGGCCGGCCGGGCTGAGACGCCAGCCGGACTGGAGGCAGTCAGAGACACTGCAGAGACGTGCTGGCCAGATGGAGGCCCGGGGGCTTCCTCTCCTCCGACAAGAGGTCATGGGACCTGAGTCAGGATTCTGCTTAGATGGTGATGCGATAGCGGTATTTACGAGCTACGTGAGGCCACCAGGCCCCGCAACAGTGAGCGCGCGCTTATCTGCGTGGCTTGAGGATGAAGGCAGGCGGCCGAGACGTCTGAAAGCTCAGGCCCTAAGTGCTCTGCGGGGACAGTTCTGCGGTCACGGGACAGGAGGTCCGCCCGCCCACCTCCCAGAGCAGCGGAAACGAGCGGTTCAGAGCCGCCTGGAAGGGGACGCTCACCGGCAGCACTGGAAGAGCGGCGCCAGGATGGAGACCTCATCATGGGAGTGCCGGCCGAACCTGCGGGAGAGACAGACTGACTGCGCCCGGGGGGCCGCCCCCGCCCCCTCTCCCGCGTCCCCCCCCGCCCCTGCCTGCCCTCTGCTGCGCCCAGACCCAGACACGGCTCCGCCTGCACGCCGGGCCCACGGCCGCTGCCCCTCCCGGCCCTCTCCTCCTCGGGACACACAAGCCTCCTCCAGAGAGGGCAAAAAAAGCGTCCACTCGTCCCTGTATCCACCAGCCCGAGGGTGGAGGCTGAAAGGAGGAGGCGGGCGCTCTGCGTCCAGCGGTGAGGGCCCGCAGGCGGCCGCCCGAGCAAAGACGGAGCGAAGGGAAGGCTTCCCTGCTGGTGCAGCGGGTGAGCCTCCGCCTGGCCAACGCACAGGGCGCGGGGCGCATGCCTGGCCTGGGAAGATCCCCAAGCCGGGAGCAACTAAGGCCAGGTGCCACGGCTACTGAGCTAAGCCTGGGCCCCGGGGCCGGGGAGCCCCGACCCCTGAGCGCGGGCTCCATTCAAGAGGGCGCCGCAGTGAGCAGCCCCGCTGTCCCCACTAGAGAAAAGCCCGCACAGCAACAGAGACCCAGCAGCCAAAAAAAGGACACTAAAGAGCAAAGGCCGCCGAGCCAGGCGCGGGGTGGGGGCGGGCTGGGGCGAGGGGGCGCTCACCCCCGGGCGTTGTCCAGGTGGATCAGGAACCCGTCGTCCCCGAACCTGGTGAACATCTCGTAGTGGTGCCGGTCCATGTTCCCTGCGGAGGAGGCGAGGCGTTGCGGCGGGCCAGGGCCTGTGGACACGGCGCCCGCCTCCGAGCTCCCTCGGGGGCCGAGGCTGCAGCCCTCCAGAGGCGGCGGGAGCCTGCACCCGCCCGAGCCTGTCTCCTGGGGCCCCTGGTGGGGTCGCAGGAGCAGGCAGGCCCCCCTCAAGCCTGAGACTTTTCCTGACCCCCCCAGCCCGCCGGCGTCCTAACACTCGCCTGGAAGGTTGGGCCTCCTTGCTCGGCGCCCGCATGGGGCCCGGCTCCCTGCCTTTCCAGAAGCTCACCGGCCCAGGGCGGTGGCCTCCACCCCTGCCCTTCTCCCGAGCCTGCCCGTCCCCAGGGGGCCTCCATGGCAGATGAGGGTCCCGTCCATGGCTCCTCCCACCCCTGCACTTCCTGCGCCCCACGCCCCCACCGTGGAGGGGGCAACTTCCATCCCTGCCTGGCCTCGGGGCCTGGGGCCTGCCCCTCCAGACAGGACAGCGGCGCACTCCCGCGCCCGGGTCACGGGGCCCCCGGCGCCGCACCCACCGGTCAGGAAGTCGAAGATGGCCATGTCGATGATGTTGAGAAGGCGGTTGCTGCTGCCGTGCGGGTACAACTGCTTCACCGTGTTGCAGTAGAGGGGGTTGACCTCCCACCTGGGGGTGGAAGAGTCCGCTCTCACCTCACCCGCATCCCTGCCCGGGCTGGGGGCCGTGCGGACCCCCAGGAGGACCCGGGCGGGGCCCCCCCGGAAGCGGCAGACTCCCTGCGTGAGAAGGTCCCAGACCTTTCACAGTGACCCACCCAGCGGGGTGCTACACGGATGTGCCGGACCCCCAGCTCCCCGGCTTCCTCTGCAGCGCCCCCCCCTACAACGGCCTCTTGGGCGCTGCTCTCGTCTCCCCAGCTGCCTGCAGCCCCCTGCCAGCCACCCTCTGCTGCCTCTCTGCCCACCAGAAGCCCCCAGGTCCCTTTTCGCCTGGGGAGCTCCTCCTCAGCCTTCACGAGCCCCTAAGGACCTGCCACGCCCCCCAGAAGTCCTGCCTGTTCCCTCTTCTTCCCACCACGGCTGGGGGTCTGGAGGGATGAACCCGTTCATCCAGTTGGCTTGTTCACTGAGCACCTGCCCTATGCCCGGGCATGTGCCAGGCCCGGGGAACGACCACCTCGGGGAGCCCGGGTCCCCCGCGGGCATCTCTGCCTTCTCACAGCCTGGCTGCTGTCTGCCCCCAGGCTGGACTGAGGGGCCTCTCGAAGGAAGAACCCGGGTCTGTCCTTTCTGTCTCCCCCGGCACCCAGTGCGGGGTAGACAGGGGGCTTTTTGTAACAACCCGTGGACTAAAGGGATGGCAGCAACACCCGGCATCCATGTGGGGTGGGGCGGAGGGGCGGAGACAGCACCAGGCCTCCCGAGGCCGGGTGAGCCGCCCTCCGCCCCAGGGCCAACTCACTCCTCCCTGCCTGCCAGCGAGTAGGAGCGTATCCAGGGGCTGGGCACGGAGAGCCGCGGGGCCAGGTTGAGGGACGGCAGGAAGGCGGACAGGGAGCCCTCCAGCAGGTGCGGGTTGCCGCACACGGCGTATTCCGTCTTGCACATGTACGGACACTTGGCGAAGAAGCACACGTTGCTGGCTGGAGGGCAGAGAAGGAGGGCGGTCAGAGGAGGAGCGGGCACCCGTCCTCCCGCCCCAAGGGCTCCCGAACTCGTGTCTCGGGCAAAAGGGGGGAGGAGAAAATGCGGCTTCTTCCATCTGTGGAGGATACTACAGAATCAAGCATCCTGGGAACCACCTCTCAACTGTCTTGGAGTCGAGACTCGTGGGCTCAGCCCACTGCATCGTGCCCACACTCGCAGGGGGCTTCCCTGGTGGCTCAGTTGGTAGAGTCTACTGCCATGTGGGAGACCTGGGTTCGATCCCTGGGTCGGGAAGATCCCCTGGAGAAGGGCATGGCAACCCACTTCAGTCTTCTTGCCTGGAGAATCCCATGGACAGAGGAGCCTGGCGGGCTACAGTCCATGGGGTTGCACAGAGTCAGACGCAACTGGAGCGACTGACCCTTGCAGTCTCTGGGCTTTCTGTCTGGACGGATGACATCTGCCTCCGGGGCTGCGGGCATCAGAGTTCAGGGCCCGCACGCACCCAGCCGCCTCGGTCCACAGGTCCCCGCGTGCGGCCGTCAGGGGGCCCAGGGGCAGCATCTGCAGGCGGCGGGCAGCCACCCGGGAACGGGCACCGCCAGCAGGAGGTCAGCGCACCTGGGGAGACGAAGAACACGCTCTGCAGGATCTCGTTCCTGGTCACTTCCAGGATCTCCTGGCTGATGTTGAGCAGCCTGCCCACAGTCGGCGGCACCCGCCGGAAGTCCAGAACCCTGAAAGAGACGGACGCCTGCTGAGGGTTCCCCGGCGGAGCCGTGCTTAGGACTCTGCGCTTCCACTGCAGGGGGCACAGGTTCAATCCCTGGTTGGGGAACTAAGATCCCACCAGCTCCCAGGCACGGCAAGGGGAAAAAAAAGAGAGAAAGGAATGGACGGGTCTTCCTGACTGCCCTCAGTCAAGGGTGGGGAGCTCAGTGTCCAGGACAAGCATGCACCCCAGGGGCTGGGGAGGTGCGGAAGGACTCTATCCCATCAGCCCTTCCGGGCACACCCCCACCATGACCCAGTGCTCGGCTCAGAGCTCCTCACGCTCGTGTGCCCATGAGTCACCCCGAATCTGTTCAGATGCGCCTCTGAGTCAGCGGGGCCAGGCTGAGGCTGGAATTCTGCGTTTCTGGAAAGTTCCAGGGAGGGGCACGGGCCGCCAGTCCCCAGACCACACCTCGGCTAGGAATGATGGGCAGGCAGGGGGCTGGGATGTTCAGGAATGTGATGTGCTTTCACCTTTTCACACCCGGCAGCCAGCCGGGAGGCACTATGGGGAAGTGGCAGGGGGCGCATGCTCTCCACTCTCAGGTCGGGAGACAGCCACAGGCAGCCTGGCAGGGCTCCTTTCCTTACCAAGCACTCCTTGTTATATTAAAAGGCCTTGTGTTTTGCAATCCCTGGGGCTGATGGGTTGTGTTGGGTTTGAAGGCATCACTGGGATCCACCAAGAAAATCCGGGGGGGGGGGGGGGGGGGCGGGCGGGGTCGCCTCTCCGGGTTGGCCTCTGCAGCCAGTCCCGCCTCCATGGGGCCAGCACTACCTGTCCAGGTGGAAAGCGGCGATCTCCGCGTTGTGTCTCTGAAAGTCGATGAAATAGAAGAAGTCCTCGGGCGTCTCTTCGTCTCGTTGCTGTCTGGAAGGAAGAGAGGAGTCAGGCCCTGGACTCAGAACTCCGGCGGGAGCCTGGTAGCAGAGCTGATTCACGAGACCGGCGGGAAAGAAGACGGGCGTCTGTGCTCTCAGAGCTCGCACAGGGGAGGGACCACACGGGAGCGGCCGGAGGCCCCTCTGCCAGAGTGACCTGCGGGTGGGAGGAGCCGGGCTGCTTGCAGGACGCTGACTATCCTGCAGCCCCCGGCCCCCTGTGCCCTCCACACCAGGCCTCCCACTCAAGCCGCTCTGATGACAGTGGCTGATTCTCTGAAAAGCCCAGGCGTTGACAGTGAAGAAATGTACTTCTCTGCAGACACGCGGAGGACAGGGTGCTGGCTAACAGACCAGAGGTGGGGTAGACCCAGATGCCGAGGACTGAGAGAGGCCAGGTCCGAGACAGAACCTTATAAAAGGAAAAGTGCCCCAGAGATGTGATTCAGCAGCATGGACATCTGAAGAGCAGATGTCCTGGGTGCGTGGACCCACCCAGTCCTGGGTGCGTGGACCCACCGTCCGCGCAGAGGCACCTCCGCTGGGTCATGAGAGCGGCCCTGCCGGAGACGGGAGGGAGGCCGGCGTCGAGGATATTTGTTTATAAACATTAAGAAATCTCTACTGCATCGCTGAGAAGCATCCCCTGCCTGGTCGTGAGGAGCCGGCTGCTGGGTGTGTATGTTCAGAAAGGCGTCTCCCACTAATGAAGGGCACCCTGCCTGCTGGCCCCGCGGTGACTGGCCTGGACGCTGATAATCATTTGAAGAAGGACGATCTTGAAGTAATTTTACAGTCCACTGCATGGGGCTGCACGGTGGCTGCAAGAGTGATGTCAGTGTAAACGAATCTCACTCTGTGGAAAGCCAGCAGCACCTGCCAGGGGAACAATGACGTGCGCTTCGCTGGAAAACAGCAGCCTTGGACCTCCCCGCTGCGCCCCAGTGGTTAAGACTTCGCCTTCCACGGCAGGGGTGTGGGCTCGGTCCCTGGTCAGGAGCTAGGATCCCAGAGGCCTTGTGGCTAAAAAACCAAAACACTAAACAGAAGCAACATTGTAACAAATTCAATAACAACGTTAGAAATGGTCCAAATAAAAGAAAACCTTCAAAAAACAAAACAAAACATAAAAGAAAATCACCAGCCAGTCCTGCAAGCCACAGCCAGGGGCTGCCCAAAGTGGGGACTCTCCTTTCAAAGGCCCAGCCACTTTTGAAGCGCAGGCCCCCGCCGCCAGGCCTGACCCCGGGCTACGCGTTAGCATCTCCTGATGTCCAGGTCAGCGAGGACCATCTGTGTGTCCTGAGCGTGCTCTAATTCCTTCATTCTGTCTGTAGGAATACACACTCTGGGAGTTCCCTGATGGCCCAGTGGTTAGGACTGAACCCTTTCATTGCCGTGACCTGCGGGTTCAACCCCTGTCAGGGAACTAAGATCCCACAAGCCGAGTGGGGCGGCTAAAAAAAAAAGCAAAGAAAAAATAAAAATTGAAAAAAGAGAGAATATACAATCCTTTGGATGCCCTTCCGAATTTTCTGAATCATCATTTCATCTTTGCATGGCATGTTTAGGCATGATTTTAAATCTGAAAATTATTTACTTCCCAAAGCCTGACTAGCATGGATGTATTTCTTACTGTTGTCGTTCCGTCGATAAGTCGTGTCTGACTCTGCGACCCCATGGACTGCAGCACGCCAGGCTTCCCTGTCCTTCACTGTCTCCCTGAGTGTGCTCAAACTCATGTGCATTGAACCAGTGATGCCATCCAACCATCTCATCCTCTGTCACCCCCTTCTCCTCTTGCCCTCAATCTTTCCCAGCATCAGGGTCTCTTCCAGTTAGTTGTCTCTTCACATCAGGTGACCAAAGAACTGTAGCTTCAGCTGTAGCATCAGTCCTTCCAATGAATATTCAGGTTTCTTATTGTATGTACTATATTATGGGCTTCCCAGGTGGCTCAGATGGTAAAGAATCTGCCTGCAATGCAGGAGATGTGGGCTTGATCCTTGGGTTGGGAAGATCCCCTGGAGAAGGAAATGGCAACCCACTCCAGTATTCTTACCTGGAGAATCCCATGGACAGAGGAGTCTGGCGGGATTCAGACCATGGGGTTGCAAAGAGTCTGACATGGCTAAGCGAATAAGACTTTCACTTCTGTACTGTATTATATTACGTTAAAAATATAATCTCTGTGGTCATCATTTATATTACCCAAAGATAAATTTCTACTTTCCTTTTATAAAAAGGGACAAATTCCGTCAACATTACTTAATAGAAAAAAAATGCATGCTTGTTCAGGAAGTGCATTTTAAAATGATACTCTGACTTGGGACTAAACTTTATAAAATGAAAATTAAACTTTTATTATGGCTGCCACAGCTGGGCGCGGGGGCGTGGGAAGCAGTCATTTACCTCATCGGTTTGAACATGGCCTTCCCGAAGTCGGAGAACCTCAGAACCAGTTTGAGGTGGACGCCACTGGGTTTCACGACTGCATGGGAAGAATGGGGGGTTAACAGTGCTTCTGGGCCCAGGCCTGGGGCTGTGGCCTTTTATTCATTCCACAAACTCAGCCCCGTTTCTTCTCTTTGTTCTCACTTGAGACTCTAAAGACTAGAATTGGCTCTCAAAGCCTGTGGAGTAAAGTCCGGTCAGATTATGGAGAGTGTGTCCAGGGACTCAAGATAAGACTTTTTCTGATATTATTGGAAAGGGGCAAACCACGAAGGTTTCCCCAGAGGGACACTCTCTGAAAACCCCAAAAGGACATTTTCCTGAGAAGAGCTGACTTCTTCCTCTCTGCTTCAGCCTTGCCTTAGAGACTCTGAACCTGCCACCTGTCACGTCGCACTGGACTTGTGACCAACATCTCTTCCTAGTAAGACTGGACACCCAGGCGGTGACGGGGCCTCGTGACGCCTGAGGGGCCCCTGAGAGATCCCGCCGGCGGGAGCTGCCTCCTGACACGTGTCCTGGGCACCAGGCTCCCCGGCCCTGCCCTGGCCTGCTGTCAGCCCCTAGAGGGGTGGGACAATGCCCCCTCACCTTTGCCTTCCATGAACGGCAAATGGCAGGGGCGAAACTAAGGACGAGGGAAGCCCCAGGCCCTACCGTCTTGTGTCTTTTAAGCCTTTGACAGGTCAGGACACACGGACGCTTCTGACGTGTGTTCAGGTCACTGAGGCCAACGGAGGAGGTTCCTGGCCTGGCCGTGACCTGCTGTGGGCTCAGCGTCCGTGAGCGTCTGAGCCCAGGGCAGGGCACCCCTCCCAAGGGCCGGGCCGCACCCAGGCCCCTCTTTCGCCTGCATGGATCTTCACCCCAGGGAGTCAGCCTGGCTGCCTGAGACCCCGAAGGGTTTCTGCCATGCTGGCGCCTGGGCCTCCTCCCTCGGGCCGCTGACCACCGCCCCCACCCCGCCCCGGCCACTGACACCTGTCGCCAGGTTGAGAGCCACTGCCCTGCCCACGGCGTCCTAACTCTGCAAATGTGCTCCAGCCCCTCGAGGGTTCTGTGAGAACCCAGATTCTGGTTCAGAAAACCGGAGTGGGGACCGAGACTCCGCTTTCCTAACCAGCTCCTCGAGCCCGCGACGGCGCTGGGCAGGGGCCGCAGGCTGCCCGGCCGGGCCCACATGCGAGCTCCTCTTGAAGGCCTTCCATTCTGTGCGAGTGCGGAGAGGAGGCAGGGAGCTCCAGACCTGGTCCCCTGGGGAGGCCTGTGGGACCTCCAGGCTGCCGCCAGGTACCGGGTCCCCAGGGCAGGGCGGTGAGGGGGCGGGGCCACGGCTAGGGAGGACCCAGAGACGAGGCGGGGCCAGGGCCAGGGGCGGGGCCAAGGCTAGGGAGGACCCAGAGATGAGGCGGGGCCAGGGCCAGGGGTGGGGCGGGGCCAAGGCTAGGGAGGACCCAGAGACGAGGCGGGGCCAGGGCCAGGGGTGGGGCGGGGCCAAGGTCAGGGCGGGGCCAAGGCTAGGGAGGACCCAGAGACGAGGCGGGGCCAGG
>CM035286.1:60167268-60194588 GCA_020226075.1 Hydropotes inermis | reverse complement strand
GGCTAGGGAGGACCCAGAGACGAGGCGGGGCCAGGGCCAGGGGCGGGGCGGGGCCAAGGTCAGGGCGGGGCCACGGCTAGGGAGGACCCAGAGACGAGGCGGGGCCAGGGCCAGGGGCGGGGCGGGGCCAAGGTCAGGGCGGGGCCAAGGCTAGGGAGGACCCAGAGACGAGGCGGGGCCAGGGCCAGGGGTGGGGCGGGGCCAAGGCTAGGGAGGACCCAGAGACGAGGCGGGGCCAGGGCCAGGGGCGGGGCCAAGGCTAGGGAGGACCCAGAGATGAGGCGGGGCCAGGGCCAGGGGCGGGGCGGGGCCAAGGCTAGGGTGGAACCAGAAACGAGGCGGGGCCAGGCCACTTACTCTGGGAGCAGTCGCAGGCTCCAAGCAGGGCTTTCTCGTCCTGACTGTAATCTGCAACGGATGAGCAGGCCAGTGAGGACATCATTTCTTGTTCAGGCATCAGAGGGGGAGAGTGGGAGGTGGCCTGGGGCCCTTGACTGTTCCATAGGGGGTCTCCCTGAGCCCCATTTGTGGCCGCAGTCTCCCACCCTGCTCGATCCTGACCTCATGCTCCCTGGCCCTTCAGTGGACACTCCAACCACGCCTGTTTGGGAAACCTTTGCTATTAATAGTCCTCTGTGTGTCCCTTAGACTGCCGTACTGCTTGTGACCTGAGACAGCAGGCCACCACTGGGTCCTTGGCCAGGTTGCTTAAGCTTTCTGAGTCTTAGTGTTCCCATGTGTAAAATGCAGAGGATGTTGCCTACACTCAGCGGTCCCCAACTTTTTAGCACCAGGGACCAATTTCGTGGAAGACAATATTTCTACCCACCTGGGGGTGGAGGTGGGGGACGGTTTCAGGATGATTCAAGCATGTTACACTTATTGTGCACTTTATGTCTAATCGAATGCCACTGCTGATTAGACAGGAGGTACCGATTAGTGGCCGGGAGGTTGGGGACCCCTGGTCTACATCAGAAGATCACTGTATAAGAGACAGTCGCCAGACTGGAACGGCGAACAGGATCAACAGTGTCAGCACCTTTCTGTATGGTACAGACACCTCCTATGCCCTCTTTATGAGATCATGGTCATAAGATCTCTTCCAAAGGGAAAAAGATCAACGTTCGTGTTTTCCTTCTTCTTACTCTGTTGGGTGGTAGAATCAGCCCTCTACTATTTTACCCCGCAGCCCAGCCTGAGATGGTTTCCCAGCCTTTCCGGGAGAAAGCCTCCCTGCTGGTCTGTGACGCTTACCAGCACTGATGGTGGGGAAGTCCCTCATGTCCTGGAGGAGCTTGTTGATGACGGGGCTGGACCGGGGGTACAGGCCGTGGCGGTTGATCCCCAGGTGGAACTGGACCCAGCTGGCGTCCTGGTGGAGCTGTACTGGTGGTTCCGGGGACGTGAGGTTCAGCTGCTCTTTGTACATCCTTCGTCGTCTAAAAGCGTGAGGAGCGTTTCTTCAGTTGGGGGAAGAGAACGCAAAGACCTGCAGGAGCCCGCATCTGGACGCTCCATCTGTTCTTTCGTTCCTTCATCAACACCATGAAGCACCTAATATTCACGAGGCTTGATGGGGGCTGAGGATACTGTGGGGGGCACAGCAACAACCGGACTCCCTGCCCTCAGAGCGCTTACAGTCCAGTGAGTGAAACAGCCCGACAGGTCCACAGTGCCACACGCACACACACAAACACCTATCCACAGACAGTGACAAATGCTGTGAGGGAAAGGGGCATGGTTGGGAGTAAACTTAGGGGCCTCATATAATCTGGTATCTCCGGGAGTGATCCTGGGCCTCTTCCTGGACTTTCCCATGAAAGTCTTTCCCATTTTATCTTTCCCAGTAATTTCTTGACCTTAGGAGGCAGGAGATAGGAGAGAGAAGGTAATTGGTGACAACAAAAAGGATGAGGGTCAGGGTCAGCAAGGAGAGCTGGAAGCTGAGTTAGATTAATTAGTATGTCCTATAAGATAAGAATTAACTAGCCATGTACCAATTGTTCTGCTCAGGAAACTTTTCTGCCAGGACAAAAAGCAAAGTGAAAAACACCACCACTGCAGTGCAGAGGCTCAGAGTCTAGTCTGGGAGAGAAGCTGCGTGTCTGTGAAATATTCAGAGCAAATGTGAGGCAGTTGTAGATCAACTGCTAGACACGTGTTCAGACTAAAACATCTTGACCTGCTGGGAAAGGGACGGACAGTTGTGGGGTCAAGTAGTCAGGGGAAGACTCAGATGGGAGAAAGTGGACTTCAGGGGGTTCACATGGGTGGTGTTTGGACTGAAGCGGAGACGTGCTCTGGGACCGGGGACGAGGTACACACGACCTCAAGAGGCAGGCAAGGGACAGGTGTACCTGAGGATCAGAGAGGAAAGACGGAAAAATAGACGGGTGAGTGAAAAGATGGAGCCCTTCAGATTGGAAGGCAAGGCAAGGTGCACCGGTCATCTGGCGAGTTATGTGATGGTGAGGGTCATGTGGGTTGATGGGGCCGGATTCGGGTGTCCCTCTACATCTGTGTTTCTCTTGGGAGTGATCTGAAAGACCCTTGAACCTAATGCCCTGTTCCACTTACAACATTCCTTCCAAGGTGCTGTCTATATTGTACTTGGTCAGCTCCCGTGACGGGGGTGTACCACACCCAAAGTTGTTGTTCAGCCACTCTGTTGTGTCTGACTCTGTGGCCCCATGGACTGCAGCCCCCCAGGTCTCCCTGTCCTTCACCGTCTCTCGGAGCTTGCTCAAATTCATGTCTATTGAATTAGTGATGCCATTCAACATCTCCTCCCCTGTCACCCCCTTCTCCTCCTGGGCTACACCCAGGAGTAGCCCGATCCATCGGGCCAGCCCTGTGAGAAAGCACTTTCCAAAACTGAGCCAAGGTCTTTCCAGAGCTTCCACCTCGGAGTCTTGGCTCTACCCCGCGGGTTGGTGCAGAACAGCTTCCTTCCTTATGCTGTAGCCTTGTGAATATTGGATGATGCACCGCACGTGCTGGCCTCCAGGTTGAGTTTCTGCATCCGGTCACCTTCCCTCCAGGCCACAGTGCGCGTCCGACTGTGGCCTGGTCCCGGGGGTCCCTGAGCTCCTCCTGCCGTGGTCTGAGATGTGACCTGTTAAACTGAGGCAGTCCCAGATGTTTACCTGCGGGCCGCACCTGCCAGCTTCCCCTTACTTTATTCACATTCATCTGTATTTTATTCCAGTTCCCAAGGCTGCTTGGAGGCTAAAACTCCGGGACTGCTCAGCTCTGCTGGGAGCCTGGTGGGAAGACTGCCCAGTCCTGAACTGCCTCAGGCTCCCTGAGGTCGGGCGGCGCAGAGAAGTTCAGAGAAAGAGAGACAAGGACCGCGGCCGGACTGGACTGGGCAGAGGGGCGGAGTCGAGTTTTCTTTAGTGGAGCTGAGAGCTGACGGGTTCTGCTTATAACAACAGTCAGGGTTCCAGCCTCCAAACAGAAAAACAAACGTGGCAAATTGAGTGTAACTGCTGACAGCAGACAAGCTGCTCTTTAAATCTCCATGTTTACCTTTGGGTGGGCCTCATGGCTGTCTGGGTAGCTGTTCAGCCCCTGCCACAGCCCCAGTCACAACCTGGGCAGAGCAGGGGGAGAGGGAGAGAGGGTGTCGGGATCCTTCTCACTGGGCCTTTTGTTTGTTTTTTAATGGTTACGGTAGAGCTGCTGAGAGTCATCTTTTTCTTTTTCTTTTCAGAAATGTTTGTGCCCTTTGTTCCCTGAGGACAACCAGCAGAGGAGTGCCTGAGCTGACTTGGACAGGGAGCTTGACAAATGCCATCGTGGGGGAATGTACACCACGGAAATTGGCAAATGGTACACATTGGGGCTTTTTTCCCCTAAAGGAGAGCCCGTTTTGCAGCCCACTGACCTGTGCTCTGATTAGGGTTGTGTGCTTGCAAAGGTAAAAGTGATAAAATAGGTGACCACTAGGACCTACTAATAGCACAGGGAATTCTGCTCAGTAGTCTGTAATAACCTAAATGGGGAAAGAACTTGGAAAAGAGCAGATGCATGCATATGTACACCTGAATTGCTTTGCCTTACACTTGAAACGAACACAACATTGTTAATCGACTATGTTGTTGTTGCTTAGTCGCTCAGTTGGGTCTGACTCTGCGACCCCATGGTCTGTAGCCCACTAGGCTCTTCTGTCCATCGGATTTCCCAGACAAGAATACGGGAGTGGGTTGCCATTTCCTTCTCCAGGGGGATCTTCCCCACTCAGGGATCGAACCCATATCTCCTGCATTGGCAAGTAGATTCTTTACCACTGAGCCACCCAATCAACTGAACTTCAATATAAAATAAGGACTTTTAAAAAATGGTGAACACAGAAGTTACCTGCTTTTTACCCCTGTTTGCTATACCCAATGAAAAAAATAGATTTCTAAAAATGCAACTTAATGTGGCAACAGTAAATGTCACTATATGAAAAAACATTATATATATGGAGGATTGCTATGTATAATATCAGCCAAGGTATTCCTGGTCTCTAAGCTAGCCTTACCTTTAAAGGAAGAGCTAAAGTAGATACCAAAAAACAAAGCACGAAGTACTGACGGATGTTGCTTTCATCGATAAAAAGAAAAAACCTGGGTTACAAGTCCTATGACCTTGAGGGAAGGAGGACACACCAGTCCGCTCCTTCTTCTATGCAGAACTGGAATTTTCCACGAAAACTGCTTCCTGGAAGGAGCAGAACCTCTTTTAGATTTTAAATGTATATATATAACATTCTTTAGTTTTGAATAGGAAATATTTGCATGGTTCAACATCTTTAATTTCAGAAACCTCTCTTTCATTCATGTCTGCTCGTTCACCAACCTCCCTTCCCCAGAGGTAACCAATGTGGCCAGTGTTTTTTCCCTTGTCTTTCTCCACTTTTATTCTTATGGATTTGATAACATAACATCCACACAGTCCTGAAACTTGCTTTACTCTCTTGTCGATAGTTTTCCTATACAGCCCCAACTTGTGTAGTTATTACGCAGATTTTACAATTACAAAACCCTTTTAAAATGGAACCTGAACAGGGTTTAAACGGGCGTATTGAATAGCATTATTATAGTGCTGTCTTGCATTATTGATGAAAGTGTAATTGGCACATCTTTGCAGAGGGCAATTTTCCATTTCAGAATTTATATTGAGTGGGGCTTCCTAGGTAGTTCAGTGGTAAAGAATCTGCCTGTCAATGTAGGAGACTCACAAGGACCCAGGGTTCAGTCCCTGGATCGGGAAGCTCCATGGGAGTGGAAAATGGCAACCCTCCAGTATTCTTGCTTGAAAAATTTCTTAGGCAGAGGAGCCCGGCAAGCTAAGAGCCAGACACAGCTGAACGACTGAGCACACACACATACACACCCTTTGACTCAGCAGTTTCATTTCTGCAGCTCATCCAACTTGCACAAGTGTAAAGAAAATATGTTCAAATTCTTCACTACGGTGTTGTTTGGGTGTCCCTGGCGGCTCAGACAGTAAAGAATCCACCTGCCATGCGGGAGACTTGGGTTCGATCCCAGAGTTGGGAAGATCCCCTGGAGGAGGGCATGGCAACCCACTCCAGTGTTCTTGCCTGGGAAATCCTATGGACGGAGGAGCCTGGCGGGCTACAGTCCGTGTCGTCGCAGACAGCTGGACATGACTGAGTGACTAAGCACACAGTGTTGTTTATAACTATACAAATGGAGGAAATACAAGCACCTATGAGAGCATGTTACAGGGATGGCTCTGTATTTACTGACATAGAAGAATTTCTAATTTCAGCACAGTTTGTGCAGTGGAGCTCATGTTTTTGTTGTTGTTAAAAATATCATTTACACACACATATAAACACAAACAATTTGCTGCGCATGAAAAGCACACAGACTATTAAGGACAGCGTGCCTTAGGGGTGATGACGAGTGACTTTCACTTTTTATTTTATCTATTTCTGTAATTTTGCAATTAAACAACTGGCGCACACAGACACTGCCTTTGCAATGGTTCCTCCCCGCCTCATGCTGTTTCTCCCGTGGGAATGCCCTCCTCCACATTTTCTTCTCCAGCTTCCAGGGCCAAACTCCCTAGGAACGTCCTCTTTGAAGCGTTTCCAGTTCTACAGCTGAATGTGAGCTTTCTCTCTGGAGCCTGCAAATCTGTACACACTGCCCATCTTTTCTGTTGTCCTTGCCGTATGTAACAGGTCCTTGATGAATCCCTGGGGAATGAATGAATGTGCTCCTTCTCTCACCCACAGTGGCTGAGATAAGCTCTGTGAGAACTACCCTCTGTATTTTTCTGGAAAGACAGTTAACGGGAATCACAGGCTTACTCAGGAGAAGCTGACCTGCATGCTTTTCGGATAGCGTGTGTTTGCTCTGATGCTAAAGTTCCCTGAAATCCTGTCACTCTTCCCTTTTTATAACTGTATCATCTCATAAATTTCTTGGTTCTCCTGAGTCAGGACAGCCTGAACTGATCTTGAGGATTAATTTCTGTCCTTTCCTCTGAAATAACCAGTCCCTCTTTGGCATCTGGGCACGTGTTCCCTGCCAGCTGCATGGGTGCCAAGCCCTCTTGGGCAGAGCTACTTCAGCTGCATGCCTTAGAATCTATGTTTTGCTACATTCACTGGTTAGGAAGTAGTGATGAGAAGTGACGATGAGTTTTAGGGCTCATGCTGAGGTCCCCTGGGGAGGAATCTGGTGATTATCCATGAATGCTTTCTAATTAATTGACCCCCCTCCCCGCTCTGTTCCTTCCCCAGCATGTCTGGGAGACGCTGAGCCAGGTGCAGAAGTATGATGGGGCTCCGGAACCCCAGCACCTGGCTCAGGACAGATGGCCTGTGGAGGTTCACAGAGCCCAGGCCAAAGGCATGTAGGATCCTCAACAGCAGGGGGGAGGCAGGAACGGCTGGCAGGCGCTCAGGCAAAATTCCCTCTGCTGGAAACTCAGTTCTGTGGTCCTTGTGCAGCCACATGGGGAGGGAGATGGGGGCACCAGGGAAAGATTTCAGAGCCACGTCGTGTGTTTTCCTCCCAACTAAACTCTACGTGTCTTGAGGGCAGGAACCTGCCCAAGATTTTTGCATCTTCCTTAGTATTTGACCAAGGGCTCTGCATGCAGGAAATGCTCTATAAATAACTGATCCTTGGATGCCCAAACAATTTTCCTGCTGCAAAAACATCAGACTCCAAAACACTAGCATCAAAACTCAAGGGGAAAAATGTTTGGAATACAGGGGTCACACTGTCACACTAGAGTTCTACCTCTGCTGGATGGGAATGCACAAGGTTACTTTCTGACTTATTTATTATCTTACTCATTTCCTGAATTTCCAAAAGCACTCTGCCATAAAGAAAATTATAAAAGCATTACGGTGAGCCTCTGAGAGACTTGGCTTTCTATCTAAATCTGTGCGTCTGTTTGATCCATATGTCTGTTTCAGTATTCTTATCCTTGACAATGGACATAGGAAGAACATTTTCCCCAGAGTTACTTTGTTTGGGTGGTGACAAGTTTGGAAGTACCTTCTTCTTTCTTATCCTATTTCTCTTGTGAATAAGAATGATCCAGGTTTAATGGGACCTGATGCTTACATATTTTGAAGACAATTTCTAAGAAAAAGAGTACAAAACTGTGATCACAAAATCAGGCATGAGAGTGAGTATTTCTTTGGAATGAGAAGAGATGTCAACAAATTACTAGAACCTTGTTTTCATATATACCTAAGATTTCATACGTAAGGTAGAAATGCATCTTGATTGCAACCTGCCTCAGAAATGCACTTTATTTCTGAGACCACTGGACCCATGCAGGATGCATGTCCCCATGACAGAATTATCTGGAACAGAGGATTCTCTCCAAATGCCCCTCAGCAGTCTGGTGGGCTCACCACTGAAATCCCTGATGTCAGAGAAGTATAGTCAATATCCTGGGATAGACCATCATGGAAGAGAATATGAAAAAGAATATGTATCTATGGGCTTCCCTGGTAGCTCAGTTGGTAAAGAATCTGCCTGCAATGTGAAAGACCTGGGTTCGATCCCTGGGTGGGGAAGATCCCCTGGAGAAGGGCATGGCACCCCACTCCAGTGTTCTTGCCTGGAGAATCCCATGGACAGAGGAGCCTGGTGGGCTACAGTCCATGGGGTCACAGAGAGTCAGACATGACTGAGCGACTAAGCACAGTGTGTGTGGTGTGTGTGTGTGTATATATATATATATATAAACAGAGTCACTTGGATCCAACCAGTCCATCCTAAAGGAAATCAGTCCTGAATATTCATTGGAAAGACTGATGCTGAAGCTGAAACTCCAGTGTTTTGGCCACCTAATGCAAATTACTGACTCACTGGAAAAGACCCTGATGCTGGAAAAGATTGAAGGCGAGAGGAGAAGGGGACGATAGAGGGTGATATGGTTGGATGGCATCACCAACTTGATAGACATGAGTTTGAGCAAACTCCGAAAATTGGTGGTGGACGGGGAAGCCTGGCGTGCTGCAGTCCATGGGGTCACAAAGGGTTGGACACGAATGAGTGACTGAACTGAACTGAACTGATATGTGTGTATATATACTGAGTCACTGTGCTGTAGAGCGGAAATTGACCCAACGTCGTAAGCCAACTGCACTCCAATACAGCTTAAGTAAAATGGCTCCTGTGACTTCTCACAAGCAGGCCGACGTCTCCCTGCTGCTCTGTCCTGACTCCAGCAAGCAGCACAGCCCCACTTCGTCCCTTTCTGTTCCCCTGCCTCCCACTGTGCTCATCCCAGTGTCTCTGAGGCCAAGGCAAGTCCACGGAAGCCTTGCGCTTCCCTGAGCCCATCTTACACTCAGTAGCTTCTACCTCCCACCCTGCTGCCTTATATTCCCGCCTCAGCCGATAACCCTAGCCCATTCTGTCACCCTGGAGAAGGTGGCAGGATGATCTCTGGTCCGAGGGATCCCCCGGAGTCGGGGCAGGGAACTAGCAGGGAACTTCCAGCTGGGCCAAGCCTCCCAGGTTCTGGTCCTGGGCCCAGAGCTAAGCACCGAAGTGACCAGGAAACATCACTCTCTCTATACAAATAAAACTGGAAAGAGTTGCAAAGTGTAACCTATCAGGGAGAGTCAGTCACACAAAGACAGTCAGGCTCTGAGAAGGCCTGCGGTCAGGCCTCCCGGGCAGGGGCCATGTCCTAAACCCTTCCGTTGCCTAGCATATGAGGGCATGCCCTGGACTCCGTGCGGGCACAATGGACTTTGAGAAACATCAGAGCCTGACACTGAGCCCTCACTCTCACCCCAACGTGACGGTTCACAGAGCGGAAGGCCCACGGCTGAGAGCGACACGCTGCTGTGGGATCCCGCCTCCGTGGGGTAGACCGAGGTTCTCGACTCGGGGCAACCGTCCCCCTTGTGGGTGACACCTTTGAGAGACATCTTGGCGTCACAGCTGGTGGGGGCAGTGCTAACGGACGCTACCAAACATCCTGCAACGCATTCTCCTATTTTACTTAATTTTCTCTTGAGCCCAGCCAAGAGAGAAAATCATCTTCCCCAAATGTCAGCAGTGCTGAGGTTGAGAAGCCCTGGCCTCGAGCCACAGAATCATGAGCAAATGAAGCACTTAATCCTCTGATAACGACCTGAGAATGGCTATGATGGGTTCTGGACTCTGAGAAACTCAAGATTTTCTATACACAGCCTAAAAGCTTTCCTCAGGCTCTGCTACCCTCCCCCTGCACACGCGGCGTGGCAAAAATTTAACTATTATTTAATTGTTTAAAAAAAGACAAATGTGAGTCAGCACTTGTTAAGCTGTCAGGCTTGTACCAACCCAACAAGCATATGGATAAAATGGCAACACACGTGGTACTTGGAAAAGATGCAATGTTGAATTTTGGCTTTTTTCATCCTCTGACTGTGAGACCTAAAATAAACAAATAAATGTTTCTCTCTCTCTCTCACAGAGTAAACAAACAATACTGACACTGGATGGCTAGTTCACCGTCTCCCCAAGGGCAGAAAAGAGAACTTTAAGTCTAAAGGCAGTGCTCAGAGCGAATTAAGGAAAAAGAAGAGTCTTAAGAACCCAAACGCTGGATCCTTCAATAAACAAACGGTGACCCAAATATACTTGTTTTCAAAAGTGTTTGAACTTGGCCTTACTGCCTGTCAGTAGAGAAGGGTCTGAATGTGGGGTTCTGGCAGGGGGTCGCACATTTCCATGTCGGCCGGCAGGTTTCCCTGCGGCTTCCCTGCAGGTTAAATTCTCCCCAGCCCTTGGCCTGAGCACTGTGCGGATTTGCATGTATTATTTTTCCGTCTGATTTCCCCATGGAGAGGATAACTGGTCTCTTTTCCTCCTCAGCACGAGCAGTGACCTGTGGGGGAGGATGACCTGCTGAGAAATGAATGTGGTTTCTGTTCTGGTGGAATTTCTCCCGCCCCTGTTTTAAGAAGGTGGCGGACTCTGTTTCTTTGTCTTCTCCTGTTGCTCAGTCCCAAGTGGTGTCCCATTCTTTGCGACCTCAGCCTGCCAGCTCCTCTGTCCGTGGGATTCTCCAGGCGAGGACACTGGAGTGGGTTGCCGTACCTTCTCCAGGGGGTCTTCCCGACCCAAGGATCGAACCTCAGTCTCTCATGTCTCCTGCATTGGCAGGCGGGTTCTTTACCACTAAGGCTGCCTGGGAAGCCCCAGCTTTTAAAGGCTCTGGCCAGGAAGTGACATTGCTCATTTCCACCCACAGGATGGGCTGGAAGTTGGCCCACGGCCCTCCCTGCTCCCAGCTGCGAGGAGGCTGGGACCCACTCGGGGGCGCGTGGATTCTGGTGTTTCTGCCCCCAGCCTCGGGTGCTTGTTTAGCATCGGAGGCATCACTTTATTTAACAGTCCTATACCTGCATTTGTGAAGAGCTTATTACAAATGGATTTTGGGTTTTCCCCCTGCATTGTCTTACTCTAGCTCCCTGAAGTCCTGGGACCAAACGACGTTTCTCCCAACTACACAGGAGGAGATGAAGGTCCGCGTGGGTGAGCGGACGACTCACTGAAAAGGGAGCGACTGGCAGGTCTGAGCCGAGACCTCTCTGCTCTTCCAGGGAGGCCGCGCAGACCGGGCGGCTGTGCACGGAGCTCTGAGACTGTTGGGGCTCCCGGGCGGCCCGCTGATAAGGAACCCGCCTGCCAGTGCCAGAGAGATGGAGTTCTGGGTTCGGTCCCTGGGTCGGGAAGATCCCTGGAGGAGGAAATGGCAGCCCGCTCCAGTATTCTTACCTGGGAAATGCCGTGGACAGAGGAGCCTGGCGGGCTACAGTCCATGGGGTCGCAAAGAGTTGAACAGGACTGAGCGCCCGCACACACACACACATGCACACGCGTTGAGACTGTTGATGGAAACTTCTTAAACGTCAGGATGGTGGTGGAAACACTGAATCGGCTGATCTGTTTTCTGTTGAGAAAGTAATAACTGTACCAAGATTTCAGTGAGATTTTGCTAACTGGGCTGATTTCCCGACACAAACCGCTTCCTTCCTGGTTGAAATAGGATCACTTCCTCCCTCGAAGCGGTGTCGCAATAGACCCTGTGTTTCCACGCGGGCTTCGCTGGCCCGGCCTGACCTCCCGGAGTCACGGCTCAGGCTTGGGGCGCACTGACAGGTCAGGGCTCGAGCCGGAGGGAACGGAGCGCAGGGGGCCAGCGCGGGAAGGGGCGCTCAGAGGCCGGCCCAGGCGGGGGCACCACGAGGACCGCGGCCACGAGAACAGAGATCAGAAGGAAGAGAAGCAGCGACCCCGACTGGGCCGAGAGGCCTGAGTAAAAGAAAGGAGATCGCTCACCCTCACTTCACTCTTAGTGCCCAGTGCTGCCTGAAGCACTTTGCAGGTTTTACTCATGGTTGTTGCTCAGCCACTCTGTCACGTCCGACTCCTTGTGACCCCATGGACTGCATGCAGCACGCCAGGCCTCCCTGTCCTTCACCAGCTCCCAGAGTTTGCTCAAACTCATGTCCATTGAGCCAGTGATGCCATCCAACCATCTCATCCTCCCGTCCCCTTCTCCTCCTGCCCTCAGTCTTTCCCAGCATCAGGGTCTTGTCCAGTGAGTCGGCTCTGCGCATCAGATGGCCAAAGTATTGGAGTTTCAGCTTCAGCATCAGTCCTTTTGTCAAGCACTTTCTGAAGCACTTTGCAACTTTTACTCATGGGCTCCTCCCAGGAGCTCCTTATAAGGTCAGTGTGACTGTTACTACATCCACCCTAAAGAGATGGGACCCGGATGAAGGCACCACAGGCAAACTCGCCAAGGTCGCCCTGCTGAGAAGCAGCTGACCTGTGATCAAACTCAAGCCTGGAATTGGCATGTGGGCGAGAGATTCTACCAGTAACGCTTTCACCCTCGATTATAAAGACAAAGAAATTACAGTATAACCATACGAAGCAGATCTACGGTGTATAAGGACAGATGAGTTTGACTCTTTACAAAGCTTTTGCTGCTTACTGACAGCCTCCTCTCTGGAAGGACCGCACAGGCTCTCTGCATCCAGAGCAGAGAGCTGGATGCGGAGCTGCCCTTCCTGCCTCTGGGACCCTGACTGCTGCCCACCAGTGCGTTCCGATGGCATCTCAGCTTTGTCTCCGGGACCCGACCTGAGACGCGAGGCAAAGCTGGCATCACTGTTGACGTCCTGGGTTTGCCTCTGCCTTTGACGTCCGGGTTCCGGTGAGACCCAGCTTGTCTGAGCGGCCATCCTCGTGTGAAGATGGGGATACCAGTGCCTCTCGTAGTGAGCGGTTCTGAGAGTTAAAGAACCCCAACTGTGGGGTGAGGCCAGCCCTGCGCCCACGCAGAATGGCTGCCACCCATTGTCAATGCCACCAGCTCAAGGTCGGAGGGAAAGATCCCCAGCGAGGCGAGAGCAGCCTGTGAACTGGCTTGATAAACGCTTTGTGAAAAAAAGGGAAGAGGAAAGAATAGGAAAAGGAGGACTCCTGCCAAGTCAGTGAGAAACATCAGCTGATGGCTTTCCCCCAGGCGTGTGTGTGCACGTGTGTGTGTGTGTGTATGTGGGGCATGTGATTTCTGGAGTTGTTGTAGTCACTCAATTGTGTCAGACTCTTGCAACCCTATAGACTGTAGCCCACCAGGCTCCTCTGTCCATGGGACTCTCCAGGCAAGAGTACTGGAGTGGGTTGCCATTTCCTTCTCCAGGAGATTTTCCTGACCCAGGGATCGAACCCGTGTCTCCTGCACTGCAGGCGGTTCTTCACCACTGAGCACCAGGGAAGCCCTGTAATTTCTGGGGTAGGCAGACTAATTGCAGATGCCCCGGGTCTGTCAGCAGCAGAGGCTGAGGCAGGCCAGGGCCAGGCTGGAAGCTCCGGGGTTTTTCCCTGGCATCTGGGGAACGCAGATCCTGCTTCCTGCGTCTCATGCACCCAAGCGGGCATTAAACATTGATCAATATGTTTGGCGGTTGATGGATATCAAGTCACCCACACGAACGCAGAGGGATAGCCAGCTAGTGCTGCTTTACCTGCTGCTGACTCAGGGTGGCGGGAGCCAGGCCCTCTGCCCTGTGTGTTACCCTAGAGACCTCACTCTGCCCCCAGCACCCACTGGGGTAGGTCTGTGGCCCAAGTTAGGGAGCAGGAAACTGAGAAAATGAGCTTCGGGTCTCCCAGTGTTTATGTAGCAGACTCAGGATTTAACCCAGAGCTGCCCAACCACAAAGCCTCTGGAGTTCTCATGTATTCATTCATTTTTTGTTGTTCAGTCGCTAAGTTGTGTCAAACTCTTTGCGACCCCATGGACTACAGCATGCCAGGCTTCCCTGTCCCTCACCACCCTCCAGAGTTTGCCCAAGTTCATGCCCACTGAGTCAGTGATGCCATCCAACCATGTCATCCTCTGTGGCTCCCTTCTCCTCCTGCCCTCAAGTTTTCCCAGCATCAGGGTCTTTTCCAATGAGTCAGCTCTTCCCATTAGGAGGCCAAAATACTGGAGTTTCAGATTCAGCATCAGTCCTTTCAATGAATATTCAGGGTTGATTTCCTTTAGGATGGACTGGTTGGGTGTCTTTGCAGTCCAAGGGACTCTCAAGAGTCTTCTCCAGCACCACAGTTCGAAAGCACCAGTTCTTCAGGGCTCCGCCTTCTTCACTCATTTGCAAACACTTATTAGGCACCTGCTGTACACAAACAGCATTTTAGACAGTGGGGTCACATGGCCAAGAAGCAAGCAAGCATCCAGCCTTCTGCCTGTTTCCCGCGGCAGCCCTAACAAACAACTCAGACTTGGGGGCTTTACGGAAATGTATTCTCGGAGGTCTGCAGCCAAGAGTTCGACACTGCGGTGTTGGCGGGGCTGCGTTCCTTCTGGGAGAGCCCACTCTCTGCCTCTTCCGGCTCCGGTGGCTGCTGACATCCCTTGGCTTGTGGCCACATCCCTCCAGCCTGTGCCTTCTTGGTCACATCTCCTCCTTTCCTGTCTGTGTCTAAGTTCGCTCTGCTTTTCTCTTGCAAGGACACATGCCGTGGGACTCAGGGCCCACCTACTCTAGCCGGGTCTCCTCCTGTCAAGACGCTTAAGTACATCTGCAAAGATTTTTTCCAAAGAAGATAACAGTGTTCTGGGGATCGGGATGTGGCTACATCCACTCGGTTCAACACGTCCTTGAAAAGCTGACAATCCCATGAGGGTGTACCCGAAGCATGCCAGTAAACGAGAAGGCAGTAAGTCGTGACAAAAGCCCTGATGAAAGTCAAGCAGGAGCTGGTGAAGGAGGCCGGGCCTCTCTTTGGGTTGGAGGGACAGGACAGATTCTCCAAGTGGGCAGCTTTGCAGGCTTTCTGGAAGGACAGGAGTTAGCAGACCATCTCCAGTGGTACCCAGGGTTCCAGCCTTGTTCACCTGCTTGTTTATTTACACCTTAAAGAGTAAATAACAGCATGGGGTGTGTTAGGCACAGCACCTGCCCCTGCCCAGAGAATGAGGACGAACGAAGCATTGTCACAGATGCAGATAAAGTGATTTTAAACATCACAAATCACAAGTGGCCTAAACAGAGTGCTAGCTCGGTTCCTACGAAAAAGGTCTGCAGATCAATTCTATCAATCCAAGCCCATCATTTTTGGCCGACCTCCCCTGACCTTTCGACGGATTTACAGCCCACGGCAGAACAGAATGCTACCTCATCCAGTTACGTGGGGCGCACATTTTGCAAAGAGTTTAACCTGGAGGGGCCCCTGGTAAGTTACACCGCTCAAATTCAGCATCCGATGGTCGCTTTATTGATGGCTGTTTAATACCTAAGGTGAGCACTGGCTTATCGTCTACTCTGTATTCTTCTAGCCAAACACTGTGCAGCCCCATTCTGCATCACACAGTTTCCACGTGTGGACCTTCCGTTGGTTCGCCCGTCACCACAGACCTGGAGAGCCAGCCGAGGCGGCTCCGGGAGGCCCTGGTCCTCGGGCCCCTGCCTGGGCTGCGTGGCTTGAGGCCATGGCTTGAGTTCCCTTGTCAGTCCCGTTTGACTCCGAGACCTTCATAAAGAGCCTTTGTTCCCACATCCACGTTCAGTTAATTCGCAGATCTATTTCCCCGTCCTGAGTGAGAACCCTGACGACCACACTCCAGACACCGCCAGGAGTCTCACTCTAAATGCGCTGCTGTTCCACGGCCATCAGAAGCTCCGGCAGAGAGAGCAAGGTCCGCTGTGTAACCCGTAAAGTGCTCCTCAGTGTGAGCAGAAAAACAACCCTTTTTAAAAATGAAAGTAAAATGGCAACAGCACGGCCTGGCTAGGCATCAATGAGACGTGACCTCAGCAGGCTGCATGGGGCTTCCCCTAAACACATGTCCGTGACCTAACGTCCAGGTGGGGCTAGTGGTAAAGAGTCTGCCTGCCAGTGCAGGACCCACAGGAGACATAGGTTTGATTCTTGGGTCAGGAAGGTCTCCTGGAGAAGGAAATGGCAAGCCCCTCCAGTATTCTTGGCTGGAGAATCCCAAGCACAGAGGAGCTTGCGGGCTACAGTCTGTGGGGTCACACACAGTCAGACACACCTGAACACTCTTACCTATCCTCTCCCTGACCTCTGAAACCCGTGACAGTGACCTCATTTGGAAAATCAGGGCTGGGAGCAGTGTGGACTCTCCCCAGCCAATTATTTTGGGTCTGCTATGACAGAGGTTGTCGGGAGCTGCAGGGATCTGCTGGAGCTGGACTCCGGCAAGAGGTAAGTAAAGTTCTTGAGATGAGACTGTCTCGGGTTATCCAGGTGAGTCCTGTGTCCATGACCTGGATCCTTGGAGGAGAGAGACGCAGATAGAATGGAGAGTCATTTGGACTGCAAGGAGGTCAAACCAGTCAACCCCAAAGGAAATCGACCTGGAATATTCATCAGAGGACTGATTCTGAAGCTGGAGCTCCAATACTTTGGCCACCTGATGTGAAGAGATGACTCACTGGAAAAGACTTTGATGCTGGGGAAGATTGAGAGCGGGAGGAAAAAGGGATGACAGAGGGTGAGATGGTTGGATGGCATCACTGACTTGGTGGACATGAGTTTGACCAAACTCTGGGAGATGGTGAAGGGCAGGGAAGCCTGGCATGCTGCAGTCCATGGAGTCACTGGGGGGATATGAGTGGGTGACTAAACCACAGCAGCCCGAGTTCACAACCTGCGTCCTTAGGAGAGCGACACAGAAGCAGAGACAGGCACAGAGGTGGAAGAGGAGGCGAGGTGATCAGGGATGCAGGGGCTGGAGTGATGCCGGCAGCCACTGAAGCTGGAAGAAGCGCAGAATGGATTCTCCTCCGGGGAGCCTGCTACCCTGCCCACACCTTGGTTTCGAAACACAGACTCCGGAATTGTGAAAGAATAAGTTTACATTGTTCCAAGCAACCAACAGTGACTTAAACAGGGGCAATTTGCCACGGTAGCCCTGGGAGAGGAACACAGTGACTGAATTCCCTTTTTAGCCCTTTCTCAGGAAATGCCAAGAGATCCGATGGCTTGGTGGGCGTAACACAACTGGGCGTGCGTTTCCTCATATTCTGTCAAAATTACCTTGAGGCACAGGTTTCCAAAATGCAAACTGAAGCAAACATTCTCAGAACCCGAGAAGCACCTCCAGAAACCCTGGAAGTTCATGAAACACACTTGGAAAGTGCTTGTCCAGTGTCTTCACTCAGAAGAAACCCTGGTTGAAGGTGTGCAGAGCTTGGAAGACAGGGCTGCTGGAGCTTCAAGAAGAACCGCAGACTCACCCTCTTCGTGTCAAAGAGACGTAAGTGCTTCCCTAGGGATTGACAGAAGGCGTCAGGGGTCCCAGTGGAGTTTTGGGAGAAAGAGACATGAGTTCACATCTGCTCCTTCTTTGAGCTCCTATAAAGAGAGCACGGTTGATTTAAGGGAAAGCCCAAATTAATAAAGATGCCTATCCTCTTGCGGGAATTCGAACGGTTGGTGTAAAAGATCTGCACAATAGGAACTTGTTAATAAATGAATTTGCTTTAAAAATGTCTTATGAGGCTTCCCTAACGGCTCAGTGGTAAAGAATCTGCCTGCGAACGCAGGAGACCTGGGCTCTATCCCTGGTCCGGGAGCCGCAACTAGGGAGCCCCCGCACCTCACGAGAGAGGCTCCGCAACAAAAGCCACGGCGAGGAGAAGCCCGCAGGCTGCAACTCGGGAGTAGCTCCCGTTCGCCACGGCTAGAGAAAAGCCAGCAGCGACAGACACGTAGCGCGGCCAAAAATAAACAAAACTTTAAAAGGTCTTACTGAAACTCCAGAACAGTGGCTATCAGAGTCAGAAACTGCAGCAGGCACAAGCTGAGAAAATTTCTAACATCGCGCTGGTCACAGAAGTTCTTCCAGGTCACTTGAGGTCCCGGCAGCCAGCCTGGTTTGGGGGAACTGTTCTTGCCACACCGAGCCACGTGGCTCGAATGGAGCATCAATAGTTTCCAATGGCTCCGCCTCCCCAGAGCCAGTGATTGGTGGAAGTGCCTGCATCCTCCTCAGAACTGGACCAATCATAACCCTCTAGAGCCTGGCTGTATACCGGGCCTGGCCAATCAGCGACTTCGCCCAGGATCTTTCTTTTTGGAAATCTGAGAAGCCCTTTTCTCTCTCTGATCGCAGGGCTCTTGGGAACCTGCAGAGGGGATTACGGCAGGCAGAAGGACTAAGCGACAGAGAGTAGAGAGCGCTGAGGTCCCTGAGCTTTGGTTACTTGATTCTCCATGTTTCCTGAGTTTCTGTCGCTTAACATCGAAGTATCCTAAAGAGAGTAGGCATCACTTTGCAAATATCTTGTACTATTTTCTAAGAAAATAAACGTAGCCACAGAATGCAAAGTATGTGTAAAATGTAAGGGAAATGTAGACCTCATCAGTTGAGCTGGGTAGGATCCAATGATCCCGGTTTAAAAAACAACGCTGCAATGAAATGGTGGTGAATCGGGGCTTGACTTGATGATGGAATTGTAGCTGGGCAGTCTGACTTCCTCCAGAATCTCTCTGAGTGCCCGGAGGAGCACAGGAGGCAGAAATAAGCAGCTGCTGGTGGTGCAGGATTCCTAGCTCAGCATTAAAACACAGGCCGGGCCATGAGTGCAGATAAATACTCTCAGCCACTGAGGAAGATGAACCAGAACTAGAGGAATTCCAGTCATCCTGCTGTAGAGCGCAGGGCACTCTGCTCAGGTTCTGGGCAGCCTGGACGCGAGGGGAGTTGGGGGAGAGTGGGTACATGTGTTTGTGTGGCTGAGTCCCTTTGCTCCACCTGAAACCGTCACAACACTGTCAATCGCTACACTCCAGTATAAAATAAAAACCCCACTTACATGGATGAAACTCGGATGACTCTGCTGTGGTGAGCATCACGAAAAATGAGCTTGCCCACGACCCACGTGCTTGACCCAGGTAGAGACAGGGTGCCACCCGAGAGCTGAACGTGGTTTCCCAGGGCTGAACACTTTTGCTTTTTCTTCTGCCAGCAGAACGCTCTTCTCACCCACCCACCTCTCCCAAGTTTCCTAAAACCCCGTCTCCGCCCAGGCCGTCTCATTTCCATCGCCCAGCTCTCTGTTCACCTGCCCCCGTGCCAGCAGCTCCTTCAGTTTCTCTCTGCTTTCCACATTTCGCTGAATTTTCTTACAGGCTCTTGACTTCTTAGTGATCACAGTCCTCCACCATTTTCTATCCCCTGTGGCTGTCCAAATCTATCGGTTTGTTACTAGAGAATCCAATAAAATAAGCCCTTCTCTGGGTCTTAGCTTTGCCTCTTGCTCAAGACTAAGGACGCTAGTGGGATCCAGGTCTTGATTTCCAAGGCTGGCCTCCAGGGACCTGCACTCCCGGACCCCGGCATCGCCAAGGCGCTGAGACTCAGGGTTGTGTTGATTTCGCATTTCCACTGTAGGGCATCCTGCCAAGTGACAGGCCATAAAAAGAACTAGGCCTTTTTTTCCATACTGTGGTTTTCATTAGGCCTGTGTGTGTGTGCCTGCCTATAATAACAGGTACTCAGATGCTCTCACTCCTAGAACTTCTGCTCCGTCCAGGCTGCAGCTGTTTGGAATGGCATCCCCCCTCGGCTTTGAGCCATGCAAAAGCCGACTTCAGCAGAACCCTCTGGTCCTCAGCAGTGTCTGCTTTAACAGATGATCACCGGGAAGACACAGGTCAGCGCCTATGGAGGGGTGAGCGGGGAGTGCTTTTGGTTAAGTCAGGGTCTCTCTGTGGCTCCCGCTTTTTTAAATGCATGACTTCTTGGCTGCTCTTTCCTCAGAAAATGCAGGAAGCTGAGGAAATTCTCTCTTCTTGGCAAACGGCACCTTCTCAACTTTCTTCCAGGGCTTTTTTTTTAAAAAAATGTTGGAAGTTGATTTTATTTACGCTACTGCAATAGAGAGAGCACCCCAGGTCTAAATACCAGGATGGTTTTAGGAGGGTTTTGCCTGAGACTTTCAAAGGAGGAGGAGGAGGCAGGTTATGGGTGGGATGACTTGTTTTTGTTCGATTGTTTTTGTTCAAGGCTTTCATCCCCCACAGGGGCTAAGAGGATGTTGAGTAACAGCCCCCAAGTCCTGAGGTCCTCTGTTCCCAATTATTTGTTCCACAGATATTCACTCTGGCTCTCCCGTAGGGGAAACCACGGAACAGATGTATTCGTGCGACCACGTGCGGGCTCGGGGCTTCTCATGCCAGGAGCGAGTGGCCACTCACGCTCACGTGACAGCCGCCGTGAACTGCAGAGTCATGACCGTTCCCGAGATGCTGTGGGGGAGGATGCGTCCCGTCGGGGAGGGGCCAGCATGGGGGGAGGTGGTCGGAAAAGCCTCTCCCAGGGAGGAGAGGGGGACCTGGAGGCTTCCCAGGATGCAGAGGGCTAGAGCTGACGGTGAGACCCTGTGGATCCTGGCCCATCGGAAGTTTGCCAGCCGCCTGACATAAGAAGGCGACTGGCAACCACCTTGCCTTCCCCAGTTTCCTCCAGAAAACAGTCAGCAGCAGCACCACCTTTGTTTTCTATGCCAAGGAGCAAATTACCACCACCCTGGTGGCCTTAAGCAACACCCACTGATCTGCCCTCCGAGCTGCGGGTCAGGGTTCCAGCTCAGCGTGACCGAGTTCCCAGCGCAGGCTTCACAAGGCTGAGGTCAAGTCGTCTGCCAGGCTGAGGGCTCATCTGGAGATCCTGCAGAAGGCTCTGCTGCCAAGTTTGTTCCTGTTGTTGGAAGAATTCATCTCCTTGTGGTTGTGCAACCAAGGGCCTTGTTTCCTGGCTGGCTGTCAGCTGGGGCCAGCTTAGGTCCTGAAGGTTACTCTCTCTGGCCACAGCCCCCCGCCCCATCTGCAAGTCAGCAGAGACACTTCCAGCCCTTATTCGACTTTCTCTTCTTTGACTAGATGGAGAAAACTCTCTGCCTTCAAAGGGCTCATGTGATCAGGTCCAACATAGCCAGGTCAACACTGTCAGCATTCACTGGATTGTAGAGAAAGCAAGGGAGTTCCAGAAAAACATCTATCGCTGCTTCACTGACTACGCGAAAGCCTTTGTGTGGATCCCAAAAAACTGTGGGAAATTCTTCAAGAGATGGAAATGCCAGACCACCTGACCTGCCTCCTGAGAAATCTGCATGCTGGTCAAGAAGCAACAGTTAGAACCAGACATGGAACAACAGATTGGTTCCAAATCGGGAAAAGAGTACATCAAGGCTACATATTGTCACCCTGCTTATTTAACTTATATGCAGAGTACACCATGTGAAATGCCAGGCTGGGTGAAGCAGAAGCTGGAATCAAGACTGCTGGGAGAAATATCAATAACCTCAGATATGCAGATGACACCACCCTTATGGCAGAAAGCAAAGAGGAACTAAAACAGCTTCTTGAGGGTGAAAGAAAAGAGTGAAAAAGCTGACTTAAAACTCAAGATTCAAAACACTAAGGTCATGGCATCCAGTCCCATCACTTCATGGCAAATAGACGGGGGAAAAGTGGAAACAGTGACAGGTTTTATTTTCTTGGGCTCCAAAATCACTGTGGACGGTGACTGCAGCCACGAAATTAAAAGACGCTTGCTCCTTGGAAGAAAAGTTGTGACAAACCTAGACAGTGTATTAAAAAGCAAAGACATCACTTCGCCCACAGACGTCTGTATGGTCAAAGCATAGTCGTGCGTGGATGTGAGAGTTGGACCATAAAGAAAGATGAGAGCTGAAGAACTGATGCTTCTGAACTGCGGTGCTGGAGAAGACTCTTGAGAGCCCCCTGGACTGTGAGGAGATCCAACCAGTCCATCCTAAAGGAGATCAGTCCTGAATATTCACTGGAAGGACTGATGCTGAAGCTGAAACTCCAATACTTTGGCCGCCTGATGCAAACAGCTGTCTCATGAAAAAGACCCTGATGCTGGGAGAGAGTAAAGGCAGGAGGAGAAGGGGACGACAGAGGATGAGACGGTTGGATGGCATCACCGACTCAGCGGACCTGAATTTGAGCAAACTCTGGAAATGGTGAAGGTCAGGGGAGCCTGGCATGCAGCTGTCCATGGGGTCTTGAAGAGATGGATATGATGTAACAACTGAACAATAACAACAACAAATACCTGGGTCATCTCCCTATCCCAAGGTCACCCTCTCTGGGAGAGAGGTTTAGTTACACCTGTAAACTCCCCTTCCCTCAGGGCCTGGTTGCACTGGATTGAATGAGGAGGCATGTGGACAGCAGGGCCCGGCTTCTAGGGACACGTCTCGGAATCATGCACCTTCTTTCTGAGAAATTGTGAGGCCTGAGTTAGCAGGTGTATGTCAAGTACCACGCCTGTCTCGGGCGGGATTTGCATGCAGAGAACCGGCCAGCCCATCTCATAGATGGTTGAGGACTTGCCTGGGGTAAAGGAGGTCGGGTGGCAGGTGTTGGGACAAATGGAGCAGTTAATGAGCACCTCCCGGTTCTCGGCCAAAAGGCTTCATTCTGATGTCACCGGAGGCAGGAGGTGCGGGTCTTCCTTGCGTGGTACCCTCCCCAGTTTGGGTCTTTGCTGCGCTGACCGCCGTGAGGACTGAGCTTTGGGATGAGGGAACAGGAAGCTGGCCTAGCCCTCTCTGAAACCATCTGCTTGGAGCTCTTGGCTCTGACAAGAGTGGGGAGGTTTCCTCTGGCTGCAAGTCCAGGGACTCAGAAACCGCTGAAGTCAGAGCTTCTCCCCAACCAGCCCAGCAAGGCTTTAATTGGGAGATTAGAGAAATGGACGTCCAGACTCCCACCCCCTCTGCTAACCACATGCGGGTTGGGACGGAGGGCCCTTTTCAGGCCCGTTCTCAGCCTGGCATCACTGGCGGAAGGACCAGCAGGGGGCCCTGGCCTCGCTGACTCTGGGCGAAAGGCGGACCGCAGCGTCTCTGAGCTGGGCCCTGGGCTTCTAGCCAAAGCTCCGTAGGGGAGCCGCCCGTTCCCAATAGTCCTGCTCTCCAAGTGATCTGGGTGAGTGTGAGATCAGTAGGAAAGAAGGAAAAAGGAAGAGGTGAGGAGAGACTTGACTTTTCCTTCCCCAGATGCCACGGTGGGAAGCAGCTCTGTGTCTAGCGGCTGGAGGTTCTCCACCAGGGAGGCATGACCCCGTTTGACCTTGACCGAAAGAACCAAAGAGTTTCAGAGGAACCGACCAAAGATCTGTGGGCGCAGGGCCAAGCCGAGCTGACCGGCTGTGACAAGTCAAGGGACAGCTGCGGTCTGGCTCGGGCAGCTTCTGGGAGGGGGTGGAACCCGGAGCTTAGCCTCTAAGCTCTGAGGCTAGTGGCACTGTGACCCTGGGCTCCAGGTATGCGCTGCCCTCCATCACTGCTTTGACAGGAAAAGGCCTCAGCTAGCTTGTTGGTTTAAGGCCTGAAATAGTGACGACCCCATTTCCCCGGCTCCCCGCGCCCCCGCCCCGGCTCCTGGTTCCCCCTTCTCCTCACGCCCATCGAGGGCTGGTGCTGGACCACTTGTGGGGATCAGCGGCCGATGATGCGACAGGAACATTTTCCCCTATTACTTCATTAACTTGGATTGTGCCTCACTGTGGTGTTGGAGAAGACTCTGGAGAGCCCCTTGGACTGCAAGGAGATCCAACCAGTCCATCCTAAAGGAGATCAGTCCTGGGTATTTGTTGGAAGGACTGATGCTGAAGCTGAAACTCCAATACTTTGGCCACCTCATGAGAAGAGTTGACTCATTTGAAAAGACCCTGATGCTGGGAAAGATTGAGGTCAGGAGAAGGGGACACCAGAGGATGAGATGGTTGGATGGCATCACCGTCTCAATGGACATGAGTGTGGGTAAACTCTGGGAGTTGGTGATGGACAGGGAGGCCTGGCGTGCTGTGGTTCATGGGGTTGCAAAGAGTCAGACACGGCTGAGCGACTGAACTGAACTGAACTGTGCGTCACTTAGCTACATTTTGAGGGGGAAAAAGAGGAAGGGAAGGAAGGACGGCAGTTAAGGAGGTCTGCAGGAGGCTTTGGGTCAGCACGGGGATCGCCCACTTGACCCACGAGGTACCTTTCAACTCAACTAGATACTGACATCCCATGAACGAATATTGATCGAGGACCTGGAATATGCAAAACAGTGTGTAAGCTCCATCTTCCACTGAAATAAAAAGGGATGTGCTGGGAGGCGGTGGGTAAGATGGGCCTGTCCTCACTCCGGTCACAAGCCCAAGTTATAGGAATGTACTTCTGCCTTCATGCATCACTTGCTAGGGTGGTGGTTAGGAAGGATCAGTCAGGCAGACCAGCGGGCTCATCTGAGCGCGTGGGAGCGAGGCTGATTTGGCCGCTGTGTTACCTGCACTTCTCCAGGTGAGGCAGGTGGTTTGCTGCTAAAGTCAGTTTGGAAAGCAGTTAACGTTAAGTAATCATTGGCATGATGGCATCCACATATGTGTGCAAAGCCCTGGGTTTTTAATACTGGCTGGACAGCAGCTGCAGACAAGGGTGGGGACGCAGGCTTGTATGTGCAAGAGAGAGGCAGTCGGCATGGTCGCTCCCTGCTTCTCTCCTCTGCTGTTCGTTCTCGCCGGCGGCACTGAATCCCGCAGCTCTCGCTGGCCCTGAGCATCGTAGCAGATGCTTTCACATGTGCTCACGTCGATGGGGCCCCGACTCACTTAAGGTGACGGGAGGCTGTCTCTCAGAACAGAACCCTGAGTGCGATGCAGATGCACCCTGGCGAGGGAGTCTTCCACGTTCCATTTATGATTACTGTTTTTTTTGTTAAAAATTCGTCTACACCATGTTTTATTTTATTTATTTATTTTTTTGCCATGCTGTGGGGCATGTGGGATCTTAGCTCCCTGATCGAGGATTGAACCTGGGCCCCCTGCCTTGGAAGCTCAGAGTCTTAACCACTGGACCACCAGGGAAGTCCCCCACATTCCATTGCTAGCCTGATGAAGTGCTAGTTATTCAGTCGTGTCTGACTCTTTGCGACCCCATGGACTGTAGCCTGCCAGGCTCCTCTGTGCATGGGATTCTCCAGACCAGTATACTGGAGTGGGTTGCTGTTCCCTTCTCCAGGGGATCTTCCTGATGCAGGGATCGAACGAGGGTCTCTGCATTGCAGGTGGATTCATTACCAGCTGAGCCACCAGGGAAGCCCTGATAAACACCACAGAAGCCAGAGTCTGCTAATTAGCATCCTTGCCTGGACGCTTACCATGCACTCTGGGTGAAGCTTCTCTGCTTTTAGGGTCCAGTTTCAGCACTTGTAGGAACAGCTCCCCCTCCTGTTACAGCCCACAGACCTCATCTGAGATCTCATCCATTAACAGGAAGTAATGGGCTTCCCTGGCAGCTCAGCTGGTAAAGAATCTGCCTGCAATGCAGGAGATCCCAGTTCAATTCCTGGATTGGGAAGATCGCTTGGAGAAGGGATAGGCTACCCCCTGCAGTATTCTGGCCTGGAGAATTCCATGGACTCTACAGTCACAAAGAGTGGGACACGACTGAGCGACTTTCACTTCACTAATGAGTCAGTATCACAACTGTCACATCCAACCGACCACACAAAACCATCCTGTTACCTGCGCATACAGTAAGGGCCCAGCCCCCACCCATCCACGGTTAAACAGCCAAGATCATTCCTCAGCAGTAAACGAGGTTTTCCGACACGTAATGACACAGAAGTCAAGCTCAAAATCGTCTGTAGGACAGATTGGTGAGAAAGTCTTGCTTTTCTGCCAAAATACCCCTCCCCCTCTCCTTAAGGACCAGAGTAACATACAGAATTTAAGGCCACAGCCGTGTGAATAAGTGGATACTGATCAACAATGACACAGCGATGTCTCCTGCGTATCCCCTCAAATCCTCAACTGACGTGTCGATCATTTTCCAAGGGCATAATTTCCTCCTTCACCAATCCTCACAGGTTGATGAAATAAAGGTAATATCGAAATAAAGGTTGAAGAAATAAAGGTAATATTGAAAATGACAGTGTCTGAGAAGCAATCTCAAACTGCCATTTTATTGCATTCAATTAGCAAGAGACTTGGGAACCACTTTCTAATATAAAATTATCAGCCATAGAGTTGCAATTGAAACGCACTGTAGCAACAACTTCAGCCAATAACTCTCATTTTTTCCTCTTTTTACTTTCCAAAGGCCCCCTGCACCCCAGGCCACTCTCAGCGCTATAGAACGATGAGCAAACAGTTTTAACTTGGACAAAACACTGACTTTCCAGAGACTTATGTTTGCCCATCCTCTGGGGGGGCCATGAAACCAGCGAGGAGGGCTCGTTTGGAAATCTCTTGTGTTGAGAAAAGTGACGAATGTGTCCAAAAGTGAGCTGAGTTATCCTCAGACCAGTCCGAATTCAACCAGAGTCCCAACTCCTCTGAGGCCTCTGTCATCAGCTGGGGGTCTCAGAACAGACCATCCCGGCTTCTCCAACATCCTTCCCCACCCCTTCACACACACACACAAATCCTTCTGGATATTATCCTACGCGTGTTTGGCATTTCCCCCAAATTTAGCCTTGAATGTAAAAAATTCCCAGGTAGTCTATGAAAGCATGGAGCCTCAGCTCTAAGTTAGCCAAACCCCCACAAAAATAAAACTGCTTGCAGGTTATAACACTCAGGAGAAAGGGGCAAGCCACGCTTTAAACTGAACAGAGTGGCGACCACTTGGGGAAACTGACTTTCTGGCCTACTGACCTCTCCTGATCTCTGACCCTGGGCAGGGGAATAAACAAGACGGGAGAGCGGGGTTTCGGGAGAAGCCCTGGTTTCTGGAAGGCGCCCAGGTCTAGAGCTCAGTACTGGGTGCGGAGAAGCGCTCGAGTTGCTCCTCAAGAGTCGGAAATGAGTTGGAAACCTCATTCTGGAAAACCGAGATCCCGTAGCGGCTTTCCACATCAGGAGCGGGACAAAGAGCCAGGAGATGGCCCAGGAACGGAAGGGGCCCGCGGTAAACCCCGCGGACTCAGGGGGCGGGTCTGGGAGCATCTCCGGGCGCGCTACTGCCTGCAAACTTCTCCTGGCCCCGGGATGGGCGCGGGCGCAGCGCCGGGCGCGCGGCGCGGCCGGGGGCCGGGCGGGGCTCACCTGTTCCAGCGGGCCACCTTCCTCCGGTAATAGCGCAGCGCCTCCGGGCCGGCCAGCAGCGAGTCTTCGGGCCCCAGGGGCGGCGGCTCCTCCGGCTGGTTGTACAGCGGATGCGCGAAGAGGGCCTGCAGCTTGGAGCCGGGGTCGCCGCCGCCGCCCGGCTCGACCCGCCGCGGGGCCGAGGGGGCCGGGGCGGGGGCCGGGGAGGCGGCGCG
>CM035286.1:60117623-60166868 GCA_020226075.1 Hydropotes inermis | reverse complement strand
GAGCGGAGGGCGGCCGCGGAGCGTCTCTCCGGAGGATGCGGGCGCTCCGGCTCCTCCGGCGGGCGGCGGGAACGCCCGTGCCCCCGGCTCCTCGGGCCGAGCTGGTGTGCGCGCCCGGCCCCCGGGGGAGGGGTGACGCCGCCGCCCCCGCCCACTGCCGCTGGCACCTGCCCCCGGCGCCGCCCGCCCGCCGACTCTGGGCCCTCTTCCGGCCCTGCCCGGCCACCTGGTCGCCCGGCCGCCGCGCGCCGGCCTTTCGCCCGGGACGCGCGCGGGTCCCGCTCGGGACTCAGCCAGGCGCTCGAGGGGGCTCCGAAGCTGCGCGCGAGACCTTCGATTTTCGTATTTATTTCCTAGAAAGAAGACAGCTCCCTGAAAGCCTTTCCCCTTAAGATCTGCCAGGTGTGTGCATGTGGTGCGCGCGCGCGCGTGTGGCCCTTTGGCTCTCTGCGTCTGCCCGCAGAGCCCCGTCCAGATCCGGAAGGACCGCGCGTGTCCGGCGCTTGGCGCGTAGTAGGCGCTCAGGGAACAGCCGCGCTCAGCTAGGGAAAAAGTTTGACCTTTGAAAAGAAGGCGCCGGTTCTTCCTAGAATCTTGCCGACTTCCTGTCTGGATGGAGCGCGGTGCCCTCTGTGCCCGCGTCTACCGAGCGGGAATGTGTCCTCCCGCGAAGGAGCGGGCCCTGCCGCTGACCCCACTCCGAACTTCGTGCTCAGCTGGGTGCGAAAGCGGGTCCGCCCAAATGAATCACTGAAGGGCTGTGTTAGGCTTTCCCCTGGTATCCTGTGAGGTCATTCACACCCCTTCCCACCCCGTTTTTCCTTTGAGGAAGAAGGAGGGCGAGGTGGTTGCCCGGCCAGAACTCCTGGCTCCCCCGTTTAATGAGCTGGTGGGATGGAGCCGTGCTGGTCTGACGGCGGAGGCAGCATCCCCCACCTCAACCCCTTCCAGGGTATGAAGAGGCATCTTAGCCAGGAGCTGCCCACCCAGGCACGGAATGTCCCCCTTCTGTGAACTTGGCTCTTTAACCCCCTCCTGCCCTCCTGGAGTCAGAACTCTCAGCCGCACTTGGGCTTGTGGTTCAGACTCGATTTCCTCCCCCTGTGGCTTGGGGGGAGATCCCTGCGGCCTCTGCCAGCCCCATCCTCTGTAAATGAACCTAATAATAGAGCTTACCCCACAGGGTTGGGCTTCCCTGGTGGCTCAGGCATAAAAAATCAGCCTGCAATGCAGGGGACCCAGGTAAGGTCCCTGGGTCGGGAAGATCCCCTGGGGAAGGAAATGGCAACCCACTCCAGTATTCTTGCCTGGAGAGTCCCATGAACAGAGGAGCCTGGCAGGATGCAGTCCAGGGGGTCGCAAAGACCCCCTTAGTTGGACACAACTAAGTGACGACCACACAGACACACACCCCATAGGGTTACTGTGTGGCTTAAGGTGGCTCAGCTGGTAAAGAATCTGCCTGCAATGCGAGAGACCTGGGTTCGAGCCCTGGGCTGGGGAGATCCCCTGGAGAAGGGAAAGGCTACCCACTCCAGTGTTCTGGCCTGGAGAATCCCATGGACTGTATACCCCACGGGATCGCAAAGAGGCGGACGGGACTGAGCGGCTTTCACTTTCACTAAGGGACTTTAAGTATATAACCCGCTTTGAACAGCCCCCAGCACGTGGTGAGCGTGAGAGATGTTTGCCAGAAATGCAATTGCTTTTTGGTTCCTGCCATGCACCGGGGAAGGCTGCAGACGGTTCATGAGAGTCACGAAGGCAGGGAAGTGCTGAGGAGGAAGACGCCAGAAAGGGGCCGTCGTCAGCAACGCCACGTGGCGGCCTCCGGTGCCGCGTCCACGCGAGGGGTGCCCGGATGACCCCATGGCCAGCCGCTCTGCTCAGCGGAGGATGCCGGCGGGACTTGGCGGTTTTTGGAGCCACCTTCTTTTTTTGCAATCAAATTTGAGCAGGTCTCCGGTTTCTAAGACGCTTTGGATGTGCCTAACTAGGCCTCCCGGCGAGGGATGAAGGAGCCGGCACCCGTCGGCGTTGCGTCGGTAACAACGAGGAGGAAGCGTGGTTTGCGTTTCGGGCCGGCAGAGGGTGTGGGCGCGGAGCCCTCACCAGTCTCATGGCTTCCCTTCGTCCACACCGGTCTTGTCTGAGCTCCACTCAGGAAGCGATATTCCTAACTCAAGCAGAAGCTGTCTAAACAGGTTTTCCTCTGCTGCTGCGTAGAGGTCAAGGGCAGGCTGCCCGTGGAGGTCAGATGCTAAGTGCGCAGAGGCTGCGGGCAGAGAGGAGTCCCGGGGCGGACGGGGCAGTGGGTCTCACCGTCCTCGGGCTCTGCCCAAGTCGCCCCTTCTCGCTGCTGGAGTGCGCGGCTCTCCGCGTCTCGGCCGCGCTTCCTCGCCAGCCTCACCTGTGGCCCCTCACTGCACACCGCGCAGCGACCCGTGGCCTTCCTGCCACTGCCTGGGGGTTCTCCAGCAGCCTCTGCTGAGAAAGCCCCACGTGCTGCCCACTGGTGGGGGAGAGACGTGTGCAGGCTCCCGCTCAGGCTTCACAAAGCAGGCGGAAGACGAAGAGCTTTGGAACGGAGACAAGAAATTGACAATCGGCACAGACTCTGGCCTCTGCATTCCATTGTTAAAAATTTAAGGAAGTCATCAAAGGTGTACATGAGTATTTAGGTAGAGAATGGTCGTTGCTATATAGGGAAGAAAAAAGGAAATAAACTCAGTGTTCCCAAATTGAGAACTGGTTAAGCAAAATGATGGTTCATCTATAAGATAAAGCTCTATTTTCATTTATTTTTAAATATTTTTATTTATTTTTTAGTGATTTTATTTATTTCTGGCTGTGCTGGGCCTTTGTTGCTATGCAGGCTTTTCTCTGGTTGTAGCAAGCGGGGGCTGCCCTCTCCTGTGGTGCCTGGGCTTCTCACTGGGTGGACGTCTCCTCTTGAGGCTCCGGCTCCAGGGCTTCAGCAGCTGAGGCTCCCAAGCTCTAGATTTCAGGCTCAAGTAGTTGTGGCGCTCAGACTCAGTTGCTCTGCAGTATGTGGGATCTTCCAGGATCAGGAATTGAACCCCTGTCTGCTGCATCGCCAGGCAGAATCGTTACCACTGAGCCGTCAGGGAAGCTCCTCTATTTATTTATTTTCATGAAAATGTGTCTATATTATTAGGTAAAAAGACGTAATAATTGCAACTTACACATTATTACCCACTGAAATATATTTTTGCATATATTTGTATGTAGAAGTAGAAAAAGACTGAAAGGCTTGGTGTCTTGAAGACAATTCCTTGGTATAAGATCCAGCTCACAGTTCTTGTTCTGTAAGTCTTTATTGAACAGACTTGTGGCCTGCACAGCCCTCACTGCCTAGAGCCCGGAATCAAGGCTGGAACCTCCCTGTATCACTTTCTTTCAGGACAGACCTCCTCCTTTTCCTCTTCATTCTCAGGCTGTGATTCACTGATAAGTTCCTAGGAAGATCTTGCTCCATTAAAATAAGAAGGTCTGTGACGTCAAAAGATCCAGGGATGAAAGGCATTTTAAAAGGCTGGCATCTTTTATTTAGAGAGGCGATCTTTCCAAAAGGAAAGAAAGGAAATCATGGTAGCTAGGGGATAATCATCTTTTAATTTTTCTTAAGGCTATGGTTATATTTCCAGCCTCATTTGGAGATTAATCTTTTTTTTTGTTTTAAAGCTAAAAGTTTAAAGCTAGACTAAAACATGAATAAATATTGAGTGCAATACTCAAAATTCTAAATGGCTTCTGGGTGGTAGATTTTTTAAAAATTAGGTTCATTGAAAAATAATAATCACCTATTAATCAAAAGTAAAGGAGAGCATTCATTGTGATCTTCAAAAATCATTGCTAATTTCAGGTTGACACATTAGCAGTGATGTTGTCAGTTAAAATGTTATGAATGAAAGATGATGAGTGGACAAATACCCAATATGAGAGAAAATACCATGCTGTTTTAACTAGGGCAATTTTTACTGTTGTTGTTAAGGGCCAGATAATAGCTATTTTATGCTTTGTGGCTTGATGGTCTCCGTTGCAGTGATTCAACACTGTCATTGAAATAGGAAGGCAAGCAAGGACAATACATCAACTGCATCTCTGTGTGTCAATAAAACTTTATTTATAAAAGCAAGTGGTGGGCCAGATTAGGTCCGTGGTCGGTAGGGTTGCTGACCCCTGAAAGTTGAATAGGATACCAGTAATATGGTACTGGCTCTCTAGAATCTGAGAAAGCAGATTTTTATCTACTTTGTTGTTTTTCTTGCAAGAAGGAAATGCCAACATATTTGTAGTTCTATGTGCTTTTCTTGGAAGATTAGTCTGGGATCAGTGATGACTGGCGTAAAAGGAAGAAAGAGAAAATGAATCTCTGTCTTTGTTAACTAAACGGTTTGATTCTCAGAAACAAGAATCTTTTCAATTACTTCTATTGGCAATGCTTCTGAGCATGATGTCCTGGGAACAGACATAATACAAGCCTTGTATGTTCATCTCACTATACAGAGCTTTTGCCATGTGGAGTTACGTGTTGAATGATTGTGGTTTATGTCAAATATAGTTGAATCTGGAAAATAATCAGTAATGACATACACAGAGGGGCTTGAATGAATTCTTTTCACCGTAGTTTGTTCATTCATCCCTGATTATTTCTCCTGGGTAATATTGCAAGGTAAATTTTAAGAAAGTAGAACAACAGAAATGGATGATATTTTGGAGGGAATATTGATGGAATATGGTTATATTCTAAGTTAAGAGAAGTAAAAACCCAGGGAGGGCTGAGCACATTAATTAATAGAAAGTGAATTGTTTTGAGTAAGAATCGCTGTATTAGGTAGTCTTGGTTCATTGAGGAAATTACCAGCCTCTCACCTCTTTAATGCTTATTAAATGCTTATTTAACCAAATCAAATAATAGGTGTTAACTCAGGTACGTGGTGTCAGCTGGGTTCTCTGGGACGCAGAGGCTAAGTGCACAAGGTTTCCTGGGTGGAGGGGGCCATCTGACCGCAAGGCAGCTCTGATAGCCTGAGCCCATCGGAGCGCTCCACAGCCAGGAGCGCCTGATGGAGGCGTCCCGTGTCGGGGGGGTTCTCACCACGCTTTGCTCCGTCGTTGGCAGGGCTACCTTAGGTAAGAAGGGATCTTGGCAACTGCTGTTTGGCTCGCTTAACCGCCCTGAGAGCTCCGGTATCTCAGGCTTTCATCTTCCGATCCATTCTTCATGCTGTCGCTGAAGCTATTTCTGCAAAATGTAAATCTGATCATGCTGTTCCGCAGCTTAAAATCGGACACAATCTACGCTACTGAAGCCTAGCTCTTTAGGAAGGCATCTCTCGTGGTCTCCTGATGGTCTTCATTTCAGCTTTATGTTTGGCCACTTCCTGCTGGGTATCCTGTGCGTCATCCATGCCTTTATACCCTTATCCATCATGAAATTCCAAGCACACCCAGACAGAGGTAAGCCTCATTAAGACAGGAGCATTAAATTCTGTCTGCCGTGTCTGCACATTGACCCCATCCCCACCACAACCAGCTAGTTAGAACTGCACATTCTTCTATTAAAGCTAAGGGGCTTCTTAGTCTTTATGAAGGTGACCAAAGATCGGCTGCCTTTAGGGGAAAACTGACCAGTCTGGATTGGAACATGCCGCTTTGAGCTGATGGCGTGAGAATCCGAGGGGAAACATCTAGGACCTGGGGAGTCGGGGGTGGGAGAGACATTTGGAGATAAGGATTTTGATGACATCAGCATAGACATCACAATGTGTTCTCTGAGCATGGATGAGGCAGAGAGTTTTGGAAGAATGTTTCAGTGAATTTGGCTGCAAGTAATAGATATACAGCCAATACTTATTACTTACACCTAGACCTGTTTTTACTCAAACATGTCAGAAGTTACAGCGTTGACTTGGAAGGTTCCCTTGATGCCAGACACAGTCTTGGCTTGACCTTCCTTCTTGGTGACAAGGTGGCAGAGCTCAGGATTTCGTGTTCTTCTGTGACAACATCCCAAGAAAAAAGGGACGGGCAGGAAAAAGTGCTTTTCTCCTTGGGCCTCTCTCCAACAGGAAGGAAAATGTTTCCCTGAGCTCCTGAGAGGTCTGCCCTTTATCACGGGTCAGAAGTGGCCCACCTGCTCACCCCGGCACCACTCACTGTCAGATGGGAAGGGTTCTCCATGACTGGGTTGAACAGCTTGTTCTGTTAGGTCAAGTGACAATGCCGCCAGGAATGCTTGCTGTCAAGTTTATCAGGACTCAGGACTGGATCACCGTTTTGAGAGAACGTGAGACCAAGATGAAAAGACAGGTAAATAAGCTGGTGGTGGTGGTAGGGCAGAAAGTGGCCATCAGTGCTGAAAGAAGCAAAGAAATCAAGAATAAGGATGGAGTGAAGACCGAAGAATGTGTCAATAGAGAAACTGTTGGTGAACTTTAAGAGTAATTCTTTCCATTGAACGCTTGGGTTGGAACCAAAAGGTCATGGAATCGTGGAGCATTACAGTGATGTGGAAATACAGGTAGAGCCTGTGTGATGGTGTTTTTAGAGCCTTGATAGTGAATGGAACAGAGGGAAGCAGCTAGAGGTGGGCATGGAGCAAAGTGAAAAATGAGAGGTTTTTCCAAATGAGGGGATCTGGGTATGTTTAAAGGCAGGTGGGAAGGAGCCAGGGGAGAGAAAGAAACAGAACGGATGTAACAGGAATGGAGGAAAGGGGGTCTCCCGGGGTCAATGGAGGTAGAAGTCAAAAGCTCACTTTGGAGAGAGACACGCGTGTGTGTAATCAGAGGCTGGAGAGAGGGATGAAAAATGTTGACAGATGTTTTGAGATGTTAAATCCAAAGGCTCAACATGGATCTTAGAGAAGCAGGAGATCTGGTCATCTCTAGAATTTATAGAGGAATAAAAGAGGAGAGTGGAGGTGGAAGGAGGGAATAAGCTAGCAGATACGGAACATCAAGAATCAGGAAAATTTTACAAGTTTCCAGTAGAAACTAAAAAGAGAGAGAGAAAAAAAACAAAACTCCCGGGAAATTAAATTTGATGGCCAAAGGGAAAAGGAAGCCAGAAGCCTATAAATTTCTCCAAGAAGGGAAGGATTTATAGATGAAGAGAAATTTGACATGGAAAATCCATTTTTGGCTTTTCCCAACCGCCTACTATTTGTGAAGTGACAAAGGATGTTTCTCAAACCCCAAATGTTTCAGTTTCCTCAGCTGAAAGATGCCATGTCGCTGTTGTGCTATTTAAAGTAAGGCTTTGTTTGCTCGATCTCACTCAGGATAAGAAAGCTGAAAATAAGTCTTTGGGATAGAATTCAAGTCAGTTAAATCAAGGACACGTAGGAGATACACACTGTCTGTAAGAGACACTAGGTCTTAAGACAACCTAAAATATAACACCCCTCTAACCTGCCTTAATTGGAAAGAGTTGAAAAATTGATGTGAGAGGCAGACAGATGGAGATAAAAATATCACCTTTCTTACTCACAGAGCCCTCTGTCAGAGGGCAGGAGTTAATCTGGCCGGTAGGTTTGTTTACACACCCCCGCTTCACACTTACATCCTTCCCCCAAAGTGGAAGTCTTCTCTGCTGGGATGATCCTGCCTGAATAAACTTTCCGGATGGCCAAGAAGAAAAGAGAATTCAGCTTGAATACAGGTTACGTATAAGCGGCTGGTTCCTCAAAGGGAGGATGGAGGAAGGGATGTGAGCTGAGCAAATTCAGGTCCTTTTTCCAAACTCATGAATCAGCCAGGTCCATGGGGCGGAGTCACGAGGTGGGGAGAGAGAGAGAGCCCTGAGTATGAATCTAGTAGGTGTCCTTCCTGTGGGCTCTGTGTTAAGTACCCTCCCCAAACCAGGCACTCGTGTTGTGGGCGGCGGCCCAGGCAGGTATAAAGATAAATAACACGTATGCTGGGGTCTGAGCGCCTTGTGACCTCACATGAGACAGAAGCAGCGTGGGGCGTGGACAGACCCATGGACACAGGAGTGCAGGACAGGTGCTGTTAGGTACAGGGTGACAGACGGGAGAACCTGAGGTTGGAAGGGGCCTTCACAAGCTTCGTTAAGGCATTTGGTCTTTATTAGACGGGACGTAAGGAGCCATGGCGAGTTTTTAGGCAGCAGAGTGAATAGTTGGGTTTTGTTACTGAACACAAATTCATGTGCCCGACACAAGAGGTCAAACCAACGGAACATCAGAGCTGGAAGCAGAGAAGGGTTTATAGCAGGGCCATGCAAGGAGACGGGCTCCTGCCCCCAAGCCCAGACTCCCCACACGGTCTCAGGAAGGCATTTTTGAAGGCTAGGTGAGAAGGGGTGTGGGGTTGGTTGGGGCAGACTTCTTGGCGCTGGAGCGCTTTGTTCTTGGAGCTGTCCACCTAGGTCAGGTCTAGATCTTCCCATCAACCTCCAGCAAGACAAATGTTATTTTCTCTTCTGCGACTCTTTATCTCTGTATGAATGGAAAAGTGTTACGCCCTTAAAGGTCAGAGCCTTGGGAGCGGGCTGTCCTATATATCTCAGGCCACGGGCAGCATCCTTGTACAGAAGGTGCTGAGTCAGCGTGACTCAGCCCAGGCAACGGACCACAAAGGCTAGAGCAAGAGAAACGGATCCATGCGGAGCCAGGCTTTTCCAGCTCTGCACATCTCCGGGAAGCAGGGTGCAGGATGGGCCAGGATGGAGGGAGGCTTGGGGAAGAGGCTGACTCGGGCAGAATTCAGGAGCGTGGTCAGACCTGGAAACCACAGTGGAGGGTGCCCCTGGGCTACTGAAGAACACGAGGCAGTTAAAGGGCCTTCTAAGAAAAAGGAGGAGCAAGTGAGGAGAAGACATTGAGTTTGGGTGTGTTCATGTCGAGTTTGATAGGTGGCAAAGGTTGTGCTTTTGGAACAGGGAGTTGGAAGTGAGCAAAGACTCACACGTAGGGGAGAACAATGCTATGGGGTGAGTCCCGCCCTGGGGACGAGAGACACATGGTAAGGACCTTAGACATTACTCTTGTCTTCATCCTGCTTACGGCTGACCCCAGATCTCGTCATCTGGGAGTGGCAGGCTCTCAGTGTTAGTTCCTCGGTCGTGTCCACCTCTGTGTGACCCCGTGGACTAGCCCGCCAGGCTCCGTGGGGTTTTCCAGGCAGGAACACTGGAGTGGGTTGCCATGCCCTCCTCCAGGGGATCTTCCCAGCCCAGGGACGGAAGCCGGGTCTCCTGCACTGCAGGCGAATTCTTTACCACTGGGCCACCAGGAAAGCCCCTACTGTTGTTATAACTGCTTATTTTCCACATACCAGTCACTGGGCTAAGGCACAAATATACGTGTCACTTATTGAGTGCCTACAGTTTGCTATGCAGTTTACTTAATCCTTAGTGGTTATGAGTGTGGTATCTACAGTCAGAGGGCCAGGGTGTGAATTTGGGCCTCAGATAAATAATGTTAAACAAGTTACTTGATCTTGTTGAGTCTTACTATCAGTGCTTGTAGAATGAGGTTATAAGACACGTATCACCTACAGGGTAGTTATAAACCACGCTAACTTTAGCATAGAACCTAGCACCTGGTAAATAGGTGCTCAGTAAATATTAGCTATGATGATGACGACATTGCTGCTGATTACTGTCATTCCCGACCGGGGTTCTTGGCCTCCTTAATCAATAGAAATTGATAAGAGGCTGGACAGGAGATTCACGCAAGGCTTTATAGGGCCCTTGCTGCCGCAGGAAGGAGCGGGAACAAGTAACAGTTTTCCTTGCGCACTCAGGCGGGCTGAGCTGCTTCTTACCTGGGGTGAGGGTAGAGAGGTGTCCAGGAATCAGGACGGAGGGGAGGCTTAGGGGGGTTGCCCACCCCTGACGTGGTGTTGTGTGCAGGGGGCACTCTGCTTTCACTCCTGGCTCTTCAGAAGTGGCAACTGGACTTCTTGGTCTCTTTGTATCTCATTGTCCAGCATTTGCCCCAACTACACACGCATGCATGCATTAATATTTTCAGTCCCTTGGTGGCTCAGATGGTAAAGAATCTGCCTGCAGTGCAGACCAGGGTTTGATCCCTGGGTCAGGAAGATCCCCTGGAGAAGGCAATGACAACCCACTCCAACTTCTTGCCTGGAGAACTCCATGGACAGAGGAGCCTGGTGGGCTACAATCCACGGGGTCACAAAGAGTTGGACATGACTGAGCCAAGTAACGCTTTCATGTTACTTTGCATTTTGTTGCTGAGGGAGACGTTCGTCCAGGTGCAAGCAGTGCAGCAAAGAGGCCCAGGTCCCATCTGCCTCACCGTGACACTGATGGGGAGGACCATGCCTAAGATGACTGATGAGGTGATAATGACCGTCATGTTGATAATGGTGCCAGGGATGACCATGACTCTACTGACCTGAGAAGCCAGAGTGTGGAGGTCATGAGCTCTGGGTATAGCGTCAGAAGATTCTGAAGTTGAGTATCTGTGTTAGCTCAATGGCTCTGTGACCTTGGGAGAGTTCTTTTCACTAGTTACATTTCAGCTCTTCATCTTTAAACACAGTAATTGCTTCACAGGGCTGCTCGTAAGTTCAAATAGGACACTTATGGTATCCAGGCTCCTCTGTCCATGGAATACTCCAGGTGAGAATACTGAGCGGGTTGCCATTTCCTACTCCAAGGGATACTCCTGACTCAGGAATCGAACCCGAGTCTCTTGTGTCTTCTGCATTGGCAGGTGGATTCTTTACAAATGCGCCACCTAGGAAGCCCCAAATAGGGCACTTTATGTCATCAATTCTAGGATGTATATTGTCCATATTTTAACATCTCTCAAGTCAAGGATGCATCTTGCAATTATTGCCAGTTTGTGCATAAATTGGATATTTGTGAAGCAAGTTTTAATCATGAAAGAAATGATCACAGTTCCATGTTTTTTTTTTTTTTTTTTTCTTGCCAGATGATGACTGCTTCATGAGACCTGAGGAAGGGATTCCTAAGTTGATAAAGCTGTTATTTATTTATTTATTTTGGAAATGCACACAAGGGGGCTTTTTTTTCTTTTTTTATCCCATGCTAAGCTATGTGATTCAAGGCAGGAGAAACTGTGAAGTTCCACAGACTGGATGAAGAAAATTTCAAAGCCATGAAAGGTTGTTGTGATGGATTGTTGCTGATCAAGAAAGCGCCAACGTCAAAAGCTGCAGAACGGGTTTCAGCGTTAAAAGAAAATCCTGGAGGAGAATCGTTGGTTGCTTGAAGGGTGATTTTGGAGAAATGTGATGGTTGCTGACTTGAATTGAAAAACAATTTAGATCATTCAGACTCTGAATATTTTATGTCTCTTATATTTTCTTTCTCATTAAGACACATGAGGAATCTGTGATAAATAATTGCTGATGTCTAAAGCAGCTTTTTCAACAAGTAGACAAAAAATTCAAAGTGATAAGTAAACTTCATGCCATAATTTTATTGGGAGCGTTTTATTGACTTTTAGGAGGAACAGAAAATGCCACTGTGTCCTTTGCTGTTGTTCAGTCGCTAAGTTGTGTCCGACTCTTTGTGAGCCCAGGAACTGGAAGCATGCCAAGATTCCCTGTCCTTCACTGCCTCCAGGAGTCCACTCAAATTCATGTCCTTTGAGTCGGTGACGCCATCCAACCATCTCATCCTCTGTCGTCCCCTTCTCCTCCCACCTTCAATCTTTCCCAGCATCAGGGTCTTTTCCAATGAGTCAGTTCTTCACATCAGGTGGCCAAAGTACTGGAGCTTCAGCTTCAGCATCAGTCCTTCCAATGAATATTCAGGATTGCTCTCCTTTAGGATGGACTGGTTTGATATCCCTGCAGTCCAAAGGACTCTCAAGACTCTTCTCCAACACCACAGTTCAAAAGCATCAATTCTTTAGTGCTTGGCCTTCTTTAGGGTCCAGCTCTCACATCCGTACATGACCACTGGAAAAACCATAGCTTTGACTAAACGGACCTTTGTTGGCAAAGTGATGTCTCTGCTTTTTAATCCTCTGTGTAGGTTTGTCCTAGCTTTCCTTCCAAGGAACATCATACATAGTATCTCAAAATACAGATGTACTTCTTTTTTTTTAACCATTTTCAACTGATGGACATTCAGGTTTTTCCACTATTAAAAAAGATGGTGCTGTCAGCAGTTCCGTGTAAATGCTTCTTTTGGGACACTTTTCTGTAGGAGGGAAACAGAAGAATTTCTGGGTCAGAGGAGAAGTACAATTGAAATACAATTTCTTTGCATTTTCAGTGTTTCTCAACCTCCCCACCCCCCGCCATTATCACTGCCCCTAAGGAAAAAAAAATTAAACTTGAATTTTAAATTCAATGAACTACTTAAATTGGTTGAAATTAGATTTCACTCTGATGAGAGAAATTAAATTCTAGGGGGAAGAAGATTCTGTTGGGTTGAGGTGGGGCCACATACCACTCTCATAGCCAAGATATCTTCGCCTCCAAGAACCAACTTTGCCCCCAATGAGGACACATGATTTAGAAAATACAAGCTGACAACGTTTTTGTTGGGTGGAAAAGACACATCTCTCTCTTGTGAGGACTGCAATATGTCACATGGAAGTCTTGTGACCCAGAAGCATTTAACACCCTTGGCTTGTCTGGGACCCTCAAAACATATTTCCAGAGTTGAGCTGAGAATTGATAATATAGTGTGCAAGGATGTTCTCACACTTGCCATAGAGCAGAGCAGAAAGACACTGCTAATTTACCCTTGTTCCTCAGACGTGAATTATTATTGCCAAGAATCACTAGAATATCGCTAGGAAAGTCACAGAGAAAAAACTTTGAGAAGAAATAACTGGGCCAGAGGCTGTCACTCACGGAGCTTGCTCACACATTCCTTTTGTAGGAGCTGTTTTTAAAAAAACATGTTTAAGGAGGGTGGAATTTGGCCTGGGAAGCTCAGCCTTTGAAATCTGCTCTGTGACAAGCAGCATGGCAGGAAGAGCAAGACGTGGCTTTGGTTCCGTGAAAAGAAACTCTGATGAGCGGCTCTGAAAGAAATCGGGCCCCTCAGATGTCAGAAAGCTGCAAAGTGAAAGCCTTGACACTTAGAAATAGTGAGTCCTCGCTCTGCAGTACAGACCCACCGACTCCTGACATGAAGGGAGGGGCTCCATACAGCTGCAGGAACGAGACCCAAGTCCCGGAGCAGGGGCTTGCAGTGGGGTGTGGATGCTCAGCCCTGCTCTGGTGAGGAGCGCGCTCTAGCCCTCCCGCCTTGCAGCAGGCGCATCACTTCGGGCCAGTCGGTCATCAGTTCTGGTCCCTGGCTGACCTGCACGAGCTGGGAGCCAAGAAGTTTTGCTCCCGCCACTTGGGTGAAGAGATTTAATGTCAAAACAGAACCGCCACTGAGAGCTAATAAGATGCAAATGTAGGGATGAAGGGACTTTGTGGAGTCCTAAGTCACATTTTTATGCAGGTGTGACTGTAATTTCCATAGTTATGGTTTCCCGTTAAAGTGCATTAGGAAAAAAGAGACCATTTACAGCAGCAGATTTCTGATTTCATCGGTCTTACTTATCGACTAGAAGGTGGCTTCTGAAGAAACCAAATTCATTGTAAATTGACTAATTAAAATAATGTATAAGGGTTGTATATGGAAATGGTTTTTTTAAAAAGAGTGGATGTTTCTAGAATGAATGAAGTTTGAGAAACAGTGATGTGAGCCTTTCCTTCACAGAAGTGGCTGAGCTCCCCACCGTCTAGAGTGGCCCCTGTGGCTCAGGGTGAGGAAACCGCCGGCCAAAGCAGAAGAGAAAATAGGAAGAGCGCCTGAAGGAGGAGATGGCAGCCCCCTCCAGTGTTCCTGCCCGGAGAAGCTCATGGACAGAGGACCCTGGCGGGCTACAGTCCACGGGGTCGCAAAGAATCAGACGCAGTTCGGTTCAGTTCAGTCGCTCAGTCGTGTCTGACTCTTTGGGACCCCATGGACTGCAGCACGCCAGGCCTCCCTGTCCATCACCAACTCCCGGAGTGCACCCAAACTCATGTCCATTGAGTCGGTGATGCCATCCAGCCATCTCATCCTCTGTCGTCCCCTTCTCCTCCTGCCCTCAATCTTTCCCAGCATCAGGGTCTTTTCCAATGAGTCAGCTCTTTGTATCAGGTGGCCAAAGTATTGGAGTTTCAGCTTCAGCATCAGTCCCTCCAATGAACACCCAGGACTGATCTCCTTTAGGATGGACTGGTTGGACCTCCTTGCAGCCCAAGGGACTCTCAAGAGTCTTCTCCAACACCACAGTTCAAAAGCATCAATTCTTTGGTGCTCAGTTTTCTTTATAGTCCAACTCTCACATCCATACATGACCACTGGAAAAACCATAGCCTTGACTAGCTGGACCTTTGTTGGCAAAGTAATGTCTCTGCTTTTTAATATGCTGTCTAGGTTGGTCATAACTTTCCTTCCAAGGAGTAAGCGTCTTTTAATTTCATGGCTGCAATCACCAAGTGAAGTGATTTTGGAGCCCAGAAAAATAAAGTCAGCCACAACTTAGTGACTAAACAACTCTAGCAACAATATTTTTTAGAGAAGTTTAGGTTTAAAACAAAGTTGAGAGGGAGGCAGAGAGTTTTCTCGTATACCCCCGCCCCCTCCTCCCCTCCTCCATCTCTCCATACACAGCCTGCCCCCACCCCTGCCCACCAAGATCCATATCACTCACCAGAGCAAGACGTTTGGTACAATGGACGAACCTACATTAACAGATCACCATCGCTCCAAATCCCTCGTTCACCGTTGTGTTCATTGTCTTTTTCAGAAAAAATCTTTTGGCCGTGCCACTTGCTATGCAGGATCTTAGTTCCCCGACCAGAGAATGAACCTGTAACCCCTGCAGTGGAAGCGGGGGGTCTTCTCCACTGGACCACTGGGGAAGTCCCTGGGTTCCCCCTTGATGTTGAACATCCTATGGGTTTGGACAAATTTACAGTGACGAGTGTGTGTGTGTGTGTGTGTTGCTCAGTCGTGTCTGCCCCTTTATGAACCCCGTGGACTGTAGCTGCAAGCCCACGGAGAATCCACGGGATTCTCCAAGCAGGAATACTGGAGTGGATTGCCATCTCCTCCTTCAGGAGATCTTCCTGACCCAGGGATTCAGCCCAGGCCTCCCACATTGCGGGCAGGTATAATGCCATGCACCTACCATTATAATATCGGACAGAATATTTTCACTGCTATAAAAATCCTCTGTGCTCCGCCCTGGGGTGTGGGCACCATCCATCTCTAACAAGCTCCTGGGTGTCGCGGTCCCTTCGGACCCTCGGAACGCACTAGGCATGTGAGGACCCAGGGCCTCCTGGGAGGCCAGGAGGGAGGCCATCGATTGAGTCAAAAGCGCGTAGGAAACTGGGTACACTTGTGGGACGTTTGGCAATCAGAGGGGAGCTAGATTTAGCACCCGCGTTTCTGTGGCTTTCTCCCATCGCTTTCTGGGCTAAAAACGAAGCCTGTCTAGCTCCTCTTGAGGAGGAGAGCGAGCCGTGGCCTGGACTCTGCACCGAGGTGGAGGTTACCCAGGCGGGGCGGCAGGGCTCCCCGCGCCTTCAGAGAGGGTTCAGCGCTCGCTCGTCTGGGGTTTGGGCTGCACACCGGTTTTTAACTTTATGTAACATCTTGGCCCTTTCCCTGAGGAGAAGTGTTTCGAAACCGCTTGCCGTTCCTGCTGTGGGACATCTATAAAGAGACAAGTTGTCCTTTCACCCGAGCTGACTTGGCAGGGAAGTGTGGCCCGTCCCTTCGGCTGTCCAGAAATTTCCCCGACTTCTGGCCTGTAGCCTCTTCCTTTCGCTCCTTCCCTGAGAAGCCCTTGGGGACAGCAGCCTGCCAGGAGTGTGTGCCGGTTTGTACCCAGTTCTGTGAGCTGCTGTAGGTGTGAATCGAATCTTAGCCCAGAAGCCCGAGCATACAGGAGAAACAGTTTACAGTCGATGTTTGAAATGCAGCCTAACTTCTGCTTCCAACCCTTGTTGCACCAGAGTGGAAAGCACTCAACCTCAGTTAATTTTTTTTTTTCTTTCTCTGCTCCAGGATTGTATTTAAATTTGGGGAGATAAGCGTCCTGTGAGCATGTCTTGTCTTTAATCTGGTTACCAGGGTCCTGGATAAGACCTCTGCCGTCCAACTTGGTTCTCCTTTGTTGGCCTGCGCTCGTCTCTGGGGGACTTCCTTTTTTCTGTCTGCGCAGTTCCTACCTAGCTTTCCTCTGATTCAGGACGTTTTCCAAGAAGTATTGTGTCAAAGCTGAGGCCCTTTCAGGCTCCTGCCATCCAAAGCTTTTAAAACAGTAGAGCCAGGAAAATACTATGTTTTTCCCCCTTTGCTTCCTTCTTTATATCATCCCCTGAAACAAAAAGCATAAAATACCTTTGCTGTTAAAAACGGGAGAAGGGCCGAAAAGGAGAGGCCCAAAGTGAAGAGTATTTGAAACATGCTAATGTTGCAGCACAATCTAATGCCTCAGATGAATTGCCGTGTAATTTGTGTGTGATAAGTGTGTTTCGACTCCTTTTCCACCTTGTAGGCATTTTAATGACGCTATGATTCTCCTTGGAAGGTACTCTTTACATTTGTCTTTTTTCCCCTTCAGTTTCAGCCCGTGTCTGCTAAAATAGTACCAGTTCCCAAGAGGTGAGAAATTCAGGGCTGGAGAAGGAAGTTGAATACAAGAACTCGCCCAGGAACTTTGCTGGATTACACTTGCAAAAAATGTGACTTACACCGAGGCCCCAACCTCTGTGCATTTGGATTGATGTGAGATAAGCTAGTTCAATCCAATTCATCGAGACAGGACCGCTGGCAAGTTCATGCTACCGTGTGCTCTAACTGGGGGGTGGTTACGGACACCAGCTTTGGGGAGAAAGCCTGGGTTGGGCTCCTGGCTCTGACGCGCCTCATATGGTGGACTGTGGACGAGCTACTTGGAGTACAGAACCTGCCCTTGTGTCCCAGGGCTTTATTTCCGGGAATTCAACCCGCTGAGGATTTCCAGTCATGAAATTTAGATCTGCGCTTGGTTGAATCCCTGCTGGCTCAGACGGTAAACAATCTGTCCCCAGTGCAGGAGAGCACGGTTTGATCCCTGGGTCTGGAAGGCCCCCTGGAGAAAGGCATGGCACCCACTCCAGGATTCTTACCTGGAGAATCCCATGGACAGAGGAGCCTGGCAGGCTACAGTCCAGGGGGCTTCGGAGAGTCGGACACGACTGAGCAAACACGACTTTCACTTTGGTTGAGTCTGCAGATGTGGAGGGTCTGCCTATTCACTTAGTTATTGCTGTTTAGTTGCTCAGTTGTGTCTGATTGTTTGTGACCCCATGGACTGTAGCCCATCAGGCTCCTCTGTCCATGGGATTTCCCAGGTAAGAATACTGGAGTGGGTTGCTGTTTCCTCCTCCTGGGGGTCTTCCCGACTCAGACATTGAACCCAGCTCTCCTGTATTGCAGGCAGATTCCTTACCACTGAGCAATCTGGGAAGCGCACTTGTTCACTTAGGAAGTGTTCATCCGAGAGGCTTCGGCCTCACTGAATCTTAGCATCAACAGGCCGCCGGGGCCCCATCCCCCGTGGGTGCCAAGGGAAGGGCGCATGGGGCAGGACTGTCTGATGACTGGATAAGAGCTCAGGACAAGTGCCTGGACTTTGGCCAGCACAGAATAAATGTTAATTTAGGATGATCGTTGTACAAATAGCGTTGGTTTTCTGAAAATTTCCCCCCTTTAGTTATCATCAAGGAGGCCCTTTGTTTGGTCCTTGTTTATGAAGATGGAAAAAACCCAAGAGGCACAAAGACATTATTTAACTGTGTGTGAGGTTCTGAAAGCAGGCAGAGCCTCTGATGTACACTAACCATTGTTTCTTTCCCCATGGGAATTACGGCTCTCACATATTTTATTGTGACTGTGTTGATTTAACAAACCCCAGACCCTGGGTTTAACATATAAGATCCGAGGCATGGCCACTTGCAAAATACTCCCTAGTGCTTGTGTTAGATAGGTTAGGTTAGGCTGAACCTGCTGACCTCATGACTGGCTGTGGCCAAAGAGCAAGACACATGGTTTGGAGTTGGCAAGGGAAAGGGTATTTTCACCCTAAACACACAGCTCATTTCAGTAACTGAGGCTAGGTATTCCTGATGCTGGGGAAGATTGAAGGCGGGAGGAGAAACGGACGACAGAGGGTGAGACGGTTGGATGGCATCACCGACTCGATGGACTTGAGTTTGGGTGGGCTCTGGGAGTGGGTGATGGACAGGGAGGCCTGGCGTGCTGCGGTCCACGGGGTCGAAGAGTCGGACACGACTGAGCGACTGAACTGACTGATTCGCAAGTTGCAGAACTCTAGACAGGGGTTCACGAGGCCATGAGTGAGGACTGATAAAATTCACAGAACTCTAAGCTGAGTCTCCTCATTGGGAAGTTTATAAATATAGAGGAGTCTCTGTCTGCTGTCATAAGTGTGATTTCCGGGTTTCTGCTCAAATTTTCATGGACTCCTCCCCCTTTTTAACTTATAAAAGGTGAAATATATTTATTTAAAACTTTCATTTGGAGTCTAGTTGCTTTATACTGTGTTAGTTTCCACTAACACGGAAACTTTGCACGGCAAAGTGGATGAGACCCACGTGCACACGTGTCTCCTCTTTTTCAGACTCCCTTCCTGCTCCGGTCATCACAGAGCACAGGGCAGAGTCCCCTGCGCCATGCAGTGTGAGCCCATCCATCGTCTGCTTTACACACGGGATCAGCAGTGTGCTCACGTCCTCCCGATCTCCCGCTCTCTGCCCCCCCCCGTGACCACACGTCCATTCTCTACATCTGTGTCTCTATTTCTGCTTTACAAACAGGTTGATCTGCACCATTTTTCTAGATTCCACATAGAAGCAACTCCTTTTACAGATTTTAAATCCAGGAACCTAAGCTTGGGAATGATAAACATCTGCCAACCTCTGAATTCCAGCTCACACTGGTTGCTGTTATGTCACCCAGCTAATCCTCCTGGAGCGACTCCATAGAGCCCCTATTCCCACCAATAGATTCTCCTTCACTTCTTTAATATTCCCACATCTCTACCTCCACCTTTGCTTTTTTCTTTCTAGTCTGCTTTCCAACGAAACAAACATCATGGAAATTAACCAATATCGTTTGGCATGGCACAAGTTATATGTTTATATAGTAGAATAATACTTTACTTCTTTCCAAAAAAAAAAAAAATTTGAAATTTGATCCTGCCTCCATCCATCTCAAATTGAAATGGCTAACAACAAAAAGTGTTGGTGGGGATGCAGAGAAATAAGAACCTAACTTATTACTGCAAGGAATGTAAAATTGTAGAAGCACTTTACAAACAGCTTCTTCTAAAGTTTATACATTTACCGTACAATTCAGAAATTTCATTGTTAGGTATGTACATAAAAGAAATGAAAACATACATCCACAAAAAGAATTATGCAGAAATGATTATTGCAGTTTTATTTATAATAAGAAAAAAACAAAAAACTGGAGGCAACCCAGATGTTTGAATAGTGAATGAGTAAAGAAATTGTGATGCATCCATTCAGTGGGATACTTCAGCAATAAAACGAAACAAAATGACTTATATATGCAACAACATGGCTGCATTTCAAAAATGTTATGATGCATGAAAGTAGAATAAATGTCTGATTCTATTCATGTGAAATTCTGCAGCAGAGAAAGCTAGTCCACAGTGACGGTTTAGCGCTTGTCTGGGGCTGAGGGTGGAGATGGGTGCTTTTTGGAGTGAAGACAAAGTTCTACATCTTAATTGTGGTGGTAGTTACTCAGATGTGTGTGTTTTTCAAAACCCACTAACTGTATATATATTTCCCAGTATTACTGAGAAATAAGGGGCTTCCAAGGTGTCTAGTGGTAAAAGAATCCACTTGTCAATGCAGGAGATATGAGACACGGGTTCGATCCTTAGGTTGGGAAGATCCTCTGAAGAGGAAATGGCAGCCCACTCCAGTGTTCTTGCCTGGAGAATCCCAGGGGCAGAGGAGCCTGGTGGGCTACACTCCATGGGGTCACAAGGAGTCGGACACGACTGAGTGACTTTCACTTTTTTCACTTATAGATACAATGAAAAAGAAAGAAAGCAAATGTTCTCCTTGTGATGGAAATTTCTAGAATCTACTCTCTTAACTTTCCTATGTGTCACACAGCAACAGTGACTATAGTCATCCTGTTGTGCATAACATTCCTAGTGCTTATTTACCTTTTTACAAATTAAAAGTTGATTTACAGTGATTCAGGTGGACAACAAAGTGACTCAGTTCCCTGCAGAGAACCCCTGTAAATGTCCATCGTAATGATCCTATATCCTTAGGATTGGTCTATCCTTACATTTATGGTTGTAAAGCACCTACAGCAACATGGAAAATGCTTATTAAAGAAAATATGCCACAGAATTAGACCTCTTCATAACAACTTTATTTGAAACAGATGCTTAAGAAAAAGGATGGGAAAAAATGTACCAGATTCCTAACATGGGTAGTGCAAGAATGGTAGGATTCTGAGTGATACATCTTTTTGTCCCTCTAACTTTTAAACAGTTATTTAGTTATTTCTGGTCGTCCTGGGTCTTCAGTGCTGTGTGGCTTTCCTCTGGTGGCGCGTGCGGGTCTCTCTCTGCCGTGGCTCCCTCTGTTGAGGACCACAGCCGCCGGCCACGCAGGCCTCAGGAGTGGCGGCACGTGGGCTCAGCAGCCGTATCTCCCGGGCTCTAGAGCGCGGGCTCAGTGGTTGGGATGTGCAGGTTTAGTTGCTCCCAAGCATGTGGGATCTCCCCGGACCTGTGTCTACTGCATTGGCAGGCGGACTCCACCACTGAGCCCGCAGGGAAGCCCTCCTCCGATTTTTGCTGAAATAAGGATAATTCACTGATTCTGTTCAACAGCAGAGCCGACATCCTTGACTTCAGAAATGCCTCTCTGTGAGGCGAGGTGGGAGGTGAGGCTGAGTGAGTTGACCTTTGGAAGGACTTAAGTTTATCTCTGGCCGTCTAGTCTCTAAGAGCACAGTCAAATCCTACAGGGGTAAACAGCTTCCGGCCCGGAGTTCAAGAGGAGAGGTACGCAGCGCTTCCTTTCCCAGGTTCCTCTCTCCCTGAGCTGCTGTGACCTAGAGATTTCAAGGGCCGCGGCTGGGAATGGAATCCCAGTCCTGACCAGGAGAATGGGAAGCAGCGGAGCAAGGAAGGAATGAGATTCTCTCATTGGATAACTTGCTGCCTGGAGCCAAAAAGGAAATCAACGACACAGTGTACCCAGACCGTTCAGACCCTAAGGGCCTGGACGCATCCTAGGCTCATTCGCTCACTGGAAAGACCACAGGCTTGGAGTTAGATACGCCTGGTGGTGGGGGGAGAGGTGGGGAACCGTTTGACCTGACCAAGTCCCTTCTCTTCGTTAACCCTCTGTTTCTTCATTAAGAAAGGGGACTCGTAACATCTATCGGAAATATTTTGACTTCCTCTGTTATAAACGTTGGAACCTCACTCGAGACAACCTCAGCGATCTATCTTAAGTCTGCATCTCTGTCTCATGCTGTTGTTCAGTCCGTGAGTCATGTCTGACTCTTTGCGACCCCAGGGATTGCAGCATGCCACGCTTCTCTGTCCTTTCCTGTCTCCCGGAGTCTGCTCAAACTCATGTCCATCGAGTTGGTGATGCCATCCAACCATCTCATCTTCTGTCGTCCCCTTCTCCCCCCGCCTTCAATCTTTCCCAGCATCAGGGTCTTTTCAAATGAGTCAGTTCTTCACATCAGGTAGCCAGAGTATTGGAGTTTCAGCTCCAGCATCAGTCCTTCCCATGAACATTCAGGACTGATTTCCTTTAAGACTGACCAGTTTGATCTCCTTGCAGTCCAAGGGACTCAAGGGTCTTCTCCAGCACCATGGTTTGAAAGCATCAGTTCTTTGGCACTCAGCCTTCTTTATGGTCCAACTCTCATATCCGTACATGACCACTGGAAAAAACCATAGCTTTGACTCCAGGGACCTTTGTCAGCAAAGTGATGTCTCTACTTTTCAAATAAACTGTCTAGGTTCGTCATGGCTACGCCCCTGCCCCAGGTTGATCTCATGTAACTTAAGAGAAAAAAAGAACCAGAAGCAGGAATGCCAGTGGCAATCCAGGAATAAGAACTTCTTTCTTTTCTACTTTCCCCTTGCTGACTTTCTCATGCTCTCACCCCACCCATCAGACTCACTACTCCGCTGCTTTTGTGGGGAAGGGGATTTTGGGACGATATCTGTATGAACTTGGCTCTGCAAGTCATTATTTTACAGCACTTGTTTGGGGACTTTCCAGCAACACAGGTCTTGAGTCATTTGTCATATTGACTGATGAGCCCCAGGTCATGTGCTTCTGCTCAGGCGTTCGCTGCTGCAAAAATTTGCACTGGTGCCCGGGAGAAGCCAGAGTTCTCTGTTGCTTCCAGGTGAACTCTGACCTGGGAAGCAGTCTGTCTGTTTTTGGTGTGCTGTTTTTGTCCAGCCACAAGCTTGTTTTGTTGGCTCATAAAATATCAACCGCTGGTGGAGAGCAGGAGGTATGCATGAGAAGGCTTACTATTGTTACTGCTTTTTCAGCTTGCACAGTGGTGGGGGAAAGTTGTTCATAACAAGTACGAACGTTTTGTGATTTTCTCTGCCCCCCTTTTGTGTGCGTGTTTATCAAGAGATTGATCAGAGAGACAGAGAGGAAGAGAGGGAGGGACAGGGAGAGACGCAGAGATGAAAGCCAGGGCCAGAGCCACAGAACAGGTTGGGAGTTCGGCTTCACCTTTGCCGTAAATCCTCTGAGGTGAGGCGGGCCAGGTGGCTGTGCCGTTTCAGGGTTAAAGTTAACAACCTCGGTCAACAGAGGGGCTGGCCTTTTGCAAGAGTCTAGAAGAGATGCTCTGATTGGACCAGCCTGGGCAGCCACCCCTTTCTCAACCTGTGACCAGAGGCTGAGGTCACCATGCCCAGAATGGGTCCCAGGTGTCCATGGCTTTGCAGAGGGACCCAGGGACATGTCCTGGGTTTCTGGACCCACCCTGCTCATGTACCCACCACACAAACTCAGGAGGTGATGCGAAGGTTAGATGTTTGTCAGAACCCCGGCTTGAGACTTAAACAAAGCAACAAGCATTCGTCTCTTTTTTCTGACACTTCATCCTAGTTCCTGAGAGCTCAGGGCAGGTCGTCCTTTCCGCTCACTGTTGGCGCCGCTGACACACGGATGCCAGGGACGGGGTAAACCCTCTGTGTTTCTAAGAATTAGGGGAAATCATTTCCTGAAAGGAAGCAGTTAGCTGTCATGCATATATTTCAGTTTTCACTTTATTACATGAGAGACTCAGTCCTAATAATACTCCAGGTCTCCATAGAGCTTGATCTCCTAGTTCATGTCATGAATCCCCACAGGAATCTTTCAGAAGGATGGGTGTTATTATCCTCATTCTGCAAACGTGTTCATTGGAGGTCAGGGAGGTGAAATAGCTTGCTTAAGGTGACTAGGAAATGGAGGAGGAGATGGCAACCCGCTTGCTCCAGTGTTCTTGCCTGGGAAATCCTATGTGTAGGGCAGCCTGGTGGGCTGCGGTCCGTGGAGTCACAGGAGAGTCGGATATGACTTAGCGACTAAACAACAACAAGGGGACTTGACTCAAATCATCCAATTCTCCAATTCCTAGTTTAATTTCATCTTCTTTAGACAAAGCATGGTCTTTCTTGGAGTCTCATGTTGTTGTTCCATCGCTAAGTTGTGTCTGACTCTTTGCCGCCCCATGGACCGCTGCACCCAGACTTCCCTGTCTTTCCTCTCTCCCGGAGTTTGCTCAAACTCATGTCCATTGAATCAGTGATGCCATCCAAGCATCTCATCCCCTGTCGCCCCCTTCTCCTCCTGCCCTCAATCTCTCCCAGCATCAGGGTCTTTTCCAGTGAGTTGGCTCTTCCCATCAGGTAGCCAAAGTACTGGAGTTTCAGCTTTGGCATTAGTCCTTCCAGTGAATATTCAGAGTTGATTTCCCTTAGGGTTAAGTCTCATACTCTCACAAATAGCTGAAGTTATTTCTTTCATTAGAGTTTGATGTTTGATCAAGGCTGGGAAAGTTTCACTTACTTCATAATGACCGTAAGGCCCAGGCTGGACATGGCTTACCGAACACAGTGGAACTCTAATGTCACTGAATGAATGATTACACAGTCGTTTAATTATTTTTATCCTGAGTGCTGTGTAGAACATGTACAGAGTATTTTTTGAAATAAGCCAGTTTAAAATAGACAACTTAAAAATCTTCCTACCCTTTGACCAAGAATTCTAACTTTGGATGTTTCTAATTTTTAAAAACTTTTTTAATTTTAATTTTTATACAGTTTTTAAAGATTATACTTCATTTAGTTATTTTACAAGATTGACCGTATTCCCCATGTTGAACAATGCAGCCTTGAGCCCATCCCGTACCTGATTGTCTGTACCCTCTCCCCATCCCCTCCCCTAATCCACTGGTAACTACTAATTTGCTTTCTGTATCTGTGAATCTGCTTCTTTTTTGTTATTTTCACTAGTTTGTTGTATTTATTAGATTCCGTATGTATGTGATATCATACAGAGTTTGTCTTTCTCTGCCTGACTTATTTCACTTAGCGTAACGCCCTTTATGTCCATGCATGTTGCTGCAAATGGAAAAAAATTCTTTTTTATAGCTGAGTAGTATTCTATTGTCGGCGTATGTGTGTATGCATGTGTGTGCACCAAATCACTTCAGTTGTGTCCGACTCTTTGTGACCCCATGAGCTGGAGCCCATCAAGCTCCTTTGTCCGTGGGATTCTCCAGGTAAGAATGTCAGAGTGGGTTTCCATGTCCTCCTGCATGGGATCTTCCCAGCCCAAGTCTCGAACCCTCACCTCTTACATCCCCTGCATTGGCAGACAGGCTTTTTACCATGAGTGCCACCTGGGAACCCATGTATGTCTATATACCTTATCTTCTTTATTTGTTCATCTGTTGATGGACACTTAGGTTGCTTCTATATCTTGGCAACTGGCAACTGTATGTCGTTTCACTCCAGTGTTCTTGCCTGGAGAACCCCGGGGACGGCGGAGCCTGGTGGGCGGCCGTCCGTGGGGTTGCACAGTATAGGACACGGCTGAAGTGACTTAGCAGCAGCGGCGGCAGCAGACATAAGAAATGGAATTTCTGATTCCAGGGATGTGGGCGTTAACGAGCTAATGTTAACGGGGTTACAATCATATCGACAGTGTGTGGCGGTGTCTTCGATCTCGCCTTCTTGCTAGTAGATAATCGATGTTATAAAAATGCTTGCTGTGACCATTTTTGTCCTTCTAGAGTTTAGACAAAGTTGAGCGCATTTTCCCGTGTGCTCGTGATGTGGGTCCCTTTCCTGGTGTCGGGTCTCGCCCTCCCCCCGTCTCGTTGTCCGCTAGTTTTCTGTGCCATGTTCTCCCATTTCTTGTCGATTTGTAATGAACACCGCATTCTGGGTGTTGCTTCTCTCTTTTTGCTGCAGACATTTCTTTTCAGGCTGTTATCGGTTTGTTGTGGTCTGACTCTGATGGTGTCTTTCTGGGACACCTTCCGTGTGGGGGTGTCCCAGGTCGGGGTCTGACTCTGACGGCGTCTTTGACTCTGGGATGCCGTCCGTGTCGGGGTGTCCCAGGGCAGTGCTGTCAGCTCAGTCAGAGTCTTTCATTTTGACCTTCTCAGTTTTATGTCTTCTTTGTGAAGTCTTCCTTATCCTTAAAGCTACAAAAATATTTTGTCTAGTTTTTCTAATTCTTTTGTAGCTTGTGGTTTGTCTCTGATTATTTATTCCAGCTGGGATTCATTTTTGTATATGTGGGAGAGATCTAACTCCTTTCACAAAATGGAAAATCTCAACACAATTGTTAAATACCGTGTCTTTCCCCCTTCACTTTGACAATGCTACATCCTACTCTATATGCCCACACATTCATGCTTATGTTTCTGGGCTGAAACCAATTAATTTTAATATATGTATGAGTGTGTTCAGTCGTGTCCAACTCTTTGTAAACCCATGGACTGTAGCCTGCCAGACTCCTCTGTCCATGGGATTGTTCAGGCAAGAATACTGGAGTGGGCTGCCATTTCCCTCTCCGGGGGATCTTCCCAACCCAGGGATCGAACCCCCATCTCTTGCATGCATTTCTTGCATTGGCAGGTGGGTTCTTTACCACTGAGCTGTTGGGGAAGCCCTATTTTTTTTTTTTAATATATAACTGTCACCAAGTCAATATTGCTAATGAAGATGTGGGGGTTCCTTGATATAAAAACAAACTTTTTTTTTTTGGCAAGAAACAGCCCCCTTTCAGTTCTGATGATTCTTTCACCACTTGTACCTTCAGCATTTATGGCTGGTTTTCTTTCTCCCATTTGCGTGTTACTCTGCATTCTTCCTGTAACATTTCACCATGTGAACAGACTTGGTTTCCCCAATAAATGGTAGCAAGTCTGGTAGCTTTTTTTTTTGGCCTCGATACACAGCACATGGGATCTTAGTTCCCCACCAGGGATGGAACCTGAGTCCCCCACACTGGTAGTTCAAAGTCTTAATCACTGGACCACTTGGGAAGTCCTGGTAGCTTTTTCTCTTGCATATTCCCCAATACTGTGTGGTTTTTCTAGGGAGCTCTGCATTTAGCCACTTCCAGCAGACTTTGCCTCTGGATCATTCTTTTGACCTTACTTGCTTCCAGGAGAAACCACAATATCCTGGACTCTTAGGAGTGAGGAGGAGTCCTAGATGGTCAGAATTGCATTCAGGTTCCTAGTTCTACCCCTGCACTTGACTGGTGTGCAGTTTTGTGGTAGAATCTCCACCTTTGAAAAGCTAGGGTTTCGCTCTTCCTGGACTTCCCCGGTGGCTCAGCTGGTAAAGAATCAGCCTGCAATGCAGGAGACCCCAGTTTGATTCCTGGGTTGGGAAGATCCGCTGGAGAAGGATCTTCACTCCATGCTGGAGAAGGCTACCCACTCCAATATTCTTGCCTGAAGACACCGTGGACTGTACGGTCCATGGAGTTGCAAACAGCTGGACACGACTGAGCCACTTTCACTTTCATGTTCATTTTGCTCTTCCTACTGGCTAATCTCTCATTTGTAAATAAAACAACTGGGCGACCAGACCTGTGAGAAGAAAACATCTGGGGCAGCAAGTGATTCTCCAGGATGCTCTTTCTGGTTTCCCAACAAGAGATGCTACAGATATACTTCTGAGTCCTGTTATTCCAAAGGCCATGCTGACATTCACTTCAGTGGAACCAGTTGGGGTACCTTCCTAACAAGAGCAAACAGCAAAGCCAAAAAAGAGAGAAAGGAAAATCCGAAGTGCTGGATTGTAAATGTCTCTGTGGAGTGTCTCGCATCCTTTCGGGATAAGGGGATTACTCGTTACACGCCCACACGCCTCTCCCTTCTGAAAATGTCTTTGAAGAATGATTCTGACGCTCGCATCAGTCAGTCGCTTGGAAGCTGACCCCGGGTGAACCACTGCTGCTTTTTTCCACTGCCTCTTCTGGAAGTTATTAAGAGATAGATGACAGAGACCAAAATTTGAGAAAGTGCCAGGAGTTTGTTTATTCTGATCTGGTTCCTTAGAGATGCAAATGCATGAATTATGAACATGATGGATGGAATCATAATGTTTCAACCTGCCAGCCCTACATCAAGGCCTACTTGAGTCTTGCTGAAAAAAAGACAAATAAGTGCTCGTGTTTGTCAAGAGAAGAGGAGAGACTTCTTAGAACTTTTACTTCCTGAGGTCAGGAAGATCCCAAGGAGAAGGAAATGGCAACCCACTCTAGTATTCTTGCCTGGAAAAATCCCATGGACAGAGGAGCCTGGTGAGCTATAGTCCTTGTGGTCGCAAAGACCTGGACACATCTGAGCAACTAAATAACAACAAAGTGCTTTGAAGATACCCTTATCTTCCAAGACCAGGCTATGAAAGTCTTGGAAGGCTATCACCCGTCCTCTCAGAGTGAGTAATTTCGTGTTCAGCCTCTGACACTGGAACATTTCCAGTGGCCTGAGTCCAACGGAGAAAGCTGAATCCTGCTTCTAGAGTTTTGTCTGTCTGGACCAAACCTTTCTAATAAATGAACTGTTCATCATGCCCAAGAGACATGGAGCTGGGGCTTCATTTGTGTCTACAGAACTGATTGCATGAACTATTTTGTGTCTGCTTGCCAAGAAACGTTTGTTGAAAAAATGTCCGCATGATGGGAAGAATTTGGTCTGAGGTTCTTTTTCCTTACACCCTGACAGGGAGCTTATGAGAGAGTAGCTAGACCTTCCCCATCCTCAACTTCTTCAGCAGCGGTCGTGGTCTCCCTAAACAACTTCCAAGTTTTGCATGAGCCCTAGGCCAGTTCACAGCATAAGTAGATGTAGAAATAACAGACCAATTCATGCATCAATTTATGAATTAAAACATTAGACAGCGCATATGGGCTAAGTTGCTCAGTTGTGTCTGACTCTTTGGGACCCTATGGACTACAGCCTGCCAGGCTCCTATGTCCATGGACAGTGGACAAGTACAAAATCCTTTCTCTGGGCAATTGGGAGTTTTTTCTCTAAAGGGAAACTTCTTTTGTTTTTTATTTCTTTATTTTTCAAACTTTTAATTTTATGTTGGAGTCTAGCCAACAGAGCTTCCCTGGTGGCTCAGAAGGTAAAAGATCCACCTGCAATGCGGGTTCAACCCTGGTCGGGAGGATGCCCTGGAGAGGGACACGACAACCCACTCCAGTATCCTTGCCTGGAGAATCCCGTGGACAGAGGCTGCATGCATGGAGTTGCAGAGCGTCAGACAGGACGGAGCGACTGACACTTCCACTTTCACATGGCCATCACTTTTCACAGCTCCTCAGCCCTACCGCACACGTACCCATTCTCCACCAGACTCCTGTTCCACCCAGGCTGCCACACAACAGCCAGCAGAGTTAAGGGAAGCTTCTTTGAGCCCCGGGAACTCTGTAGCAGGGGGTGGAGGAAGAGGAAATCCAAGTCTAGCTGACGGCTGCGTTGAAAGCCTCAAGGCCCAGGCCTGGGCGCCCGCTGGGGGGGGTGAAGTCCGCGTGAGTCCAGCGCTGATGAGGGGCAGACTTGGCTTAGGAAGAACGTGGCCCATGGCAATTATCTTCGCCCAGAAAGATTTGTGACTTATTTCCTCCTCTTAAATCAAGGCCAGGCCAGGCCCACATGCCAGTGAGTCCACAAGAGCAGAGACCCACCAATTAGCAGGACAGCGGGAGCGCAGACAGACCCTTCCAGCCCAGGGACCGGCCTCTTAGGTCCACGCTCGGCTTCGCCCGTGACCTGCTGTCCCTCGTTTCCTTTGGTCTGAGATTCAAGGTCAGCAGGCAGGGAAGTGACGGGCAAGCAGAAAACCAGTCACGAGAGATTTTGTTTTGGGTGAACATCGTCCTGACTAAACAAACCTTTCATTGTGAAGATGTGGTGTCTGCCGCTTCAGTGGGGACAGGAAGACATAAAGAAAGACTGGCCAGAGGGAAGGGTGGAGGGGATGTGATTTTGATGAACTGCAAAGAACAGTGGGCAGGCTTTCCTGAAGGCCCTGGCTGTTCACTTTCCAAATGCTAAATTCTCTGTTTTAAAGAGACGCTCAGAGAAGTCAGACCTGAGAGTGGATCCAGGTTGGAGGGGAATGGATTAGAAGGCTGGCGGGTTGCTGTGACACCCAGGTTGGCTCCGAGATGGAGACGTGTGTGACCAGTCCCTTGGTGTGTGGTTTTAGGGGCTCACTTGTGAAGGAGGCGGGGACGTGGGGTGGGAACGAGAGGGTTGAGCTTTGCTACAGCTGTGAATCCAGTGAGCTACCACCTGACACTGGTCAGGATGGCCATCAGTAAGAAGTCCGGAAGTAACAAACGCTGGGTGGGGTGTCGGGAAAGGGAACTCTTCTACACTGCTGGTGGGAATGTAAATTGGTGCAGCCACTGTGGAGAACAGCGTGGCAGTTCCTTAAAAAGCTAAAGAGACAATTGCCATATGATCCAGCGATCTCATGCCTCAGCAGGTATCTGGAGAAAACCATAATTTGAAAAGATGTGTGCACCCCAATGTTCGCGCAGCACTACGATAGCTGAGACGTGGCGACCACCTAAGTGCCCACCAGCAGAGGAATGGATAGGGAAGATGTGGCCCATGTATACAATGGAATATCCCTCAGCCGTAGAAAGCGTGAAATGATGCCACTGGCGGCCACATAGATTGACCTGGAAGTTGTCAGGCTAAGGGGAGTCAGTGAGATAGAGAAAGACAAGTATCATATGATGCCGCTTAGGTGTGGCATCTAAAAATGATGCGCATGAACTCACTGATGAAACAGGAAAAGACTCAGACACAGAGAACAAACATGGTTACCAAGAGGGGAAGCGTGGGGAGGGCAAGGATACAACTGGAATCTGGATTCGCCGGTACACACCACTTCATGTAAAACAGATAAACAACAAGGACCTGCTGTAAGACACAGACAACTCAATGTCCTATAATAAAACATAATGAAAAAGAATGTATGTATGTATGTATGTATATGACTGAGTCACTTTGCTGTCACCACGTGCTAACACAGCAGAGTGAATCCACTCTACTCCAATACAATAAAAAGATCAAAATATAAAGCAACTTCGTCCTCAACTAGACAAACTTGATGGTCATAGTTTCACTCCTGTGAATACGAAGAAGGACGCGTCTCCAATTTGTCTATTCGTGTTTGACTATGATGCCATTCTTACATGAAGACCAGACGGGCAGATCCAAGCAGAAAGACACGTCAGCGCCCCGGCCGTGAGGAAAACGGAGAGAACCAAGCCGAGTGCTTCTCAGGGGCAGGGGAAGTTCAGCGCCACAGGGACAGGGCCCGGCGCAGTTGGGACCGCTTCACGGCAGACGGCTCAAATTATATCTCTCGGGCGAAGCTCCTCATTAAGGACCTGCACCTCAGAGACGTTCTGGCCTCCCAAGGTGCATCATTAAAGAAGCCGAGCATAATGATAGTAATTTAAAGGGAGCTGAAAGAGCAGTCTAACTTAGAACAGGTATTCACAGTTCAGCCGTTCTCAGAAGAGGCTCCTCCAGATAAAGAACCTTCCCTGAAGGAATCGTGGGCAAAGTTGTCTTTTGAAGGCAAACGTTATGGTTTTTCCAGTGGTCATGTATGGATGTGAGAGTTGGACTATAAAGAAAGCTGAGCACAGAAGAATTGATACTTTTGGACTGTGGTGTTGGAGAAGACTCTTGAGAGTCCCTTGGACTGCAAGGAGATCCAACCAGTCCATCCTAAAGGAGATCAGTCCTGGGTGTTCATTGAAGGACTGATGCTGAAGCTGAAACTCCAATACTTTGGCCACCTGATACGAAGATCTGACTCATTAGAAAAGACCCTGATGCTGGGAGGGATTGGGGGCAGGAGGAGAAGGGGATGACAGAGGGTGAGATGGTTGGATGGCATCACCGACTCAATGGACATGGGTTTGGGTGGACTCCGGGAGTTGGTGATGGACAGGGAGGCCTGGCGTGCTGTGGTTCATGGGGTTGCAGAGTCGGACATGACTGAGCAACTGAACTGAACTGATCCATCCCGGTGAGTGAGAAGCAGGGAACGTGGCCAGTGGCTCTCAGGGCAGATCACTTCCTTCCAAGTCATCTCATCACAGGATAATTTCCAGCAGCAACTTGTTCTGCCTTGAAACTCAGTTGTGTCCTGGATGGGGTGTTTCATCAAATGCTACCTTGTCCCCAGAGCTACTGCCAGGAGCCCCCAGCATGCCTGGGAGGGCCAACTGCTGAGTGACCCTCTTGAGGGATCGCGGCTGGGGGACGGAGACTTTCCCTGAACTGTCTCGGCTGCGCTTCCCTGTTTCCCCTCACAGACGCTGCCCAGCAGGGAGACGGCTTCTTGGGAGAAAGGGAGGAGGAAAGTGTCACTTTCCTGCTGCCCTTTGTGACGCCCGACAGAGGGAATGCACAGCACAGGTGTGGGAGTCTGGCTGACTTGTAGTAAAAAATAAATGCGGTTTCCTGTTTGCCACTTATTTTCACTCCTAAGTGGTGAGGAGCCGCTGGTGCTTCCTGCCAGGACTAGTATTTTATGCAGGCAGAGTTGGTGTCATTTGGGACCAAAAAATGTCAATGCCTGCAGCCTTCTCAAAACTCTCACGCCTCACTCATGAGTGCCATTCCTTAAAGTAATATTGAGGATTTGGGCTGAATCATTGTGTTACTTGGAGTGTTGAAAGATTGGCACCTTGAAGCATTATAATTTTCTCGTGTATCTGATTAACTTAAAGCAATTCTGGGTCCTAAGAATATTCAGTGGTCCACCAATCTATCCATCCATCTACCCATCCATCCACAGCCATCCATATCCATCCACCCAACCACCCATTCATCCATCCATCCATCCATCTACCCATCTACCCATGCCTTCATCCATCCACCCAACCACCCAACCATCCATCTATCCATCCATCCATCCATCCATCCATCCATCCACCTGTTCACCCATGTACCCACCCACCCATCCCTCCACCCATCCCTCCACCCATCCCTCCACCCATCCACCCACCCACCCATCCATCCATCCATCCACCCACCCACCCACCATCTATGTGTTGAGATATCAAGCAGTAGGCTTGTGTTGATGCACTGAGGTGGGGAGCCTGTCTGCAGACAGTTACTCCCATGACACAGAGCTCTGAAAAGACCCTTCCAAACACTGAAGTGGGTTCTGCACAGATCTAGCTTTTCCCAACTTTCCAACCAAAACAAACAAACAAACCCAGAAAATCATCCTGGGAAACTCTCCCGAGCTGGATTCCCTGGGGTTCCGCAGCCCTGTTTCCTCACCTTCATCACTCTTGGAAGAAGGCTGCAGATTCCAGGACAGGAGCCCCGAGAACCAGCTCGAATGCTCCCTTTCTGGGCATTCCAGAAAAAAAATTGGAAAAAAACCCCAAAGACTACTGTCCACACAGCAGCCTCAGCCGTGACTGCAATCGTTCAATTACATGGTTATTCACGAAGTACAGATTATAGGCTTCCTTAGCCAGCGGCTCCGTGACTCGACCAGATAAAACTAAACAAGAAAAAAACCCAACATGCAAACGCTGGATATTTTCTCAGCATATGGCAGCATTTAGTCCCAGTCAGCAAGAAATAGGAACAAAACAAAACTGTGAGCACATCTTGGTTTTTTTTTTTTTTATTTTTTTCTGCTTTGTTTGGCTTCACAAGGACGTGGATAATGTGAGACCCAGGCCTGCTTATGAGAAGCAAGACTTTTTTGAAAATTCCTGATATAACAAAATCATAAAGAAATGGGGGCAGGCTATTTGCTGTTTTTGTTCTTCAGTTCACTTTTTAAATTGAAGTCTAGTTAATTTGGGCTTCCCTGGTGACTCAGCTGGTAAAGAATCTGCCTGCAATGCGGGAGACCTGGGTTCGATTCCTGGGTTGGAAAGATCCTCTGGAGGAGGGAGAGGCTACCCACTCCAGTATTTTGGCCTGCAGAATCCCCATGGACAGAGTAGCTTGGTGGGCTACAGTCCATGGGGTCCCAAGAGTCGGACACGACTGAGTGAGTAGGCATAGCACAGCACAGCATATTAATTTACAATGTTGTGTTAGTTTCCGGTGTATAGCAAAACGATTCAGTTACAGACAAATATATACATATTCAAATATATCCATATATATTCTTTTTCAGATTCTTTTCCACTACAGGTTATTGAGTTTAGTTCCCTCTGCTATGTGGTAGATCTCTGTCATTTGCTATTTTTGTAGGAAAAACAGAGCTCTGTGATAGCAGTCTGTTGCTAGATCTGTGTCCTGGAGCTTGGGGCTCAGTTATGCAGAGACGGTGGTTAAGGTTCCCCAGGCCGGCTTTGTCTTTGAGACGGGGGCTCCGCCCTTTGGGCAAGAGAGTTTCTCCACTTTGGGGAGAAAAGTGAGCATCAGAGAGAAAGGTGGGGTTCTCCGGGGGCTGGGGCGGGGGGCATCGCAGACTGAGGGCTGTAGTCAGTTTTCCCTGAATTCATGGTGCACACACACTCACATAGGTGTGCATGCACACACACGTGTGCACACACTCATGCATGTGCACAGAGGTCTGGATGTGAGGCTTAGAATCAAGCCTTGGAAAAGGTGAGGAGAAAGCCGTGGCAGCTGCTGTCCTGAACCCGTTACGCGCTGGATACCTTGTAAGCTTCCCGTCACCCCTCCTTCTCTCCCGTAAAGGGCCGCGGGCACGTCTGCCTGGCGCTGTCCGAGCTGGACACAGACGCTGAGCCGCCAATCCAGGGCAGGAGCCGAGAGTGTGGGAGGGAAGCCTTCCGATACGACTGTGATGGGCCCAGAGACAGTGAGAAGCCGCAGAAAAGGCTGAGCCCGTCCCATCTTCCTCCCTGCAGTTTGCATCAGAGCGGGCCAGGGGTCGTGTCTCTGCGAGGGGTCCCTGAGGCTGGCTCAGGAACGGCCAGGGAAGGGAAGGCGGGGACTGAGCGGGGTGTCCTGGGTCAGGGTGGGGACGGGGTCTCAAGGTCTTCCCCGCTTCTGTCCCGTGAGGAAGCCCAGCCCCTGGAGAAGCCCGTTCCCACCCAGGGCTGCAGAGAGAGACACCAGGACTGCGAGCACCGTGGGCCCTCTGTTGCTGCGGGTCCCTTATCCTTGCATTCGACTCACTGTGGGAAAAGGCTCCAGAAAATTCCAAAAGGCCAAACTTGAATTTGCAACCTTCCCCCCACTGGCAACTGTTCCCATAGTGTCAACAGTAGATTAGGTGCTATAATTAATCTGCAGATGATTAAAGTGTACAGGAGGGTGTGTGAAGGTTACAAGCAGAGAGTTTTGAGTAAGGGGCTTGAGCATCCCATAATTTTTGCATCCACAGGGGGCCCTGGAGCCGATCCCCTCCGCCCATTCACTGAGAGACGAGGGTGTGGAATGCCAGCAGGCCAGGGGACCCTTCAGAGTCAGCGGTGCGTGACTGCCAGCAGGCCTGGCCTGGGACCCGCCAGGGAAAGCCTTGCAACTGCGGACAGTCAGGCCTAAACAATCACACCGAGGTTGTTCACCAGGAGCTGGACTCCTCAACATCGCACAGGCGTCACGCCCAAGGCTGTCCCGTCCTGAGTGACCAAGCTCTCCCAAAGCAGCTCGAAGCTGCTGGCAATACCCAGAGCTCCCCTCCTCTGCCCGTTTGCCCCGGGCCCTGTCCCTGGGGACCCTGCACATTAAAAGCTCAACGTCTCCCTTCCGGGTCCTCGCCCCCTCCAAGGCCAGGAGGGGAAGCGCTCACGTTGAAGCATCAGCTCTAGGAGGCAGCAGGGAGGGAAAACTGCAAGATGTCATCTACCAGCAGCGACAGATGACTCCATTAACATTCGTCGCGTGTGCAGGGCTTATTATATCAAGAGAGCGTAGGAAAGAGCAGAGGACAAATAAACCACAGGGCAGGCGTGGGGAGGGACGTGTGTGGCGGTTTCTAGACAAGTGTGTGAGATACACAATGCTAATGGGGCTGCTATGCAGGGCAAGCCTGGGGGGACGCGGCTGGGCTGTCGAGGCTGCCCGCCCTGCGCCTGCCTGATGCCGTTATAATCTCTTTAAAGGTCACTTTTCCCAGCCTTAATGACGGTGATTAATTCAGGGGAATAATAGTGTGGATTAAGTTATATGTGATTTTATTGTTTATTTTCGGCTGTGCTGGGTGCTCATCGCAGTGCTGGTTTGGCTCTGGCTGCAGACTGGGGGCTCCTGTCTAGTTGCGGCGCCGCGGGTCTCTCGCTGCAGAGCACGCTCTCCAGGTGGACAGGCTTCAGGAGCTGCACCTCCCGGATCCGCACAGGCTCAGCAGTTTGCCTCGCTGCCTGTGGGATCTAGCCGGATCAGGGACCAACCGCGGTGTCTCCCGCGTTGGCAGGCAGGCTCTTCACCACTGAGCCGCCGGGGGATACGCTGTGCGCTCTGCTTAGTCGCTCAGTCCTGTCTGACTCTTTGAGTGAGTGGACTGTGGCCCGCCAGGCTCCTCTGTCCATGGGATTCTCCAGGCAAGAACACTGGAGTGGGGTGCCATGCGCTCCTCCAGGGGCTCTTCCCCACCCAGGGACCTAACCCAGGTCTGCCACATCGCAGGCAGATTCTGAGCCACCAGGGAAGCCCGAGTCTTCAGCAGGTAATAATGCCAATTTTTTAGGGAAGCCCCACAATATCCTTGAATACCATGTACAGAACAAAGTAATTAGTCAGGATATGCTGGTGGTGTGGCTTTTATTATTTTCATCTGAGTCCTGCCTTGCTCAAGTCCTAGAGCAAAGCTTTGTCTGTGTAGATCTTGCTCGGTGCATTAATGGGTTTCTGCAAAGATGTATGTAAAGCTGATTCATTGTCAGTTGTGAATTTCACTGGCAGTTCTTCCTCTTCATGCCTGGGCATGTGGTCTAAGTGTAGGCAGTCTCCTCCTTGGGTCTCAAGCTCTCCCTGCATTCCATTGTGATTGTTCGGAGCTGTATCTCTGCTTGAGTCCAGGTGGAAGTTTGCACCTTGCATAAAAGAAAGCAGAGTGCCCAGGTGGGGTAGCTGACGTTAAACCCTCCCTGGCATCTATACAAAGCCGGTCTTTCTGTATGGAATTCTCTGCCTGGAAGTGGAAGCCGGTGTGAAGTGGTGGCTCATGGTTAGAATAAAAGGAGAGAAAGACAGAAGCTTCTCCACACACCATCAGGTCATGCACGGGACACGCAGGATGGTCTCTTCACCAGAGAGCAGCCTAGCCTGGGTGCAGGCAGAGCGTGCTGGGCAGCATCAGCTGTTGACCCCACGTCCTCCTAGAAAGAGCCCTGGATACCTTCCTGACTTCCTCTGCTGGTCGATGGACATAGGCATGGACTCCAGATTTCAAGGATATTTTTCCGAAGTGGAGATAAGTGAAGTAGAATCCCTTAGTTGGAAATCATATAGGGGAATTTGGTTTAAGAAAGAACAGACAGCTTTTTCTGTAAGGGGCCAGAGAGTGAATACTTTCGGCTTTCCAAACTGTAGAATCGCAGTTGTGACTGGTCAGCTCTGCTGCTGTGTCCCCAAAGCCACAGTGAAAGATGTGTTAACAAGTGCATGTGTCTGCCTTTCCCGTAAAACTTTATATAAAAAACCAGGAAGCTCAGGTTTGACCTGAGAGCCACAGTGTGTGAATCCCTGGCTTAAGAGAGATGGGAAAGGCTGAAATATAAAATTCTGCCTATGTCATCGTGAATCACAGCAGTCAGAGGAAAAACAAGTAGACAGTTGAATTAATCAGCGTAGTTGCAAAGGGAGCTGTCTGCCTGGGATTGAAGGAGGCGTGTGCCAGAGAGGAGGGGACCGTGCCATGCGTGCATGTCCTGTGGCTCAGAAATAGGCTTGCTGATGTGAAAAAATTAAGCTCTTGGAATCAGCAAAAATGGCTAAAGTTTACAAATAAAGAAGGAATAGATTTTGTTTTTAGTTTGGGGGGAAGTTGTTTAGTATAGTCAAAAGTTCAAAGGAAAGGGTAGATAGACCCCGTGCCTGTGGCAAAGCTGTAATGCAAACAGGGGCCTGTAATTCAAACTCTCTGAGAGGTGCTGGGCAGTGGTGGCAAAAAACAACCCAGTCAAGACTGCAGAAAAGGCAGGCCTTGCCTGGTTGTCCAGTGGTTAAGACTCTGGGCTTCTAGTGCAGGGGAATGGGTTGGATCCCTGGTCGGGGAACTCACATCTCACATGCCTTGTGGTGCAGCCAGAAAATAAGTCTGGAAAACAGATGCAGGCCCAGAGAACAATAAAAACAAAAGGCTGAAAAGCCATCTAAAAGTTTCCAGATGCAAACGCTAGTTGTCACTCAGTGTTGGGACTTGGGTACTTGTTCTCTTTTTTATTGTTGCCATCCAGTGGCTGAGTCATCTCCGACTCTTTGTGACCCTGTGGACTGTGCCCCCCGCCCCAGGCTCCTCTGTCCATGGGATTCTCCAGGCAAGAATATGGAGTGGGCTGCCATTGCCTCCTCCGGGGGATCTTCCCGACCTAGGGATTGAGCTTGAGTCTCCTGCATTGTGAGAGGATTCTTTACCACTGAGCCACCAGGGAAGCCCTTTCTTATTTATATTTTTGAGTAACTTTTATTATAACATATGCTACTTTTACAATGCAAAATGAAAGCTATTTAACACGGAGGAGCAACCTTAGGATGCATGCTTAGAAACCGTAAGAAGCCAGGTCTTCACTCAGCTTAAGTAGGAATGTCTCACTCTAAGGGTCTGAGCTGCAAACTAGGGAGTGTCCCAGGGTAGCAGACACTCATTGCTTATCAGCAGTTTTCCTAATGGCAGAACTTGCCCCCAGGAAATATCCAATACTTGTCTTCCCAGCTTCCCTTGTGGTCACAGCATGGGCGAGCCACATCCTTGCCAAGGAGAGTTGCTGGGAAATCTGCTCAGCGGTCGCTGGGGGAGGTTCTCCTTCTGGCTGTGTGTGTGTGTAACGTGGGCAGAAACTTCAGCCTTTCAGGGTTAGATGTGCTCCTGTGAGGATGTGGTGTTGGTGCAGTGCCAAGTCTTTTGTGACCACACGGAGCTAACCCCAAGGTCACCATACAACACTGGTGCTGGTAGACCAGAAGGATGGAAAGAGTGGGGCCCTTGGTTCATTGACCTGTACCCACCTCCTCCTGTGTATTTTCAGAGACCTGAGACAAGTGGACTCGTGGAGGATTCGGTTCTCTTTGGGCACTGCAGCTTCTAAGTAGGTCATCCTTCCCAAACTGTTCACAGCGGCATGTTGATGGAATGCCTTATGTTGGGTTAGAGAATGAGCAATTCTCAAGATCTGGGGAGCCGTTTTAATCCAAAGCCTTGCAGCGAGAGGCCAAAATGCAGTTTTGCTATGTTTATTATTTCCTGTCATTAGATTTTGTTGCCTTAACTATTGGGGGGAATAGAGGTGTTCTCATGTGGCTTGATGGTTTCTCCTCTTCGTGGTTGTTGGCGTCCTTCCCCAAGCCCAGCTCTGGGGAAGACAAGGGTAAGTCCTGAAGACTCCCTTTGGTGGGGCAGGAGATGTCCAGTCTCTGCATGTGTGGGCTCATGGGCAGGTCTCGAGGGAAAACCAGTCTTCTCATCTCCTGTCGGGCAGAGAATAATGGCTACACTGGAGCTCCCTGCTCATGGTTGGGGGGGAAGAATGGGGAGAAGGGTAGGAAGTTTGGAATGGTCACCTACACCCAGCTCTGTTTAAAGTGGAGAACCAATGAGGACCTGCTGCTGAGCATGGGGAACTCTGCTCAGTCTCATGTGCAGCCTGGGTGGGAGCGGAGTTTGGGGAGAACGCATCTGTGCACGTGTATGGCGGAGTCCCTTGGCTGCCCACCAGAGACTACGACAACATTATTCGTCGGTTATACTCCAGAACAGAATGAAAAGTTCACACTGAGAAAACGGAAACGCCGCAGCTGCCCGTGCTGTGCTCTCTACCACCCCTGTGCACGAGTTTGCACCCCCTGACCCCAAACCCCCAGTCCACCCCCCAGCCCCGCCCCCTGGCAACCACAAGCCTGCTCTCCGCATCTGTGAGTCTGCTTCTGTTTTGCAGATGAGTTTCTTTGCATCAGATTTTAGATTCCACATATAAATGATATCATATGGTATTTGTCTGTGTCTGACTTAGTACGATAATCTCTAGGTCCATCCAGACTGCTTCAGTTGACATTACTTGGTTCTTTTTATCGTTCAGTAATATTCCACTGTATATACATACTTCAATTTAAAAAAAAAAGTAGAATAGAGCACGGGGGCCGGGGGTACCTGCTCCGGCCCAGCAGCCTCAGGTCCCGGCTGTGGCTCTGACTGGCAGCCGTCTTGGGCCAATCCCTTAACGGCTTGCCCTCTGTCTCCTCGTGGATAAAACGAGGATGATGTTCATATGATGGAGGTCATGAAGCCCAAGGCCTTGTGAGGGCTCTGGCACTATACCTGCCCCACACTAAGGATTCCGCACAAGGATCCTATTATCTTCAGTTCACAGGGATCCACTCTTCCCAGGTGACCCTGTGTGTTGAGCGGCCGACCCTACTGAGACACATCGCCCCTACCTAGAGGCACTGTCCTTCAGCAAGGCCTCAGGGATGTGGGGGGTGGGTGCTGGATTTAGCAGAAAGCATCTCCAGTTTGGATAGCCCTCATCTCCTTCTGGGCCCATCAGTGTATGGCGCTGCTGTTATTACTGGTCCATTTTGCTTGTGTCTGAAGCATGTGGCTCAGTTTGCTTGCCCTCCCTGAGGGTCGGGTTGAAACTCCATGTCTGGGTGCTCCAGCATGCCTGGCTCTGGGCACGTGGCCCCTCTGCAGGGGATACTGGTCAGCGGCTGGGAAGATGGGCAGCAGTGACCTGTGAGAGGAGGCGCTGGGGCTGGTGTGCGGGAAGGTCAGAGTGCAGACTTCCCTGAGTGGCTGCACCTTAGAATCACGAGTGGACAGGTGACCCACCACGCGGTTTGCATAAGTTCCAGGGACTTGAGATACTCCGTTTTAAAACCAGGACTGTGGGGTCCTGGGACTCAGGACTCTTAGTGTTAAAAGATACAAAGTCCCAGGAAAACCAGGCAAGTCAGTCCTGGGGAAACCGGGGTGAACTGGCCACCCTACCAGCGGGGCTTTACAGCACGCTGCTGCTGGGGCCTCACCCCCAGAGCTTCTGATCTCTGCTCTGGGGGAGGGAAGATGTGGAGGAGCGTGACTGCCCAGGCGACTGTGAAGTTCAGGGAAGTGTAGGAACTACCGATGGGTAGAAGGTTCTGACCCGGGTTCCCGTGTGCACGATGGAGCTGGGAACGGGTTACAGGCGGCCTGGCATACGGGCCATCAGCCCTAGGTGCGCTGACGGAGTGAGCGAGCTTGGGAAGTGCTGCTGAGTGATGATACATAAACATGGGACATAGAGAACTCATCAGAAAGGGAAATTCTGAGGACCCATCCAAGACACCCAAGACCCCCTGTGTGGTAATGGCTACAAGCCTGGGGGATCTACATTTTTATCAAGCTTCCCAAGTGGTTCATTTTGTTGTTGTGTTAGTCCCTAAGTCACGTCTGACTCTTTGCAACCCCATGGACTGTAGCCTGCCAGACTCCTCTATCCACGGGATTATCCAAGCAAAAATAATGGAGTGGATTGCCATTTCCTTCTCCAGGGAATCTTCCCGGCCCGGGGACTGAACCCACATCTCTGTGTCTCCTGGGCTGGCAGGCGGATTCTTTTACCGCTGAGCCACCAGGGATGTCCCCCAGGTGATTCACAGGCATACTCAAATTTTAGAATGGTAAGACTGCAACTCTACAAAGTACCATGAAGGTGTAACAGCAAGTTTCAAGGGCCTGCCTCCCGGAACAGTCTGACTTGAATTGACCCGGGTCCCGAAGGTGACAGGTGAGGAAGAAGGAACCAGAACCATCATCCTTTATCACAAAAGATCCCCCCTCTCCCCAGGCCTCTTCCTCTTCTGGAAATGGCTGCATTTCTGAACACAACCGTGGCCACCTGCCTTCAGCTCTTTCCCTAAATCTGGGGTCGCAGACCTGTAGGTAGACTGGATTTAGTCTTTTGTGATAGTTGGGATTATTCTCAATTCATACTCTTCCTACCCTGTGGACTTGCAGTGAGAAACAGTGGAATGAATATATTTCTCTTTAAGCTAGCGAGGGAGAGATGTAGATGCTTGCCAGCGTAAGCCAGTGAGTTTTAGGGTAATTTGTTTTGAGGCCAGAATTGACTAATGTATCCCTCCAAAGAAAGGAAGCCCTGGGTTTTGCCCCGGTTCTCACTAAAAGATGTTACAGAAGAAAATGGAAGAAAAGCTTGCTCACCGTGGTGGCAAGAGCCTGGAAAGGGCAGAAAATCTGTCCAAACTGATAGCACTTGTGAGTGTTGATGTCTCCAAAGCGGCTGCGACGCTCCTTGCGGCCGGCCAGCCTCTTCTCCGCCTTCATGTCCATGAAGTTCTGGAAGGGGCCCTGCCGGGGCAGGCGGGCCGCATGCACCTGGCGAGGAGCCCAAGAAACAAAGGTTCCGGAGCGCCTCGGGCTCACGGCGAGACCAGGCGGGGCTTTTTAGAAGGGACGGCTCTCGTTCACGCCTCTCAGGCATGGGTTGGGCTTCCGGGCACCTCTCTTAATTTTCTGTATCCCTGAGACGCAGATCAAAGGGGCAACCCCGCCCCCCCAACACTAACCCTAACCCCTCATGTGTCACTGGGTCAGTGGGTCAGTGGGTCAGTGGCTGGAGGGTCAGGGCACAAGCTCTAGTGAAGACCCCGCCGCTCACCACCTGCCTCTGTGGCAGATTATTATTATTTTAAAATTTTATTTGGGGCGTAGTTGATTTACAACGTTGTCTTAGACTCAGGTGTTCGGCAAAGTGATTCAGTTATACGTGTTAGTAGCTCAGTCGGGACCGACTCTTTCGAACCCCATGGACTGTAGCCCACCAGGCTCCTCTGTCTGTGGGATTTTCCAGACAAGAATACTGGAGTCGGTTGCCATTTTCTCTTCCAAGGGATCTTCCTGACCCAGGGATAGAACCCAGGTCTCCTGCACTGCAGGCAGATTCTTTACCATCTGAGCTACCGGGGAAGCCCTCAGTTATATGTAAACATGCATCTTTTTATTTTTCAGATTCTTTCCCCTATAGTTTATCACAGACTATTGGGCAGAGTTCCCTGTGCGGTAGAGTGGGTCCCTGGTCGTCTGTCTTACGTGTGACTGTTCCTCCCAGCTCCTGATTTATCTCCCCCCAACCAGGGTTTTCCCTCTGGTAGCTGTAAGTTTGCTTCGGCGGGAGGAGGAACAGAGCAGGCCTGACGTGGAAGAAACCACTAGGGCCATCGGGAGACGGCCCGGTTTTGAGGGTTTTTCTTTTCTCTCTGTAAGGGTCCCCGATGAGGGTCATGCTGGGTGCATTAGGACCTGCACTCGGGGCTCCCTTTCTCCCCTGCCCGGGCCTCACGAGGTGTCCGGGTGGGACGGGGACGTGGGGGGCACAGACATCACCCGCTCCTGCTCCTCTGGTTTGCGCTGGCCTCAGCACTCTGCTCCGCTCACCCCAGACGGGGCCCATTCTCACTGCTCAGTCTGCAAAGGGCGAAGGAGGAAAGGGACCCTGGGGAATCTCACGTCGCGTATCCGGAACCTGCTTGTCGTCGGAGCAGACGGCTCCCAGCTTCGTCCCAGGGCTTTCACGGAGCTCAGACTCGAGACCAAAGGCGGATAAACGGGTCCCAGGGGGGCTGGCAGCTTCCAGTCTGTTCCTGGGGGGTGAGGAGAGAAAGGGCGCCGCGGAGGACCCCAGCACCTCACCCCTTCCTTCCCACCGCGACCGGGGCTGACCTGTCCGTGTTTCACCCCAGCATAACAAGGAAGAGGCTTGTGCGGCTGAGAAGGAAACAGACCCTCACCCCAGAGCCCAGAATGAAAGCACCTGTTGGGAGACCCGCGGAACCCTGGTCGCGATCTTCCGATTCGCTTTTCTGGAACATGACCAACTCAGTGACGTGTCTCAGGCCACGTTCGTTGTTCGTGAGTTGAGGCCACACAGGTTGAGTTGATTCTTGCTCTGGGGGTTTAACTGAGTAGAGAAGGTTCTTAGGGGCTCTGACGTAGTCATTTAATTTGGTTTACCAAAGGGTGACTTAAGTGTGCCTCTCATTTTTCTGCCTTTGTGCAGGATCATTCTTTGACTTGAGCATGGAGGTCGGAGGACTTTCTCCGCCGATGGCCTGATAATAAACATTTAAGCCTTTGTGGGCCGTCTCATCCATCACAGCACCAGAGTAGCCGCAGACAGTATGCAAATGTGCAAATGAGTGGGTGGGGCTGACTGCGTCCCAGTAAAACTTTATTCATGGGCACTACATTCTGACTTTCATGTCTTTCTTCTGTGGCACCAAATAGTCCTGTTTTGATTTCTTCGTCAACCAGTTAAAAACAGGAAAACACTTCCTAGTTTGCAAGCTTTAGGAAAATAGGTGGCAGGACAAATTTTCTGCCTGCTGTGTGAGCCTTAAAACTCAACGTTCAGCAGACTAAGATCATGGCATCTGGTCCCATCACGTCATGGCAAATAGATCGGGAAACAATGGAGACATAGGCTATTTTCTTGGGCTCCAAAATCACTGCAGATGGTGGCTGCAGCCATGAAATTAAAAGACGTTTATTCCTCGGAAGAAAAGCTATGACCAACCTAGACAGCATATTAAAAAGCAGAGACATTACTTTGCCGACAAAGGTCTATATAGTCAAAGCTATGTTTTTTCGAGTAATCATATATGGATATGAGAGTTGGACCATAAAGAAAGTTGAGTGCCAAAGAATTGATGCTTTTGAATGGTGGTCTTGGAGAAGACTCTTGAGAGTCCTTTGGACTGCAAGGAGATCCAACCAGTCCATCCTAAAGGAAACTAGTCCTGAATATTCATTGGAATGACTGATGCTGAAGCTGAAATGCCAATACTTTGGCCACCTGATGCAAAGAACTGACTCATTGGAAAAGACCCTGATGCTGGGAAAGATTGAGGGCAGGAGGAGGAGGGGATGACAGAGGATGAGATGGTTGGATGGCATCACCGACTCAATGGACATGAGTTTGAGCAAGCTCCGGGAGTTGGTGATGGACAGGGAGGCCTGGCATGCTGCCGTCCATGGGGTCACAAAGAGTCAGACATGACTGAGTGACTGAACTGAACTGAACTGTGTGAGTGGATTGAAGAAGGAAATGGCTACCCACTCCAGGATTCTTGCCTGGAAAGTCCCAAGGACAGAGGAGCCTGGCAGGCTACAGTTCACGGGTTGCAAAGAGTCAGACATGACTGAGGGACTGAGAACCTGTCTGCAAGGCCACTGCCTGCATCAGTAGACATAGAATCTGGAACAAGAAGGAACAAGAAGGGAATGGACCCAGTTTTCTCTTCTTGGTCTCATCACAGGTGAGTCCTTGAACTCGGCTTAAGGGCACCTGGACCCACTGTGGCTCCTTCAGAGGAGAGTGGTGACGATGGTGCAGAAACCCTGAAACGCTCTTTGTTCTTTGGGGCGTGACTGAAAGGAGTGGGGATGGTTAGATGGAAGATGAATGAATCTGGCGGGGAACATGCAGTCACGCTCAAATATTTGAAGGCTGCCATGAAGAACAGGGGTCAAGCTCGTCTGACCACACCCTGTGGACGGAACTAGAACCAACAAAGGAAGCTGCAGGGAGACGGGTTTGGGTGAGGTTTGGTTTAAAAAAAAAAAACCACTGCAGAGAATGCATTTACGGGCCACGTTCTGTTCTCCAACTTGTCTCCAGCCTCTTAGGATGCAAGAGACCCGAGTTTGATCCCTGGGTGGGGAAGATCCCCTGGAGAAGGGAATGGAAACCCACTCCAGTATTCTTGCTGGAGAATCCCAGGGACAGAGGAGCCTGGTGGGCTATGGTCCATAGGATCGCAAAGAATTGGGCACGGCTGAAGTGACTTTGCAAGCTGTGTGCAATGAACTCCGTTTTGTCCAAGAAGAACCAGGGCACCAGGATGTGGGCTGAGGTGAACAAAGCCATGTGTGAGGGGTGGACCTTCACCCCTTCTCAGCCTTTGCTCTCTGCTCTCCTTTCTCGTTCAACCACCTGCTCTTCTTCGAGAAAACCGAGCCACGCTCAGCTCAGCCATCTAGTCTCGCACACATCTGGGCGGAAAGTGCAGTCTTGGCCCGAGAGTTGTGCTCCCTGACCCCGACACCCTGGAGCAAGTGCTCCTTTGATCTGCAGTCTTCCAGATCTCCTCACACACCCCGAGGAGAGGCGGTCGAATGCAAAGGCCATGGTTCAGATTTCATGGCGCATGTGAGTCCAGGGCTGGGGAGTGCCCACCGGTCCCCCAGAGGCAGTCGCTCCCGCTATTCTCTGCACTAAGGTTCCAAAAATTGCTTCGGAAACTGCACTTTTCCAAGCAAGCCCGTTTCCTCTGGAACATTTCTCTGTCTCCCCCTCCCCACCACTATGACTTGACATCTTACATGTCTGGGTATTTCCTGCCGGGATGTCTTGCCTGGCAGAACCCCTGGTGGTTTAGGGGCGCCTCCCCAGGCTGTGAAAGGCAACCTGGCTTTGGAGCTGGGCATTCCAGAGGCGGCAGGGCCGTGGGCTTGAGTTCCCCTTCCTCTGTGCCACGTCAGGCTTGCGACATATGGGGAGGGCAGCCGGGCAGCTGTGAGGGACTGTCGGCTGCTTTTAGGAGCATCTGTTGGAAAACTTGCTGTGTAATTTCCGGAGCCTTTCAGGGACAGAAGTGGGTAAAAAAACCCCAAATGGAAGAAAGTCCTAATCACTTTCAAGTGGGAGGACAGTAAGAAACAGTCGGGCTCACATGGCAGAGTCTGAACTGCAGGCTCCCACAACGGCTCCTATAGCTTCCACCACCCCCTTAGGGACCAATCCCTGACCTCCTGGGGTTATTGATTCAGCCCAGATGGGACCATATGCAGACGAAAGTGGCATTCAAATTCTCCCTCTGCCCACACTGCTCTGGGAGGCTGGAGATGAGTTGGAGAATAGAATATGGTCCATAACTGCATTCTCTGCATTAGTGTGTTATTTTAATGATATGCTCAGTTGACCAGTCGTGTCCAACTCTTTGTGACCCCATGGACTGTAGCCCCCCAGGCTCCTCTGTCCGTGAGATTTTCCCAGCAAGAATATTGGAATATGTTGCCATTTCCTCCTCCAGGGATCTTCCTGACCCAGGGACTGAACTCACGCTTCCTGCATCTCCTGCAATGGCAGGCGGAGTCTTTACCACTGAACCACCTAGGAAGCCGTTTTTAATGATAAAATATAAATTATACATTTTATGTCATTAATCATGCATATAAAGTCAGTCTATCAACAGAGCATCTAGGCACATACAATAATATTTAACGTGTGAAAGTGAAAGTGTTGTCATTCAGTCGTGTCCAACTCGTCATGACCCCATGGACTGTAGCCCACCAGGCTCCTCTGTCCATGGGATTCTCCAGGCAAGAATACTAAAGTGGGTTGCCCTTCCCTTCTCCAGGGGATCTTCCCAACCCAGGGATCAAACCCAGGTCTCCTGCACTGCAGGCAGATTCTTTACCATCTGAGGGGCCCGGGAAGCCCAACATGTATGGGCTTCCATTTGAACTCCTTCCCTGAGCACCACCTGTTTCAGAGGGGGACCTTTCTAATAATACTGTTTCCACTCAGATCCATGCTACCCTCGTCCCTCATCTGAGTGATTTCTGCGTTTGTGTCGTGGATGATCTCCTCTGGTTTGTATTCACTGAGGTGTTTTCAGCACCTGAAACTGTCTGGAGCAGAGTGGGTGCTCACCACATAGTCAGTGAATGACAGAATGAGCCCACCTTTGTACCCTACACGCTCCCAAAGTGCCTGTCACTTAGCTGACTGTGCGCGTGGTCGGTGCACGTCGCCAGGCCTTTGATCTCTAAGCAGAGCTGGAGCGGAATGTGAATGAAAAGGTCGGAAGCCCAGGGGAGAATCAACACGGCCGCGTGCAGGGGTCTGGAACGCCGTGGGCTCGTGTGCAGACCCTCAGAAGGCCTCTGAGCTGGGAGACAAGAGGAGCCAGATGTCTGTCCTTTGAAGCTGATATTCTGAATTCCGTTGGCGACGAAGAGTTTCACTTGCTTTGCTTCAAAATTGTTGTTAGCCTGAGATAAGTTGTCTCCTCTCTCCTACTTTTGCTGTATCTCTCCTCTTTCCCTTTCCTACAAGTCTCCCTTTTTTTTTTCTTAAATGTTTGTTTTTATTTATTTATTTGGTGGCTCCAGGTCATAGTTGTGGCATGTGGGATCTTAGTTCCCTGATCAGGGACTGAACCCGGGCCCCCTGCATTGGGAGCATGGAGTCTTAGCCTCTGGGCCACAGGGAAGTCCCCCCCCGGAGCTTCTTAAGGACTAGTTTCAGTGCTGGGGAGCAGGACCAGACTTGGCAAAGTTTGCAAAAGCTTTCTAAGCTCAGTTCTACCTGGTTCACATCTTCACAGTTTTCACTGGCTTCCACGTGGCTGAAACCAAGAAGACTTTTAGGGACTAGAAACCGATTTGCAAAGCGTGAACCGGGGCTGCATCCCCAAGACCCCTTCCTGATTCTGTGTGAGCGGGATCAGGAGGCAGTCAGGAGGATTTATGTAACCCTGGCTCTGGCAGCTGGAATTTGTCACACTGTTTGGGACTCGGAATAAGTGAGAGCTCTGAGTTAATGATCAGAAAGGATTGCACCATCCAGTTAGTAAGTGAGGCTTGAAGATAACTTTTCACCTTAAAAACACCCCCCGCTTTTCTCTCCTGCATCCTGGAGGCACATCAAGCAGAACCGTCCCGTCGCGATTCTGCAGAAGGCGCGGCTTCTCCGGCTGCAGCAGGAGGCGGAAATGGGAAGAGGACCTGCCTGTCTTCCTCTCTCTTCTGAGCTCCAGCTCCTGGCCGCAGCCCCGCTCTGGTGTCCGCCGGCGGCACGAGGGGACGCGTCCCCACTCTTCTGTTTTTAAATGTTTGGCTGTGTCGGCTCTCCGTCGCGTCCTGGGGCATCTTCCCCACGGTGGGCGGGCTTGGCGGCCCCACAGCAAGTGGAACCTGAGTCCCTCGCGTTGCAACGTGGTTGCCTCTCCGCTGGACCACCGGGGAACCCCGCCCTCCAGTCTCGAAGGTGCCTCGTTGGCAGCCGAGCTCTTCCTGCCTGAGTGGGGTGTGCCCGGCTGGTCCCTGCTTTGTGGGAAGAGCCCAGCTCCCCGACGTGAAGGCAGCGTGTCGGGAGGGGCTCGCGTGTCCTTGGCCAGCAGCAGACTCTCTCCCTGCGGGCGCGGCACCTACGGTCTGGCCACTGAGCCCCCTGCCCTGCCTGGCCGTCGGCGTCCCTGCGAGCCATCCGCTTTTGCCCAACCCCGGTTTGACCTAAAGGCGGAAGTGAGAGCCTTGGGGTCAGATACTCTGTCCTGAGCACTGTTGCTCTGCAGACTTGCTCTTTATAACCTCGATCCCCCACCTCCATTCCCTGGGTCCCATCACGCCGGCTCTCCCGAGCCCCAGCCCCAGGTCCTGAAATGGAAGAAAGCCTGCAGATG
>CM035286.1:60051216-60116382 GCA_020226075.1 Hydropotes inermis | reverse complement strand
GATCTTTCTGATCCAGGGATCCAACCCATGTCTCTAGTGGATCTTTCTGATCCAGGGATCCAACCCATGTCTCTAGTGGATCTTTCTGATCCAGGGATCCAACCCATGTCTCTAGTGGATCGTTCTGATCCAGGGATCCAACCCATGTCTCTTGCGTCTCTTGCACTGCAGGCAGACCAACTGAAAAGAAGGTTATTTGGGGGGAGTACCAAACACAATTCTTGGGTCACCCTCAAACCTCCAAGTCATCCCTCTTGGCAAGACGCACCAGGAGCTTCCTGACTCAGCCCTGCCCACTCCCTCCCCGCCCCTCACCACCCCGGGGCTGAGCATCCCGGGGGTGCGGGTTTCTGCGCCTCGGGTTGTGTTTCTCACTCTGCCTCGAATGCCACACTCTCCCCCTTTCCTCGTTTGTGCTCCCATCCTCCTGAGGACTCCTCCTTGCCACGTCCTCCATGAAGGGGTCCATGACACCTCCTGCCTCCCGCCCACCCTTCTAGGCCTGCCCTCCCTCTGGTTCCAGCCCCTTTCAAGCATCTCCATTGTAGTAACGACCGCAAGTGTGATAAATGGTCCATCTTCCCGCCTGTCTCCACTATTAGCTGTGATGTTCCACGAGGTCTCAGACTCTATCTTGTTCACCAGTGCATCCCCAGCATGTAGTGCTGTATCTGGCGAGGGAAAGACGCTCAGTTCTTACGGATGGATGGACGGGTGAATGGATGGACGGATGGACGGATGGGTGGGTGAGTGGGTGGATGGGTGGGTAGGTGGGTGGGTAGGTGGATTGATGGATGGATGGATCATAGATGGATGGGCACAGGGCAAAATACAGGGTAAAGGTTGAGGAGAATAAAAGACAGTAGATTAAAAATATGAACTCTGTGGGAGAGAGGGTTGGAGGCATGACTAATATGCCCCAGAGCCACAGTGGCCCCCAGAGTCAGCCAGGAGCAGAGAGTCCGGGTGCTGCTTGCACCAATGAAAGTCGCATCTGAGATTCATCCAGACTGTCCAGCTACATGAACGGCTCAGAAAACAGCACACGGCTTTGCGTTTCCTTTCTGTGGCTAGCCCATCTGAAGAAGCACTAAGTGGTAACGTCTCTGGCGAGCTTAAGTTCTTCCCTGAAAGCCAGAAAAGTAGCGTCTGAAACCCAGCATCCTGGACGTGATCATTAGAAGAGAATGTGAAGATTTAGCGACACTGTGTCCCTCCGGGAGCCCTGGGTTACCACCGGCCATCAGACTGTCCTCCCTGAGGTTGGACGGGCAACTGGAATTTTCTTTGTATCGTGAAAAAGTGTGTGGCTTTTCTTTGATGAGTTTAACCTTGGTTTCTGAAGGGGCTTCTCTGCTGCTCCTCCGCAAAGATGCAGCCTCAGCAGTGTGTGTGCGGCACCATTGTGAGTCGCCGGGCAGTTGTTTAGAAAAACAACATTCTTGTACTCAGCGGACATCTGCTCTGTGTCTGATCACCAGAAACCTCCTGCTTTGCTAGCAAGTTGTATCCTTTGAACCGATCACCCGGAGGCGTGTTTTGGTGCAAGAAGGAAATCAACACTCAATAAAGATGCTATTATAGTGTCTCTGGTGCCCTATTCAAGGATCTTAGACCGTGTCCCTCTGTTACGGATTCTTATTTATGAAGTTGGAGCTGGGCAGTACCAGTCACCAGACCTGGGCAGAAATGCAAATGAGCATGGACCCTCAGGACTCCTTGTCAAGATGGATTGACCGTCGAGCGACTGCTGGGGGGGCAGAGATGTCCCCTCATGAGAACGTGTGTTCTGGCATGTAAAATTATGCTCATAAAATGCTGGTGAGGAGAGTAGTCTAGGGGGCCCTCCGTCAAGTCACCCATGGGGGAATGGACTGCTTTCCATCTGTTTTCAATTAAATGTGTTTATTATCTTTGCATCTCACTCCCCAGCTTGGCATAATCAGTTAGAAACTATCTCCTGTGATCTTAACTGAAAGCATATTTTTATAAGTGGAAATGGCTGTTTGCTTCCACACACGTGGCGGTGACATGGCTTCCTCCACTGTGAGTCTTGTGTATGCTTTGTCGGGGCTGCAGGACGGGGCCTGGGGCTGTTTATCCAACACTTGTTTTCTGTTCCCTGGGATGTTGTAGATGCTGTGTTGGGTGTTAGGGGACAAGAGAGTCGGTGAGTGAATAGCTAGAGAGAGCAGTTGTCCTTCGTGAAAAGTGCTGGAAGGGAAATAAACGAGGGAGAGAGAAAGTCATTGTGAGGGTCCCCTTCGGAATTGCTGGGGAAACTGAAGGCCAAAGGAAAAGAGGGTGGCAAATGGCTGGATGGCATTGCCGACTCAATGGACACAAACTCGGCCAAATTCTAGGAGGTGGTGAGGGACAGGGAGGCCTGGCGTACTGCCGTCCACGGGCTCGCAAAGGACACAACCGAGCGACTGAGCAGCACCCTTCTGAATTGAGTGATCTACTCCTTCAGGCAAGAGAATTTGTGTCTGAGGCCTGAACGATAAAAGCGAGACATTCAAGCCCTTCTCTGGCATTCCAGTGGTTAGGACTCTGTATTTCCACTGCGGAGGGCTCAGGTTCGATCCCTGGTCGGGGAGCTAAGATCCCGCGTGCTGCATGTGCCTCCCAAAAAACACATTGGTCAAGAACAAGCCATTCAGAGGGAAACTAGTCGCTCAGTCATGTCCGACTCTTTGCAACTCTATGGACTGTAGCCCACCAGGCTCCTCTGTCCATGGGATTTCCCAGGCAAGAAGACTGGAGTGGGGAGCCGTCTCCTCTTCCGGGGGATCTTCCCAATGCAGGGATTGAACCAGTGTCTCCTGTGTTGCAGGCGGATTCTTTACCATCTGAGCCACAGGAAAGCCCAGTGGGGACTATCCAAGCTACTTATTTAATGTCATCCTTTCAGTTCCAGCAAGTGGAACCCATTTTTTAAAGCTACTCTTTAAAAAATGACATTTTCTCTCTACATCAGGGATTGAAAAAAAGCGCAGAGGCTCTTCTTAACATTTCTTCAATAGGTCTCTGCCTTCCTATTAATTATCAGCAGATTCTGTTTGTTTTTCCACCAGCCTGCTGGCGTCTGAGAACAGGCTGTTCCATGCTCTACTCTGCTTATCTCGCTTTCTGTTTGGTTCTGAAGGTGTCCGTGGTGCTTTTAGGGAGTGTGACGTTTGAACGATTGCTGAGCAGCCTGCACTGCAAAACGCATTCACTTGCGGTTATCACTGGTGACCCACCTGGAAGAAAAACTTGTCCCAGCGGATTTCCGGACTGTGTGCCTAGAATCTCAGAGCCGTGCAGGGGAAAGTCTTCTACTTCTGGTAGAAAAGGGTTAATTTTGAGAGTCAGAGAGCTTCAGTCAGGTTCTAGGCTGCACGATCATCTAGTTTAAGACTTGAGGACTGTGATAGCATTTTTGTTTTCAAGTGTAAGAGTGACATTTCATTCTCCAGGGGATCTTCCTGACCCATGGATCGAATTCACGCCTCCTGCATTGGCAGGCAGAGTCTTTACCTCTGAGTCACCTGGGAAACCCCGTGAGTGTTGTACAATATTGTGCAAATTGAAGGGGTACTATGCAGTCGTTCACAATTTAAGGGATAGACTCCATTTATCGTTTTGCAAAATATTGGCTATATTTTCCTTGTTGGACAGTATATCCTTGTATCTTCTTTTATTACTTTTTTCCTTGTAGCTTATTTTATATCTAATGGTTTGTATCCCTTAGTTCCCCACCCCTGTCTCACCTCTCCCCGCCTCTACCGCCTGGGAACCACTAGCTTGCTCTCTACATCTGCAAGTCTGCTTTTTTTTTTTGTTTAGTGTTGTTATGCTCACTAGTCTGTTGTACTTTTTAGATTCCACATATAAGTGATATCATACAGTACTTCTGAAAATATCGTTGGGCTCTGTTTTTGTCCGGAAGACGTGAGTAATGAGATAAATGTAAACTGCAGAGTAGTTGCGAAGACAAAATGAAACGACGCATGTAAAGTTCTTAGCATGAGACAGTTCATACTGGCCACCGCAAATTGTCTATCACATTTTTATTATCAAACTTAGAAACGCAATGGTTGTCTATTGGACAGGAAACAAATGTTCCTGGTTTGCAGCTCTTGAGAGGCTGTTCACAAGCACTACAGTTATGTGCGTGTTGCGGGGGAGGTGCGGGGGTCCTGGGGTGGATTTTCTCTGTTACAGTTGAGCAGAGGTTTGCAGACTGGATCTCCTGATTGTATACCTTAAATCACTTTGAACAAAAAATGTAAATTGCACAAGAAATGGGGACTTTCCTATGCAAGGTGGATTACAAGCTTCCCTTGAAAAACCATCTGGTGGCCCGGGGCCCCCCTCCGCTCCAGCTGGCGACCAGCGCTATGATCTAGAAGCTGATGCCAAGGTCCCGAGTGTCCTGCCCTGTTCCCTGCCTGTCTTGGAGTTATTCTTATTTAGTTGCTCAGTCACGTCCGACTCTTTGCAACCCTGTGGACGGTAGCCCACCAGGCTCCTCTGTCCATGGGATTCTCCAGCCAAAAACACTGGAGTGCGTTGCCATTTCCTTCTCCAGGGATCTTCCCGGCCCAGAGAGAGGATCCGTGTCTCCCGCGTTATACGAGGATTCTTCACCACTGAGCCACCTGGGAAGCCCACCCATCTTGGAGACCCTGGCCCTTTACCTCATATGGGCTGTGGACCAGCTCGTAGGACCTTGGATGAATTCTCTAATTCTTTTAGTTTCTGTTTCCCCATCTGTAAGAAGGAGATGCTAATAATAAGTCTTACCCCTGAAGTCTCTTTCAAAGAGGAAATAACAAGTTTTCCCACAGTGCTTGGCATGCGGAAAGCCCTTGGGGCCAGCTACAGTTATCCTCACCAGAACACTTCACAGATCAGTGGGCATCTGGTTGAAATCCATACTTAGACGGATGAAGCAGCCACTTAGACACTGGTAGAGACGGAACTATGGATATGACAGGCATATGTTATAGGGAGATCATATCTCTGAAAAATATTGATAGGATTTTCTCCTTCATCCACTTGTACTCAACCCCTTCCCCATGCTGTTTCAGGAAAAGCTTTTAGGCTGGATCTTGTCCAGCCTGTCCACTGTCCATCCTTTCACCGTGGAGCTGCTGGTTGGATTCTATCAGGGGAGCCCTTGCCTCTGGCGTCCAGTTCCTTTTGGCGGATGGGATGCTCAGTGGGGGATGAGAAGAAGGGAGGAAAGTGAATGGCAGCACTTACTCCTTGGGCTGGCTCCTCCCTGGGAGGCTGTCTCAAGCCTACTGACATCTCAGCAGAAGCCTGCATGCGTGCGTGAAGTCGCTTCAGTCACATCTGACTCTTCGTGACGCTGTGGGCCATAGCCCGCCAGGCTCCTCTGTCTGCGGGATTCTCCAGGCAAGAAGACTGGAGTGGGTTGCTGGGCCCTCCTCCAGGGGATCTTCCCGACCCGGGGATCAAACCCGCGTTTATTGCATCTCCTGTGTCCCCTGCATTGACAGGTGAGTTCTTTACCACTGACCCACCTGGGAAGCTGAACTGAGGGTCACCTGCTCTCGTTCCACACTTTGTGTCTGGGTTTGGTAACCCCGCTTCGGACCATCGGGTCTCAAATCTCCGGGGGGTGATGCTTACATGGTCACCAGCCTTGGCTATGTGCTGTTCCTTCCTGTTCCCCGTGTGGCTGCCATAGCTTTGTAAAGCCGCTTTGATTTAGCCTACATCCAGTGAGTCATCAGCAGATGTAGCTTCTGCTGAACTGTGGACAACTAGGCCTATTGAAGCAGAAAGCAGAGAGAGTGCAGTCAGTTTTAAAGTCCTCATCTCCCGTTGGCAAAGAATTCACAGCAAGGTGGAAACCAGGTTTTGTGAAGAGAGAAGGGGTTTTCTGAATGCATAAGGGTTGCCTTTAACATATAAAGAGCCGGAGGAGATCAGGGAGGGTCGGGAGGGAGGGGTGTGTGTATGCTTGTGGCTGATTCACGCAGCTGTACAGAAAAACCAACGTAGGATTGCAAAGCAACTATATGCCAATGAAAACCAAGTTTAAAAAAAGCCACAGTGCAGAGCAGGTGGAGGAAACGGCTTCGGGGAAATGCCCACCCCAATCAGAAGAGGAAGCGGAGACCGCCTCCGGGGGGGGGTGTCTGGGAGGCAAGAGCTGGGATGCTGCGCCGGCTGGTCACCGAGAAGACACCGCCTCCTCCCGACCTAACCACCCCGGGCGGGCGGTGGGGCGCAGACCCCGGGCCCCCCGCGCCTGCCGGGTCGCAGCGGGTAGAGCCCCGGGTGCTGGGGCCCGTCTGGCCCTGCCGAGGTCGCCGGGTGTTGAGCGCCCGGTCCGGCCCGGCCCTGTGGCCAGGGGCCCGCCCTGCACGGGGAACGGCGCTCTGAGGGCCGCGGGGACTGGGGCTTCGGGCTTCGGCCGAGGCCAGCAGGGCGCCTGGAGGCCGTGAGAGCTGAGCGACCCCCGCCCAGGCGCCGAGAGACCCCGGCGGCCGCGTGCGCGCCCCGCGCGCGCCTCCTGGCTGGGAAGGGGCGGCCGGAGCGGCCCCTCGACGGAGGAAGAAGCCGCCCTCGAGCTGACTCTTCATTCACCCGAGGGAAGCCGAGCTCATCCCAGGGTGAGATGCTGCAAACTAGAACAGAGTGAGTTCCCCTTCATGTGCAGTTCTGAGTTTTCCTGGCCATCAGGACCGGGAACTCCAGAGCAAGAAACCAGTGGCGAACGACTTCATTTTCTCCACACCGCTGTGCTCGGGGTAAATTCCGAGGCCCTCTCGGAGCCTTCCTTACAAGAGGGGCTCTTTGGGAGCGGAGGCCCCTCCCCCGGTGGCGCAGAGGGCAAAGCGTCTGCCTGCAGCGCGGGAGACCCAGGTTCAATCCCTGGGACGGGAAGATCCCCTGGAGAAGGAGATGGCAACCCACCCCAGTACTCTTGCCTGGAGAATCCCATGGACGGAGGAGCCGGCGGGCTAGAGTCCACAGGGTTGCAAAGAGTCCGACCCAACTGATCGACTTCACTTTCTCTTTTCACTCCTGGCCTTGGAGCCACCTTGAGTCAGATAAACGGTGATGAATGTATTTCACCTACTGCAAGGGCTTTTACCTAGTTATTTTTACTCTAATAACTTTTAAAGAAATTAATACGGAAAGAAAAATGTTCACATTCCCCGTACCGCAGACATCCAATTAAAAAAAAAAAAAACACACGCTTTTCTTATTTATGTTGTTAAACGACATGACCCTTATGGCAGAAAGTGAAGAAGAACTAAAGAGCCTCTTGATGAAAGTGAAAGAGGAGACTGAAAAAGTTGGCTTAAAGCTCAACATTCAGAAAACTAAGATCATGGCATCTGGTCCCATCACTTCATGGCAAATAGATGGGGAAACAGTGGAAACAGTGGCAGACTTTATTTTTTGCGGCTCGAAAATCACTGCAGATGGTGACTGCAGCCATGAAATTAAAAAAGGCTTACTCCTTGGAAGCAAAGTTATGACCAACCTAGACAGCATATTAAAAAACAGAGACATTACTTTGCCAACAAGGGTCCATATAGTCAAGGCTATGTTTTTTCCAGTGGTCATGTATGGATGTGAGAGTTGGATTACAAAGAAAGCTGAGCATCGAAGAATTGATGCTTTTGAACTGTGGTGTTGGAGAAGACTCTTGAGAGTCCCTTGGACTGCAAGGAGATCCAACCAGTCCATCCTAAGGGAGATCAGTCCTGGGTGTTCATTGGAAGGACTGATGTTGAAGCTGAAACCCCAGTACTTTGGCCACCTGATGCGAAGAGCAGACTCATTGGAAAAGACCCTGATGCTGGGAAAGATTGAGGGCGGAAGGAGAAGGGGACAACAGAGGATGAGATGGTTGGATGGCATCACTGACTCAATGGACCTGAGTCTGAGTGGACTCCGGGAGTTGGTGATGGACAGGGAGGCCTGGCGGGCTGCGGTCTGTGGGGTCGCAAAGAGTTGGACACGACTGAGCGACTGAACTGAACTGAACTGAAAGGACTGCTGCTGCAGCTGTGAGCTTTTTTAACCCTCTGCTTAAGGACAACCCTGCTACCGACACCCAGAGAAACATAAAGGAAGGGTTTCCATCGACATAAAGGAAGAAAAGGACGGATGGTTACCTGATGTTGTCAAATGGCATCAAGCTTCTGCTGACCTGGCAGGCCTTCCAGTTACTGAAACGGGACATTCTTCGGATGGTGCTCAGATTCAGCAGTGTGGACGGGATTTCTCTCTTAACTTCCGGCTTCTTAGCCTTTGCCCTTACACCAAATCCCAGGATTCACGAGGATCGCGGTCCATCCTTTCTCTGGCATCTTAGTCCTTGATTCCGGGGGCTCTGGACTTCCTCGGAATGTTGACATTATGATGTTGCCAGTGGAATTCCTAAGCCGTTTGGGACTGGAGTCCTGAAGAAGAGATTTTAGCTCTGCTGACCTCTGCACGGTTTTTCCCCTTTGTGCACTCAAGCATGTGACAGGGGGGAGGCGTTTTACTTGGACTGAGGGATGAGCAGGACGCAGAATACATCCCCTGCTCTGGTGCACGTAGCTCTGACTGGGACGCATTGGCTATTCTGAACGATGATTTATTCCTGTGTTTTTGTTGACTTGGAACTGGAAAGAGATGTGATCAGACCTGCTCAGGTCACACACAGCTCTTTCAGGTCACACGGACTTTCTCCCGCCTGGCTCCTCTGTCCATGGGATTCTCCAGGGGATCTTCCCAGACCAGGGATCGAACCTGAGTCTCCTGCCTTGGCAGGCGGGTTCTTTACCACTGAGCCACCTGGGAAGCCCATCCGTGCATAGTGGAGATGCCTGTTTCAATAGGACTGCCTAGCAGGTTCACCAGATGTGATGCTGTGGTCGGGAACTCTGTTGTAAATGGAGTGTGCTGGTATCTTGAGACGCCATCTGGTTGTCTCTCATATTCCCAGGGGTGTCCCTCCACTGTCCACAGTTTGCAGGTTCTTCTAGAAGAGCCTTGGAGGGAGACAGTCTTGGAGCCACACAGGAATGGACTGACTTCTCCATGTGCTGGAAGCGGTTGCTTTTACTTGAGCCCTGGCGAGTCAAGTGCAGGCAGCGTTAGCCTCAGTTGCTCAGTCCTGTCCGACTCTCTGTGACCCCCATGGATTGTAGCCCGCTGGGCTCCTCTGTCCGTGAAATTGCCCAGGCAAGAATCCTGGAGTGGGTTGCCGTTTCCTTCTTCAGGGGATCTTCCCAACCCGGCGATCGAATCTGGGTCTCCTGAATTGCAGGCGGATTCTTTATCGTCTGAGTAAAAAATCTAGACACAGAATCTATGGACAGATGGGTGAAAAGAATAAGCTATTAAAAATAAGCCATTTCATTAAGGCTTTATAGTTTTCCCCACTAAAAAACAGGCTTTTTTTTTGTTGTTGTTCCTGAGGCCTGCTCTGTTAGCTTTCCTGGTTTCATCAGATGGTAAACCATCCTGAATAAAATGGGAAAAATCAGGCCATGACAAAGCAGCTTGACATTATTTCTTTTTTTAATTTGAGCTTTTTATTTTGTACTGGGGTACAGCTGATAAACAGTGTTGTGATGGTTTCAGGTGGACAGTGAAGGACTCAGCCACACACACACGTATTCTCTCTCCCCCAAACTCCCATCCAGGCTGAGAGTGGCATTATTTCTAATTTCGAGCATGATTTCCTCTTTGGCCCATACACACAAGATGTGGTACCATTTTTAATTTCTAAATATACAAGAGTACTTTGACTATTTTTTTAAATTGAGTTATTTTATTATACTGTGGTCAGAGAATATAGTATATATGTTCTTACCAATTCTTTGGTACCTATTGAGGTGTCCTTTATGGCCTTGTGAGTGCTCAACTTTTAGAAATATTCCTCAAAGTCTGGTTAAGAATCCAGATTAAAAGGGTTGAGATAAATTTCCGAATGTGTGAATATCATACAGTGTCTTAATCACTCTATTCTAATATCCAACATCGTTGTTATTTTTTGATCACTTGATCAGTTTGTAACAGACGGATGTTAAAGTCACACTTTAAGAAATCCCACATCATAACTCTGTTGACTTTTTTTTCTATTTTTTTATTTTTTTATTTATTTTTTTTCTATTGACTTTTAATCTCTCTGAAATGACAGCTTCTGTGAGCCAATCAAATGCTTTAAATTGCACAGGGTTCAACCCATTTGGACGCTGTGTTGCCGAGGCTGGTTATCTGTGGAATCAGAAGCAGAGAGCATTGGAGAGGAAAGGAAACCTCCGTTCAGGAACCCAAGTATTTCAGAGAGGAGCAAAGTCGGGGTGTGTCCCTCCATACATGGAGGTTCAAGCAGTGAAACAGTTCTTTTATGGAATAAACATTTATTGAGAACCAGGAGCTGTGTAAAGCAGTTATAGTTTTGTAGATGGAGAAAAGCTGAGGTTACCTTCATCTTCTGTTTTAAAAAAGATAAAAGAGAGAATGAGAGAGAGACTTAGAGTAAAACAGCAAATCTTTTCTTTTATTGAAAAATACCTATTTGTATAAAGACTGAGCACCAAAGAATTGATGCTTTTAAATTGTGCGCTGGAGAAGACTCTTGAGAGTCTCTTGGACTGTAAGGAGATCAAACCAGTTCATCCTAAAGGAAATCAACCCTGAATATTCATTGGAAGGACTGATGCTGAAGCTGAAGCTCCAATACTCTGGACACCTGATGTGAAGAGCTGACTCATTGGAAAAGACCCTGATGCTGGGAAAGATGGAGGGCAGGAGGAGAAGGGGACAGCAGAGGATGAGATGGTTGGATGGCATCACCAACTTGATGGACGTGAGTTTGAGCAAGCTCTGGGAGTTGGTGATGGACAGGGAGGCCTGGCGTGCTGCGATTCATGGGGTCACAAAGAGTCGGACAGACTTATCAACTGAGCAAAAACCTTAGGTGATCAATCATTTCATCCGATGTTATTACTCTTTATTCATTAAAACAGGTTCCCAAGGTATTACTATTTGAAAAACCTGTTATTGCTAATTGAAATTACTTCATACACATGTGGAAAAAGAGTCCTAACAAATGTCTTGAGGATGTAACACTTCATACTTCACCAGGTGCTTAGAGGATTCCATTCATTCGTTTATTATTCAACAAAATGTACCACATTCCCACCCTGCTCCAGGCGTTGTGCCTTATGGTCTGAAGTCAGGGACTTTCATCATGTAATGGGACACGTGAAAGGAACTGCTTTTCTTGAATTTCTTCTTTAAAAGTCACTGTGTCGTTTCCATGGAAACCATAGAAACTTTAAATGCAAACATATGAGGATAGAAACATGGCTCAGATGATTTTTCCAGTTGCAAGAGACAAACGTTCCTTCGCTGTTTAGATCTAGTGTGGAATCATCCGTGTGCTAGCTCCAAAACTAGGTCTCCTTGGACCTTGTGTGTGTGAGTCACTCAGTCCTGTCTGAGTCTCTGCGACCCCATGGACCATAGCCCGCCAGGCTGCTCTGTCCTGGGGATTTCTCAGGCAGGAAGACTGGAGTGGGTTGCCATTTCCTTCTCTGGGGACGTTGCTGACCAGGGATTGAAACTGGGTCTTCTGCATTTCAGGGAGATTCTTACCCTCTGAACCACCAGGGAGGCTAAAAGTCTGACAGACTTGGACTAAAAATGACTTATCTACGATGTTCTTAATAACCCTTGTTGGTAAACGCGGAAGCAGGACATGGAGCCACGGATGTGTTTATTTTGCTGAGAAAAGACTTTGTGGCAGTGGGGGGAGCAATTTTGGTGGCACATTCTTTTTTTTTTAGTGATCACACCCAAAGGATTCTTCTTATAAAAAGTGCATCATAGAATCTCTAACATGGCCCTCAGAAGGAAAACAGAGTTCAAGTAAAATAATGGAGGTTTTCCCTGGATCTTCCTAAAAGGGGAAGCATGTCATTGATAACATTGAGACAACCTCACCTGAGAACCGGAGAAGCCAACGATTTTTGGGGAAAACAGGAGCATCCAGGACTCTGGAGAATATCCTGGTGTTGACAAGATTTGGAAGGACTGAAAGCGACCAGAGTAATCGGGGGATTTTTTCCCGAGTGATCCCATCTAGAAGGGGGAAAGGGAATGTATATTCAGTGGATTAGTCACGACACACAGACACACACACCCCTATATGGACCACATCCATCTATGTTTGATCGCACACATTATCCACACATTACTATTTTGATTTTACGTCATATATTATACTAATTGAATGCTGCTGAATTCCAGAGCCATTATTTTTTCCACTATATATTGATGTTCCAGGAACCAGTCAACTGAAAACTTTAAAAAAAATCAAACTGTGTGAACTTGAGCAAATTCTTTAAGGTCTCTGGGCTTCATCTGACCATTTTTAAAAGTGGAATCCTAGCAATCTCACTGCCCGTCTTCAGAGGTTGCTGAAAAATCCAGTGAAGTAATCAAGCAAAGGTGCTCCATAAGCTGTACACAGAGATATACAATAATGGTATTGTAAACATACTTTATAAACATTAGAACCCAATGTCTTCATTTTATGATTGTTTGAGGAAATGAAAGGAAATTACTGAAACGTGACTGTTGATTTAAGCAAGGTCAAAAAGAATGCAAAAAATGTATTATTGCAATTTAATAAAATTAACAATGTCTTTGAAACAGTTTTTTTTTGAAAGTGTTGTTGATTGCTTAGGTTGAATGCTAAGTACAGGGGATTCTCATTGCTTTTGTGTGTTTGAAATTTCTCATCTCAACAGAAGTATGAAAAAGAGTTGTTTGACTGTTAACGCTTAGGTAGGATGGTGCTTAAGAACAAGGATTCAGTAGCCAGAACACCAGCGCTCAAATCCCGCTTCCGCTAGATCCGTCCCACTAGCTGTGTGACCTTCAGCCTGTTACTTGACCTCTCTATAAGATGCCATCTATAAGATGAGGATAATCACAGCACCGACGTCATAGGCTTGTTTGGAGAACTAGACAGGTCTGTATTTGATAAGCACTTAATAAATTGTGTGTTTGGCAAAAGAAAAACCTTTGGGGCTCTGAATAGCTACTATTATTTACAAAGGACAGCTGGCTCCACAACATCAAACAGCCGAGCGTCACGGAGCGAGTGAGCGGCTTTGCCTGGCTTCGATTCTGGGTCAGGCTGCTCTGAAAGCTTGGCTCTAAGTGCCAGGGCTCTCTCCCGTGGGGGAGCTACTGTAACCCAGCCCAGTCCTAATGCGGCGAGTGATACCAGCTGAGTCTAGTATTAAAGGCACCTGGGAGGGCCGGGGCACTGCGAGGCGGGTCTGTTTGCTGGAGGCCCAGCGAGCGAGTGCTAAGACGGGTGCTGGGAGGACACCCCCTGGGGACCCCCAGACCTTTCTGGAAGGGCCTTGAAGGGGATCGGCGTTCCCTGGGGTGAAGGTGGGGCCTGAGGATCACGTTGTGGACTGTAACTGGGCCTCTTACTCCAGGTGTGTGCGTGCATCTTCAGTCACTCAGTCATGTCCGAGTCTTTGCGACCCGGGGCTGCGGCCCACCGGGCTCCTCTGATAACGGGGTTATCCAGGCGAGGATACTGGAGTGGGTTGCCGTTTCCTCCTCCAGGGGATCTTCCCGACCCAGGGATGGAACCCGTGTCTCTTATGTTTCCTGCATTGGCAGGCGGGTCCTTTACCACTGGCGCCCCTTGGGAAGCCCTTACTCCAGGTAGATGGTGGGGAAGCTGCTATGGGTGTTCCAGGTGCCGTCCTGGGAGCTTTATGCCTGTCGGCTCATTCTGAGAGTCGGCGTTAAGCTGGATTCTCTTGGACCACGCATAGCACCTCTGCAAGCTTGAATCCTCCTATGTTGCACGTTGGTCCTGTTTGACCCTAATCTGGGTGCCCAGGGAGGCAGGTCACTCTTGCAGAGTCACCAGGGGGAGCCTGACGGCCCCCCAGATGCGCTCTGGGAAGAGAAGTCTAGAGGAGGGCCCGTGGGTCTCAGCCCTTCTCCCCACCGCGGAGAACACGCTTGGAGACCCGATGCAGAGTGCTGTCCGGGCTTTTCTTCTCGGGCTACTAATGCCTGGGTGAATCAGACACGCGGCCAGTGTCTGCTCGCCCGGGGACCCTGTGGTTCATCTCTTCTGCCTTGGCCATTCATTCTCCCCTCGGCAGGCTCCTGGGGTGATGTACTTTCCTCTTCGTGTTTACGCTGACTGCGTGTTTGTGGGTCTTGCCTCCCAGGCGCCCTCTGTGAAGGCTGGGGACGGGCGTCTTCTCTCGTGACTGTATTCAAGCTTCTGCCCACAAGACGTCGTGCCCACAGGGGCTGCAGAAGTGCTTATTTACCAGAGTACTCTCCCTGGGGAGCTGGTCTGACCAAACCTCCAATCACACCTGATCCAGGCGGTCAGGTCAGTGCCTGGTAAGGAGCTCCTGCTGCGCTCCGAGCGCGGAGCTGCCTCTTTAAGTGACTGAGACGCGGTCCGGGCCTCCAGAGCCTCTCAAGTCAGAGGAGACCCAGGAGCAGCCTCTCCCGCCTTGCCCCCGCCTTCCACCCTCCGGTGGGCACCATTACCCCTGAAACGTGGCATCAGCAATTTCTTCCCAATAATAAAGTACCAAATGAGGATGACTTATTTTTTAAAAATAAGTTTGAGTGGATTCAGAGTTATTTTTATAATCCCCCCTCATCATCTTTCTAGCATTATGTGTGAGTGTGAAGCGTTGCCGTTTTCAACTTCTGTTTTCCCTTCTGATGCATGTGCCGCCTCCCACCCACCCCCCACCCGCCCCCCAAGGGCCTGTGTAAGAAGTGGTCGCTTCATTCCAGCTGAAGCCAAGGAAGCTAGGTGGGGGGGGGGTGTCAGCCAGCCTCCTAGCCCCCACCCGGGGACATCCTCACCGATAAAGCCTCTCTGAATGCACGTCCTTCTTGGTGACAGAATCACAGATCCGTCTTTTTTTTTAAGACATTTAAAAAATCTTCATTGATTGATTCTTTTATTTTCTGGCTGCAGCACGTGGGACCTTCGCTGCACAGACTCTCTGGCCGTGGCGCGGGGGGCTTGGTAGTGGCGGTGCTCTGACTTAGTTGCTCCGTGGGATCTTAGTTCCCTGACCAAGTCCCCTGCATTGCAAGGCAGATTCTTAACCGCTGGACCGGCAGGGAGGGCCCCCACAGATCCACCTCGGATTGGGAGAGGGAAATGCATTCTGATGAGGAAAGAAAGCATGGGAGAGTGCTTGGGCAGGTAGATCTCCGCAGGGTCTGGACAGGTCGGCACAACTGAGACAGCGAACTATGGGTGCAGGGCCACCCCGCAGTGAACAGATCTGCGCAGAGCTGCAGACGGAGGGAGGCGGGCCACGTGTGCAGGGGCCTCTGAGTCGTTCAGTGTGGGAAGGAAGGTGGCCGGCAGGCTCTACGCGAAGTTGGCAAGAGTCCTGACGGCTCTTGATAGGACATGGGGGTGTTCTGGCCTCATTCTGTGTACAGTGCAGAGACATCTGAGCCATCCAAACAGGCACGTTACCTTGTCTATTTCTGTGCGCCAAGTGCATAGACTAGTTCTGGAAGGGTTCTCAAATGTGATTAAACATGTCCACTTTTTAGGGCTTTGAAGACATTATTTCTAAGTGCCAGCTATTTCTCTGGAGCCAATTAGCTTGGGTTAAAAAAGTGGCTCTGTCACTTATTGACCATAGACCTGGGTTCACTGTGCCTCAGTTTCCTCATCTATAAAATGGGGACAATAAGAGTATTTATGTCATGGGTTTGTTACTAAACATTAACTGCATTAAAATATCCACAGTAAGGGATTTTCCTGGTGGTCCAGTGGTGAGGACTCCACATTTCCAGTGCAGGGGGCAGGGGTCTGATCCCTAGTAGGATAACTAAGGGGCTTCCCAGTGCCTCAGTGGTAAGGATTCCGCTGGCCAATGCAGGAGACCTGGGTTCGACCCCTGGGTTGGGAAGACCCCCTGGAGGAGGGCATGGCAACCCACTCCAGTATTCTTGCCTGGAGAATCCCCATGGACAGAGGAGCCTGGCAGGCTACAATCCATGGGGTCATGAAGAGTCGGAAACGACTGAAGTGACTTAGCACGCACGCAGTAGGTATTCTATGCACATCTCATTTCATTCTCTCTCTCTCTCTTTTTTTTTTTTTGGATAATTCCTTTTCTTTTTATTGTTTGGCTGCATCAGGTCTTAGTTCCCACATGTGGGATCTTCTTTGTGGCCTGTGGGGTCTTGTTTCTGGACCAGAGATCGACCCTGGGCGCCTGCATTGAGAGCACAATCTAAGCCGCTGGACCACCAGGGAAGTCCCTCATCTCATTCTTAGGAGCGTAACTGAAGGTCACATGGATGCTCAGTGGCAGAGACAATATTCAAATCTAAGCCTGACTTCAAGTCTCTTACTCTGCTCAGCAAAAGCCACTGCTTAGGGTCCAGGGGAGGGCTTTTGGCAAACTTAAACTTGAACCCCTGGCTTCCTGTCTGTGAAGTCTAGTGGAAGCTGACAAGGAATCCACTGGAGATGCAAGTCACTGGACTGGCTGCCTGCCTGGGCTGTGTTGTCTGGGACACAGCTGGCTCCCAAGGCTGAGAAATCCCAGCCTCGGTCCTGGCCAGCTCAGGTTGGCTGGACCAGAGTGATCTGGTCCTTCTGAGCGCTTCAGTTTCGATGCAAGGAGACGTGCACTTTCCATCCCAGGTGCCTGGAAGTTCAGCTGGAGAGTCCATTATCCCGTGACCAGCCTGCCAGAGAGATGCTTTGCTGTTCCTTTCCTCCTCAGAGTTTCCTGGCGACCGCCGCGCCCTCTGTTCGTGCCCCCCTCAGTCTGAACGTGGGGCTTGGGAAGCGCAGGGAGGAAGGATGGATGCTGGGTCCATGATACAGGCGTGGGGCTCGGGCCCAGGCAGGACCCCCCCTTGTCCGTCATCCCTGTTTAGGACGCAGAAGCAGAAGGCCTGCGGTAGGGAGGGGATTTTCTCGTGATGCCTTTCTGATCTCTGGCAGCTTGAGTTGTTGCAAGACTGCAAAAGAGCCAGAGCCAGCAGGTTTTTCCAGTTGCTTCGGGGGGCAGCCGAGTGAGTCCCGGTGTCACATGCCTGAGCGTCGGCTTCTTGGAATGAGGGCCAGCTGCCAGACAGTCGGCGGCTCTGGAGTGAGGGGCGCCCGCGGTGTGCGGGAAACAGAAAACCCCACCCGCCCGCGCTGGCTTACATTCCTCTGCATGCAGAAAGGGGAGAGGAAATTCCTTTTTCTTCAAAGATTTTCTCTCAGGGGAATCTTTGTCCCTGTAAATAAGTGAGGATGGTCTTTTAAGTACTGAGTTATCCGAGGTTAGACATCCACGGAGGATCAGACTTGGGAAATCCTATCAGTGTGGTCATGGCGAGCGCAGGCTTTTCTAAATCTTTGCTGGAATATGCTCTGTAGCTGCGTCTGTGCCTCAGAAGCCCAGACACTCATCACAGAGGAAGCAAATTAAGATTAGTCATATCTAGCGTGTCGATAACTGTAAGTGGGCTAAGGAGCATTGTTTCTAAAACACGACGGGATCACAAAGCTGAACCCAACTGTAAGCTGAGAAAAGAGACATCGGAAAACAAAGTGACTCATAGGGGTTGAATGTAAAGAATGGGAAAGGCAGGGCAGGCAAAAAAATAAGTTAAAACACAGTATGCATCTTCATCTTGGCGTCAAAGTTAAAGTAATTGAAGAGCATTAAATGAAACAAGGAAGGTACTTTACTGTTTTAAAGAGAAACACATTTAAGGGCTAACGAATAGGTCCCGAGGTCTCTGGTGCTGGGAAGATTGTTTTCCTTTTTGTTTTCTTTCTTTCTTTTTTTATACAGCACTTTGGCGTAAACAAATTATAATTTATTGAGAGTTTTGAAAAACCAGGGGATTTAAAATTTAAAAAGCACTCCATTATTTCTAGTTTTTCTTGTAAAATTAGAACATCTGATCAAGGTGGGAATTGCCAAACTCTGTTCTGTGAGCCAAATCCAGTGCACCGTCCTAAGAAATTCACACCAGAGGAATCTTTGCCAAGACCCAGGGAACTGGAACTCCTAGACCCAGAACATCCAAACTCCAGAAACCTGAAGACAGAGGAAAAAAAAACAAACCCTTGAAAAGAGCAGGGGAGGTGTAACACCTTAACTATGGTTTCTTACTGGAAATGACAGAAGCCAAGAGGAAATGGCATAATATTTTTCAGGTGCTGAAAGAAAAGAGCTATAAATTCACTATTCTGCATCCAGGGAAAACATCCTTCAGGAAGAAAAGAAAAAGCAAGTTTGCTGGATACAGGGTCAGTTTGGAAGATCAGCTGGATTCCCATAATGTTATTGTTGTTATTGTTGTCCTGTCAGACTCTTTGCGACCCCACTGACTGTAGCCTGCCAGGCTTCTCTGTCCCTGGGATTTCCCAGGCAAGAATACTGGAGTGGGTTGCCATTTCCTCCTCCAGGGGATCTTCCCGACCCAGGGATGGAACCTGCATCTTCTGCATTGCAGGAGGATTCTTCACCACTGAGCCACATGGGAAGCCCTCCAATGTAGTACAAAAAGACAATTAGATAATAAACGTTCAAAAAATGGTGCTTTTTTGCTGACATCGAAAACATTAAACAAAATCTAGGGATATATTTAAACGAGATTTTAATAGTTTTACTAAGGAAACAACAAAAACACAATTGTCTTAGTTTTCTGGATCTACAATGAAAAATTTCCAAACTCTGCATTGCTTAAAACAAGCTATGCTTGTTAAGAAAGAAAAAAGAGTCCAGTCTCCTATGTGGGAGCTTTTTCAACCCCAGTTTCTCAAAAGCATTAATCCTTACAGAAAAATGAATTGAGTAACTCTGATCTGAGTCCAGTTTGAGTAAACTCCAGGAGTTTGTGATGGACAGGGAGGCCTGGCGTGCTGTGATTCATGGGGTCTCAAAGAGTTGGACACGACTGAGCGACTGAACTGAACTGATCTGAGTCCTCCCAAGGCAAGTGCAAAGCTAGATGGCTTATAGATGCAAAGCAGAGAAGTCAATGCCTTACGTGCAACAGATGCCTCAGGGATAGACACCCTAAGGTTGGGACGGATCACAGGTGGAGAAGAGCTGGAAGATCAGGGTCCCTTCTGGAAGTGTGGGGAGTGAGGGCGCGGAGGGTGAGATTGAATCTCCCTACCCAGTCCCCAAGACCATGGAATTCATTTCCAGGTACTAGAGGTTGTGTTACCTAGAGGGTGAGATGGGGTGGGAGGTGGGAGGCAGGTTCAAGAGGGCGGTTACTGTTCAGTGGCTCAGTTGTGTCTGAGTCTTCGCAACCCCATGGACTGCAGCCCACCAGGCTCCTCTGTCCTTCACTGTCTCCCAGAGTTTGCTCAATCTCATGTCCATTGAGGGGATGATGCCATCCTACCATCTCATCCTCTGTCGCCCCCTTCTCCTCTTGCCCTCAATCTTTCTCAGCATCAGGGTCTGTTCCAATGAGTGGGATCCTCACATCAGGTGGCCAGAGTACTGGAGCTTCAGTTTCAGCATCCTCCCTTCCAATGAATAATCTGGGTTGATTTCCTTTAGGATGGACTTTTAGGTGAGCAGTGGCCAGTACAATCAAGGAGCTGGCTGGAGGCCAGATCTGCCCTTTGCCATCTCCTCTGTGTGGCCCGTCAGCATGGCCCCAGACCCCTAGGAGGTCTCAGTCGTGGCTTCTGGCCTCGTGGTACCCGGGGTTGTACAAACAGGACCCACACTGTGGGGTCTTGGTGCATTGGGTTCACTGATGAAGTTGAGCAGATGGACATAGGACATAGGCCTGGAGAAGAGGCGGCCACCCAGTGAGACCTCAGACTTCTTCAGCAGGTCAGCAGGCCTGCATGGTGGAGAAGGCCCTAAACCTGCATCACCCAAGAAAGAGAAAGAGTGTGTGTTGTGTTCAGTTGCTTTAGTTGTGTCTGACTCTTTTGCAACCCTATGAACTGTAGCTCCTTAAGTTCCTCTGTCCATGGGCTTTCCAGGCAAGAAGACGGGAGTGGGTTGCCGTTTCCTCCTCCACGGGATCTTCCCAACACAGGGATCGAACCCGTGTCCCTTGTGTCTCCTGCATTGCAGACGGGTTCTTTACCACTACACCACCTGGGAGCCTGGTTATCCATCACCATTTTCATTTGCCCACGCAGTACACATTCCTGGGGACTTAGCTCTGAAGCCCAGCACGTGATGCTCAGCGGAGGAAGGCAAGTGTAGAGGGTTTTCTTGACGGGAAGCCTGTGTGAACATAACCTGTGAGGATACTGTGACTCTGTTTTGGAATCAGCAGGACCTCGAGGGCTCTGGTTACTGAGAAGGAGCTGTGTCTACACTTCAAACGAGGAAACGAGATCACACCGTGATGGTTTCTTAAGTCCATTTAGGAGGAAGGGAACATGGCCAGGCTTTTCTGTTCTGCTCTTCAGACCTGGTCTTCCTCTCTCTTAGTAGATGATGGCACCAGCCTGGGAGGTGGGAAGAGGAACCGCCATGAAACCATGGAGACTGTGTGTTGACGTTCAGAATTGGTTGATTACGTCAATTCAGCCTTCAGGAACAGTTGGTTTCGAAGAAGGTGGTTCAGCCAGAAACACCTAAAGGTGCTGAGATCAGATTCACTCAGCTAGCCCTTCTACTGCCGAGGCAATCCAAGAAATGTTGAGATTATGTTTTTTCTTTCTCTAGAAATGAGGAGGGTCCAAAAACTTACTGCATGCCCTTGTGTAAATTGGTAAACCTCACTAAAGTGTTAGTGTTGTCTAGGGTTTAAGTGGGAGAGATAACTGCACCTTCTCAAAGAGTTTTTGAGAGGATGTGCTGAGAAAAACCTATGTAAGGTGCTGAGTATAGTGCCTAGAACACAGCCTTGTTCAAAGATGAATGTTTATGGAGGCTTCCTTTTAAGAAAACTTTACCAGTTAGTTGTGACGCTCTGATCCTGGACCCTTCACCATCTTGGAAACGTCCTATTGGCTTGATTTTATTTTCGAATCTTTTTTGTTTCACTTTAAGGGCATTTGAGTACAGAGCATGGTTAAGACACTGAGACGGAAGTCAGCCCTGGGAGGTGGGGGAGACAGAGGCCAGCCCTGGGAGGCAGGGGAGACGGAGGTCAGCCCTGGGAGGCAGGGGAGACGGAGGTCAGCCCTGGGAGGCAGGGGAGACGGAGGTCAGCCCTGGGAGGCGGGGGAGACGGAGGTCAGCGCTGGGAGTCGGGGGAGATGGAGGCCAGCGCTGGGAGGCAGCGCCGCTTTCAGTGGAGAGCTAGCTCTCTGTTGGGTACTCCGCAGAGTGTTGAGTGCCCCGTCTCACCTGATCCTGCAGCGAGTTAGATGGGGCCAGGATGACGGCCACCTTGTGGGTCAGGAGACCAAAACCGAAAGAGACCGCACAGTTTGCTCTTGTTGACGCAGCTAGTAAAGAGTGGAACTGGGTCTTAGTTAAGACCCTCTGATCCTAGAAGCTGTAATCTTTAACCACGAAGCTAAGAACTTGTGACTTCTAACAGGACTCAAAGAACATTGCACAATGTCTATTTCTCCCTCAGCAGCACCGGCGTCTTTGATGGGTGTCCTTGAGTCTAAGTTCCCAAAGGAGAGCATCCACGTCTTATTAGAACTTAGTATTTCTGTACCTGGTTGTTGGTCCACGGTTGATAACCAATAAATGCCTGCCAGTTGAGCTGACTGAACTGCCGAGTTTTTATTTATTTGTTTATGTAATAACTTTGGTCTCGACGAGCCAGGGCTACTCTTCCGGCGGTGCAGGGCCCCCTCACTGCAGTGGCCTCCCTGTTGTGATTCTCAGGCTCTGGAGCACAGGCTCAGAACCTGCAGCCCACAGGCTTAGTTACTCTGAGGCGTGTGGAGTCTTCCCGGACCAGGGATCGAACCTGTGTCCGCTGCATTGGCAGGTAGATTCTTACCCACTACGCCACCAGGGAAGTCCTATGTGATGGTTTCTAAGGTAGACGTACAGCTTAGGAGATGTGGCCACCTTACATTCTTGCAAACAAACAAAAATCACTAACCTGTTTCAAGATTGAAATCAAATTCAGTTCAGTTAAAAACCTTTCCCTTCCTTTCTCTATAGGTGGGCAGGTGGCTCAGACAGTAAAGAATCTGGTCAGTGCCTCGTATGTTTGGATGGTGATACATAACCACAGCTTAAAAATAGTTGTAAAAACAAGAATGCACCCTTTGCAAGGCTTGACCTAAATACATAGGGGAACAGCCCTGCCAGCCACCAATGCAATACTGAGGGAATTGATCGGCTTAATGTAGGCCATCATGTTTCGGCAGTTATCCTGAATGTCTCTAGATGGAGAAGTTACTAGTCCTGTAAGCAATATGACCTTGTGTGTGTGTGTGTGTGTGTGTGTGTGTGTGTGTGATTGTGAGTTTGGGGGAATTGGTTGGTTCTTTAGAGAAGATATCTGATCCACAGAAAAGGGACTGATTCTCTCAGGTCCCCTGGCCCTTCTAGGCTTGGCGCTTGTAATTGTTTAAGGAAGAACTAAGATGGTATCCTCAGACCAACGTCTGCAGGCATCAAAACGTGAAGATGTCTCGTTGCTGGTCCCAAAGCTCAGGAAGGGGCCAGAGAGAAGTGCCCAGCATGGTGGGACATCACCCTAGCCCAGCATTTTACTTCCTTCTAAGTCAATCCATTTTTCTGAGATGACCCAGGACACTTCCATGGCGCTGAAGACTGACCCACGCAGTTGCGTTCCGCAACAGATGGCAGCACGTAGGGCCATTGCTGTAAGGCTACTGTTCCCGAAAGGCTTCAAGCGAACTCCGTGTTTTTTGTTAGCTCCTCTGGCTATGAAAGGCTACCAGGGGTGGTGGAGGAACTTCAGCTTTGGGGCAAAGCCACCTGCTCTTCTGAACAAATAAAAGGGATGAAACATATGTTCCTGGAGCAAGTTGAGATTTTTCTCATTGTAGAAAAAAGAGAAGTACTGCCTCGGGGTTATTACTTTGGTTTGGAGAGCGATGAAGAACCGAGGTGTTTGTAGAACTATCCTGGTGATCCAACCTTCAAGGGACTGATGGGTTCGCCTCCAAAGGGCTGGGAATAGGAAGTCCTCACTGACGCCGACAGTGGGACAGCTGGCGGGGTTCCGGGGCCTTGGGCGGAGAGATCCGGTGATCTGGTAGGGTGGGTGGGATGTGCCCACTGGAAGGAGGCTTGCTGTTGTTCAGTCATTCAGAAGTGTCCAACTCTTCATGACCCCATGGACCGCGGCATGCCAGGCTTCCCTGTCCTTCACCATCTCCCTGAGTTTGTTCAAACTCATGCCTTGAGTCGGTGATGCCGTCCAACCATCTCATCCTCTGCTGCCCCCTTCTCCTGCCCTCAATCTCTCCCAGTGTCAGGGTCTTTTCCGATGAGTTGGCTCTTCGCATCAGGGGGCCAAAGCACTAAAACTTCAGCTTCAGCCTCAGTCCTTCCCGTGAACACTCACGGCTTATCCTGAAGGAGGGGAGAACGGCATTTAAGCTGCACTCTGCTCCATAATCTCAGGCTGGGGAAACCGCCATGGGGCCTGGCTTCCGTCAACCGTCAGTGCATCATGGGAGACCGCAGAAATCCCACTGTCTCTAAGAAGACTGATTGCGTGAACTTTGGAATTCCCCAGTGTAGCAAGGCGGACTAGGAGTGGAGGTCATCACCTGCACACCCAACCCTAGGCTCCAAAGAGATAATGATTTTATGCATCATTTCCAAAGGGGGATTCCAAGGAACCTGATCACGGTGTTGTCAACAGAGAGGTACTGTGGGAGAAAGTCACCTGTATTTAAGGAAGCTTGGAAAATATGTGGTTAAACAAGTAAAACCATTGTGTTTTTACAGGATTTCTCATCAGTCATCCTGAATTGTGTATATCAACAAGGGAGACCCTGTGTATATTTCAAAAGTCAGGTTCCAATGTAAAGGTATGTGATGGTTGTGGTAACTTTTGGGCTGTACCGGGAACAGAGCATCTTTGGCATGTGGCTTAACTCTGCAGAAACAGATACGGATTTGTATACTTGTGTGAATGTGTATACTCTTTAAAAAAAGAACCACAGATTTTATTTTTCTGGCCTCCAAAATAACTGTGTGTGGTGACTGCAGCCTTGAAATTAAAAGACTCTTGCTCCTTGGCAGAAAAGCTACCACACACCTGAACAGCATATTAAAAGCAGAGACATCACTTTGCCAACAAAAGTCCGTATAGTCAAAGCTACGGTTTCTCCAGTAGTCGTGTACGGACATGAGAGTTGGATCATAAAGGAAGCTGAGAGCCGAAGAATCGATGCCTTTGAACTGTGGAGCTGGAGAAGACTCTTGAGAGTCCCTTGGATGGCGAGGAGATCCAACCAGTCCATCCTAAAGGAAATCAACCTTGAATGTTCATTGGAAGGACTGTTGTTGAAGCTGAAACTCCAATACTTTGGCCTCCTGATGCGAAGAGCTAGAAAAGACCCTGATGCTGGAAAAGACTGAAGGCAAAGTAGAAAGAAGGGCAGAAGATGAGATGGTTGGATGGCATCACCAACTCAATGGACATGAATTTGAGCAAACTCTGGGAGACAGGAGGACGGAGGAGCCTGGCGCGCTGCAGTCCATGGGGTTGCAGAGAGTTGGATGCAACGGGGCTGACCAACAAGAGCCACAGCAGAGAACAAAACAAACACTATATCCACAAGGAAAGGATGATTGGGAGCTGAGAGTTGGGGGGATAAGGAGGGATTTGTGGCAGAGATTTAGAAAAGTCTGCACCCCTGATTGAAGGTCAAGGGTCCAGGACTCTAATTCTGAATCCTTGGATGACCTCTGCAGGGTCTTTCCACCCAACTGATTGTTTCCCAGTACAGAAAGCAGAAATTTGAAAAGTAAGATCACCGCAGACTTACCAAAGATTACAAGGATTAAACAAGCCCATGCTGTTAAAATGTTTTGAGCTCTGTGGTCAAGTACATGGGCTAATGACAGGGTATGGTCTTGACCACCAGCAGGATTAACTGAGGGCTTTGCCCGCCAGGCATAGACAGAGTCTGTTCGGCTAGAACTGCGGGCTGCTGACGTCCTGGGTCAGAGTGAGTCACGCCCTGGGTGCAGGATCAGGCAGGCCGGCCTGCTGGGCCCTCGGGCTCCAGTGGCTTCCTCAAAAGACAGCCCGAAGGCTGGAAAAGAAAGAAAACCAGAAGAGTGAGCAGGTGGCCTCTCTCCTGCTCGAGGCAGAAGCAGGACCCGATGGTTGGCCAACCTCCAACCAGCATGGCCCCCTCCTCTTCTATCAGCCGAGGGGTGTTCCTGTGCTTAGGTGGGTTAATGGGACTGCTCAAGTGGTTATCTGCTTTATTGTTGTTTAGTCCCGAAGTCTGGATGGGGAAACAATGGAGACAGTAAGAGACTTTATTTTGGGGGGCTCCAAAATCACTGCAGATGGTGACTGCAGCCATGAAATTAAGACACTTGCTCTTTGGAAGAAAAGCTATGACCAACCTAGACAGCATATTCAAAAGCAGAGACATTACTTTGCTGACAAAGGTCTGTCTAGTCAAAGCTATGGTTTTTCCAGTAGTCACGTATGGATGTGAGAGTTGGACTATAAAAAAAGCTGAGCGCCGAAGAATTGATGCTCTTGAACTGTGGTGTTGGAGAAGACTCTTGAGAATCCCTTGGACAGCAAGGAGATCCAACCAGTCCATCCTGAAGGAGATCAGTCCTGAATATTCATTGGAAGGAGAGATGTTGAAGCTGAAACTCCAATACTTTGGCCACCCGATGTGAAGAACTGACTCATTTGAAAAGACCCTGATGCTGGGAGGGATTGAGGGCAGGAGGAGAAGGGGATGACAGAGGATGAGATGGTTGGATGGCATCAATGACTTGATGGACTTGAGTTTGAGTAAACTCCGGGAGTTGGTGATGAACAGGGAAGCCTGGCGTCCTGCAGTCCATGGCATCGCAAAGCGCCGGGCATGACTGAGCAACTGAACTGAACTGAGTCCCTGAGTCACGACCGACTCCAGGTCACTCTTTGCAGTCCCAGGTACTAACCCACCGGGTTCCACTGTCCATGAGATTCTCCAGGTAGGAATACTGGAGTGGGTTGCCATTCCCTTGGAATCTTGCTGAAACCCAGGAATGGAATCTGTGTCTCCTGCTGAGCAGGCAGATTCTTTACCACTGAGCTTGCAGGGAAGCCTTGGTTATCTGCTTGGAGCCCTCTAAATCCTGCCCAAGAGATGGAGCACCTAAGGATGATACATCCAAAAAGAAATTTTTTTGCGCTGGTGGTGATGGCAAACCTGTGTACAAGGGCAACTGAATGCTTCCTATGTGCTGCGTCATCGGGTGCCCCGCAGGCTGAGTTAAGAAGCGGCAGGAGGCCTGCTCTCTTGGGAAGAGCGGCAGCGCCACCGAGAGTCTACGTGAGTACTGCAGCGCCCATTGAAGGTCTGTGTGGAGACGGAGCCCAGACGCTGACTGCCTGATACCCTTGAGGGCTCCGCACTCCTCGGAAACCCTGAATTCTAAATTACCGTTTGGATTTCCATCCTCAGTGTGGGCCTCCTGGTTAATGACGTTTGCTTGTACGACTCGGATCGTGCAAAATGTTAGTCTCTCAGTCACGCCCGACTCTGCGACCCCGTGGACTGTAGCCCACCAGGCTCCAAGAATCCTGGAGTGGGTTGCCGTGCCCTCTTCCAGGGTATCTCCCCACCCAGGGCTTGAACCTGTGTCTCCTGCATTGGCACGTGGATTCTTTACCATCTGAGCAACCAGAGAAGAAGCCCCAATATAAAAATAACAGATCTGATCCCTGAGTTTTCGACAGCAGAGAAGCGGCCGAATCAAGCCAAAGCCACGCTTGAGGTGCCGTCTCCTGGGGCTTCTGGCCAGCTGGCTTGCCCCATGACTTGTCCCTGTCCGGGCTCTTGCCTTCCCTCCAGCCTCTGACTGTGCTCATGTTATCATGAAGCAAACACGTGTTTGCCTGCTCGCCTTCTCTACCTATGACTGTCTTAATAGGAGCCATATAATCCCAGGCAGGTAAGCAGTCAGCTGTGATGTGCCTGAGCAGACAGCCGTAGGATGGGTGACGGTGGTATCCGGCAACGTCAGCTACTGGAGATCCAGGTTAGTCTAGGCTAGCATCAGAGGGGCCGTGCAGGCACCATGGTGCCTTCGGAAGAACTCACACGGCCCAGACTGAGCCTCAGCTCTACTGATTCGTTCATCTCATTCTTTGAAATGGCCCTTGTTTCTTATTGTGGGCTGGGCGGGGTCTCTGTTGCTGCGCGTGGGCTTCCCCTGCTGCGGTGGTCTGGCTTCTCTTGCTGGGAACCCCGGGCTCCAGGACCTGCAGGCGTCTGGAGTCGCCTGCGGGCTTAGCTGCCTCGCGGCGGGCGGAACCTTCCCAACCGGGGATTAGCCTGGCCCCCTGCAATGGCAGGCAATTCATAACCACTGGGCGTCCAGGGAAGTCCTGCTCACTCCATGCTGACCGAGCTCCCGCCTCCCGTCAGAGTCTGCTCCTTGTGTTGGAAGAAAGATCCCTGCCCCTGGGCCTCTTGTTAGAGCGGAGGAGGAGGCGGGGAGCTTGACAAGGGAGGACACTGTCGTCCGGGAAGGTGGTGAGACCCTTGGGGAAAAGAGCCAGGTGGGGGTCAGAGGAGGCTGCGATTCTCTCTGGGGTGGGTGGGCAGGCCTCTAAAAAGACGGGATTTGGGCAAAGACCGGAGGAGGCGAGATGACCAGCCGTGAGCTATTCCGGGGAGAGGCTTCGGGGTGCAGAGAGCAGAGTGTGCACAGACCCTGAGCTGAGACTGTGTCTGAAGTGACGGGAAAGCTGCACGGGTGAGCTGAGTGGTGGGGGTGGGGAAACACGCGTAGGGTTCAAGGTCAAGGAGGTAATTAGGGGCTGGTTGTATCAGACTTACAGACCATTGTAGGCGGGACTCTGGCTTTTACCTTTTTTTACTGAGGGGCTTCCCAGTGGTAAAGAATCTGCCTGCAATGCAGGAGACTCAGGTTCGAGCCCTGGGTCTGGAAGATCCCCTGGAGGAGGGAATGACAACCCACTCCAATATTCTTGCCTGGGAAATCCCGTGGACAGAGGAGCCTGCTGGGCCAGAGTTCATGGGGTCGCAGAGTCAGACACGACTGAGTGCACGCCTTTGACTGAGGTACTAGAAGATCTAAAGAAAGTTTGATCAGGAAATGATGCTGATAAGGATGATGAGGCGTTTTTTGATGATGGTGAAACTTTTGATAACAGTTAAATCTAGAGAGCATTTACTATGTCAGATGCTGTTTCAAGTATCATATAGTCACTCATTTAATTCTCACACCACCTCTTAGAGGAAGGTACTAATATCATCCTCATGTTGTAGTTGAGGACGATGAAACACAGAGAATTTAAGTGACTTGTCCACGGTCACCAGCTAAGAAGTGGCGGAGTTGGGGTGAATGGAGTCTGACTCTGGGGTCCTGGCAATCTTAAGGATGGACCCTGGGCAACTTGAAGTCATTCTTAAAGGAAGCGGAGGGGAAGAGGAAAGAGACTGCTTCTGCCAGCACAGGGCGTTTGCTCAAAGCTGCACAGGGCATAACCACATGCGTCAGGAATAGATCATCCCCAGTGGCCTGCAGGGGTGGGGGGCATGCGGGGCGAAGCCAGGCGTGACAGGGTTGTACGAGGATGGAGGGGCTTCCTGGCTTGAGGTCAAGTGCTGCGGCCTTGATCTGACGGCTTGTGGATAGCACAGATGGGTGTCGTGGCAAGATTAACCTGAGAGGCATCGTCTCAGTGGCTGGAAGAACAGTAGGGTTGGAGAGGCTTGTTGTAGGGCTATTTTTATCAACTGCAAACTATATGGCTTCATTTAGCCAGAAACACGGCCCCGTTCACTCTGCACCTCAGGCAGGCTCCACGTACTGACCTGCTTGGGAGAGAGAGGGAGATACTGGGAAGGATGGGATTCACACAGGCCTCGGCTGGATCACTGTCCTTTAAAACTGGTGGGCTGGGAGGCCCTGGGCACATCCCTCAGACATGTGCTTGTTTGAGGATTGAGTGAATGGTGGAGACAAGACCGCCTGCAGGCTGCATTCATTCACCTCAGTGTCACAGGAGAAAAGAGTGAGCGTTCCATTTATCCTGTTCTAGTGTTTTATCAGACTAGGCTAACACCCAGCATTTCATTGCTTATTTCAGTTTATTTAATTTTTATTGGAGTACAGTTGTTTTAGGGGCTTCCCAGGTGACTCAGTGATAAACAGTCTGCCTGCCAAGCAAGAGATGCAGGTTGGATCCCTGGGCTGGGAAGATCTCCTGGAGAAGGAAATGGCAACCCACCCCAGTATTCCTGCCTGCAGAATCCCAGGGACAGAGGAGCCTGGCGGGCTGCAGTCCAAGGGGTCGCAGAGTCGGACACGACTGAGCATATATAGCTGTGTTAATTTCTGCTGTAAGCAAAGTGATCCAGCCACATATATACATGTATCTCCTCTTTTTGGAATTTCCTTCCTGAAGACTCCGTTTTAAAGATGTTCTTTGCTTGTAAGTGATCGACTATGAAAGTCTGAGATTCACTTGTCCTGTAGAGGGCAATGTTTCTCTTTGCCTAATTTTTTTTTTTTTTTTTTTTTTTAACTATTTAAAGCATATCAATAAGGCAAAGGAGCTACATACAGTCAAGGAGGGCAGAAATGAAAGAGAACCTTAGGGTTCCATGTTGACCACAAATGCCCCCTGAAACTGAGAAGGCGTCGATGAGACCCCTGAGCATGCTAGAATCCCTTTCTTGAGCTTCCCTGGGACCTGAGGGCTGCACATTAAGTAAAGACTGCGACAGTGAAAGCAGGGGGCTGGTGGGAAAAGACAGAAACCCATGCGGAGCAGCAGCAGGACTTTGCAATGAGGGCTGAGGGCCTCCTGAGGCCAAGCAGCTGCCAGAGTCTCCACGTCAGGTAGAGAGGCGAGCTGGCCTTTCCTGCGGGAATTCTGTCAGCCTTGCCTGCCTCGCACCTGCCGGCAGCGAAGGGTGGGATTTCAAGTCTGACGGAGAGGAGCCCTGGGGGTCCTGGGCCTTAGAGCTCAGGAACTGAGACGGGACTTTCTAGAATCCTTGGAGAGTCACCATTTTGGGGGGGAATGAAGTGCAACTTTACTTGAGGGAATCTTGTTCCTGCTCAGCTCTCAGTATCCTGTTTTTTCTTTTTTTTTCAGGATTCTAAGCAGAAACAAAGCAGTGTGTGAAGCACCTTGAACCCTGGTCTCCGTCCCCTGAGGCGTCTCTTTGCCGCAGTCGCAGCTGGATGAACAAGAAGGCCAGCTCGGCTGCCGTCGGCCAGACCAGCGCCTGTCCTTCACAATGCTTCCTGGAGGCATGTGGGGACTCAGTCAGATTGGCAGGAACTTCTTTGGAAAAGTTTTCTCGTTGTTCCGCCTCTAAGTCGTGTCCAGACTCCTTGAGACCCCTTGGACTGCAACATGCCAGGCTTCCCTGTCCTTCACTGTCTCTCGGAGTTTGCACAGGCTCATGTCTATCGAGTCGGTGATGCCATCCCACCATCTCATCCTCTGTCGTCCCCTTCTCTTCCTGCCCTCAATCTTTCCCAGCATCAGGGTCTTCCCCAATGGGTCCCCTCTTTGCCGAAAAGTCTAGAGGTAGCTTATATACAGAATCATGCTTACTAGCTGGCAGTGCCAAGGTATCTTCCTCTTAGGGAGTCCAAGATAAGCTCTTTGGATTTCAACTTGACCTTTACATGCCCACCTCTCTGGTCTCTGACTTTGAGGCATGCTGGTAGCAATTATGACAGCGATCCCCCGGCCCTTGGGTCAGCGTGGCAGGAGTGACCCCGCGCGTCTCCTTGACCGTAGACAGATTTCCCAGGCGCGGTGGCGGCGGGGGGTGGGGAACACCCTGCAGCGTCCTTCTGTGAAAGCAGGGGTGCAGTTTGCCCCTGGATGCAGCTCCGGCGCTCCAGGGCGCGGGCGCAGCAGTCGGGGCGTGCGGGCTTAGTGCTCCACGGCATGAGGGATCTTCCCAGACCAGGGATCGAACCTGTGTCCCCTGCATTGGCAGGCAGATTCTTAACCGCTGGACCACCAGGGAGGCCCCCGGGAGATGACGCTTTCGACTGAACTTCTTGGGAGAAAGAAGATGGGACCTCTGATCACAAGTGTATGACAACTCCCCATAATACACCCCTTGATGAATTTTAGTGTGATTGTGAGTGCTCTAAACACCGAGAAGGAGGAGAGTGGGTTTCTGGGGCATGGTGCTTAATCTTGTTTGCTTAAAGTAGCAAAATAAAGGGAGCCAAATCCTTGCAGGAGAATTCTTTGTGGAAGATGAAGGTCAAGAGGAAAGGGAAATGTGGTCAGTCTATAATTTACTACTCTTGAGGGCAAAGCACACTGCATTTCTCCAAGAAGGTTTGCTTAACCCTCCACAAAATTCAGCCAGATAAACCCATTTGCAAATTCCCAGACTATGATTATGGTATATAATCCTCCCTTTCTCTCCTCCCAACCGGAAAGCACAGTATCCCACAACAGTGACCGAGAAGTTAAAAGGAGTTATGTTTAGCATGGAAAACACACAAAGAAGTTCCCTTATAAATTTGAAATTCTATAGAGGCATCAAACAGGAGAATGTGATGGATTTCTTTTTCACTTGTTTGTGTAGCAATTTTTTTTTAAGGCTGATAGAGCCTTGGAAAGCCAAGTCCAACACAGGCATTCTAATTTTACAGAAAAGAAATAAAGCTCCAATCTATTTTGGAAGAGTGATAGATACAGCAAGAACACTGCCAGGTTCAGTGGAGACAAAATATTACAATGCTCATGTTAGAACTCAGCCCTTCAGGGGCTTCCTGGGCAATTCAGTGGTTAAGACTCCCAAAGCAGGGGGTTTGGATCTGATCCCTGGTTCAGGCAGCTAAGTTCTCGTGTGCAGCGTGGCCAAAAGATAAATAAGTAAATAAATAGAATCCAGCCCTTCAGATGGGCCTCCCTGGTGGCCCAGTGGTAGAGAATCTGCCCGTCAATCCAGCAGTCTCAGGAGACCTGGGTTTGATCCCTGAGTCAGGAAGACCCCCCAGGAGGAGGAAATGGCAACCCACTCCAGTATCCTTGCCTGGAGAATCCCATGGACAGAGGAGCCTGGCGGGATACAGTCTATGGGGTCGCAAAGCTCTTCAGATAGCAGTGGGTTGATTCGCTTCCTAAGTGGTTTATGGGGAGGCTGATTTTGTTGCTGTCCTAACGAGAGCTGTGGTCTCACCTCCTGGAGCTCAGATGGCTGTCGTGAGCAACGCTTGTGTTGTGTCAGTCATTTCTTTGTGGCCCCGCGGACTGCAGTTCACCAGGCTCCTCCATCCATGGGATTCTCCAGCAAGAACACTGCAGTGGGTGGCCACTCCCTTCTCCAGGGCATCTTCCCCACCCAGAGGTCAAACCGAAGCCTCCTGCTTTGGCAGGCGGGTTCTTTACGGTCTGAGCCACCGGGGAAGGATGACAAAGATGCAGCCTCAGCGATTCAAGGACCTGCTGAATCTGCGTCTCCTTTCTGCTCTCCGCTCACAGAGTTGCTCGCATTGTCACACAGCAGCCACGTGTCAGGTCCATCCCGAGGCCCGTCTCCTGGTTCTGGGAAATTACTATCAACGAGAACAAACAACGCACACACCTGCGTCTCTATGAGCAATGTTTTCCGCGTCGTGTTCCTTAGAACCCTGACTCCTGCATGCTCCTTGTTACGTGGCCCTCCACGGAAATATTCTTTGGTGCGTGCAGTTTGAAAGTTTTGATGGGAAGCAAAATTTAATCTGCTGGACTTTTTTTTTTTTACTTCCAAGTGTCTTAATCCTTCATAAGCTTGTATGCACAGTGCCTCTTCTAGAAGGCAAATACAACACAGTATTTCTCCAACTTGTTAAAGACACTTTTTTCTTTTTTTCCCCCACCGAACATCTTAAAGAACTGGTGTTCCAGGGAACACACTTTGGGAAAGGCTGAGTTACTTCGCTCTGTACCTGAAGGTCCTGTCCTCTTGACAGCTGTGTATCCCTGGGCGGGGGAGAAAACCTAGAAATGAGGTTTCCATATAGAATTTTGTTAAACAGCAAATAAACATGGTCCTTGTGACAAATCAGGTAAGCTTATTACCTTGTGACAAATCAGATAAGCTTGTTAGGAACATGTCTTGATGGCATCCTTCTTTTAAAAATGTCTCTCTGTATTTTTAGTTTCTTTACAGTCTTGCAGTTATTTAATTTAAATTTTTTTTAAATTAATCTTATTGAAGTAGAGTTGATTTACTATTTAAATATTGTGTTCATGTCAACTGTAACAGCAACGGGATTCGGCTGCATCTATTCTTTTTCAGACTCTAGCCCGTGATTGTCCGTTTATGATAGGACACCGATATAGTCCCCCGTGCCACACAGCGGGCCCTGCTCCGCACCCACTCCAGAGGCGACAGCTTGCGTCTGCCGATCCCAGACTCCCGTCCGCGCCTCCCCCCACGTCCCCTCCCCCTTGGCAGCCACAGGCCTCTTTTCTGGGCTGTCACTCTTGTTTCTGTTTTGTAGGTAAGTCCATTTGCATCACAGTTTAGATCCCACACGTACGCACTATCATGTTGTATTTGTCTTTCTCCGACTTCAGTTCTCAGCAAGGTCATCTCTAGGTCTATCATGTTGCTGCAGATGGATGGCATTATGTCATACCTTTTTTTAAAAAGTTATTTTTGATTGGATGATCATTGCTCTACAGTATTGTGTGGATTTCTGCCACACGTCAACGCAGATCACCTACAGGTGTGCACATGTCCCCTCGTTCTTGAGCCTCCTCCCCATCCCACCCCATCCCGCCCCTCCAGCGTGTCACAGAGCAGGGTTGGGCTCCCCCCACCACACAGCGGATTCCCCCGGGATATCTGTTTTGCATATTTTTAATATGTTTAATGCTACTCTCAGCTTGTCCTACCCTCTCCTGCCCCAGCGTCCACAAGGCTATTCTCTATGTCTGCATTTTGCTTGCTGCCCTGCATATGGGCTCATCAGTACCATCTTTCTTGATTCCTGATATATCATTAATTACATGATATCTGTTCTTCTCTTTCTGACTTACTTCCCTCTGTATGTGTTTCATTCCTGTTTATGGCTGAGTGATACTCCATTGTATGGGTGGACCACATCTTCTTTATCCATTCGCCTGTCAATGGACATCTCGGTTGCTTCCATGTCCTGGCTGCTGTGAATCGTGCTGCAGTGAACGTAGGGATGCCTGTATCTTTTAGAGCTTTCCCCAGATGGCCCAGGATTGGGATCACAGGATCCTATGGCAACTCTGGTTTTAACTTAAAAACATCTATGTTGATGTGTTCCGCAGGGAACACCTAACTCATACTGCGATCCTGCTGCTGTTTGAAATACTGATGTCTCCTCTCCTGCCTCCCTGATGCGGAGCGCAAACAGGGCATCTGCCCTGCCAGCGTCCACACTGGGCCAGAAGGTGGTGCCGGCCGCAAGCCTGCGTCTTCCATCTCACAGACTCCAGACTGAGAAGGATCTTAGGGTGTTTGTGGGAGGTGGGGAAGGTTGGGGGGAAGCGACAGTCAGGGAGTCTGGGACGGACACGTGCAGGCGGCTTTGTTTAAAAAGGAAAACAGCAAGGACCTGCCCCACGCGCAGGGGCTCGGCTCGGTGTCCTGCGGCAGCCTGGACCCGAGGGGAGTTCGGGGCGGCGTGGACACGCGGGTGCGCACGGCTGAGTCGCTTCCCTGTCCACCAGAAACCATCGCAGCACTGTTCATCGGCTAAACCCCAACACAGAAGAGAAAGTTAAAGGAGAGAAGAAAACCTATTTGCTCTTTTCAGTAGAAACAAGGCGTTACTGTTTTCCACACTGAGGTCAAAGATCCAAAGCAGAACTGGAAGAAGACCAAATATTGTCAAAGGCCATAATTCACATCCTGAAGATTCTTGCCATCCTTGGGTGTTTCTTTGGGAGGGCCTGGGACGGGGTGGGGCGGGGAACAGACAAAAGAAATCGCGGATGTACATTCTGGGAATTTTAGAGACAGCCTCCCATGTTCCTTCAGAGAGAGGTGCAGGAACAAAGGGCTCTTGTGTTGTAAATAACAAGCTGGGGTACAGCTGGGGAGAGGGCCGTGTTGTTCCTCTTCTAGAAACAGCTCCGATTCCAGTTCCATGACCTTTCCGGCCGCCCTGGAGGGATACAAACTTCCTGACTTCTACAATTGGACCATTCGACAGTTCTTATTCTCATGGAATTTAGGAACTGGAAAGGATCTTTGAGGACATTTAGTCCAAGCTTTACCCAGCACAATCAATCGACCTCATCAGCAGATAGTAGAGGCTCCATGTACCTCCAGATCCCACCAGGGTGGAGTCACTCGTGTTTTTGGTTCACTCTTGGACTCATGGACGAGGTTGTTGTTTTAATTGGGCTGTTGTCATGACTGTTACTCCTAGCGCTGCTTATTGAGTACTTGACTCATTCACAGTCCACTTACTAAGTGAATACTGGTTTATTTAGTTGGCATCTACCCATGGCTTCATGGCACAGTTAGTAAAGAACCCACCTGCCAGGGCAGGAGAAGCAAAAGTTGTGAATTCGATCTCTGTGTCAGGAAGACCCCCTTGGGAAGGGCATGGAAACCCACTCCAGCATCCTTGGCTGGAGAATTCCATGGGCAGAGGAGCCTGGTGGGCTGCAGTCCATGGGGTCACAGCCGGACAGGACTGAAGTGACTCAGCACGCACACACAGGGTGTTGAGCACAGTCCCCTGGGTGCTACAGTGGGGCCTTGGTGTGGGTGGCGGTTCTATCCGGTGGTGTCACTGGCCTCTGTATACTGCATACCAGCTGTACCCACCTCCCCCAAGTGGTGATGATAGGAAACCTTTCCAGGGGACCTACGTGCCCCAAAGGACACAGTCCTTCCATCTGGGGACCACTTCACTGGAGCAGAAGCAGGTTGCTGAAACCCAGGCAACCAGAGCGTGTGATGGTCTGTTCAGCTGATCATTTGCTTCTAAGCAATATTGTGGATTTTCCATCATTTTTTTTTTTGTTTGTCCCTTAACTGCCACGATACTGGAAAGCACTATCACACACCAACACAGCAACTTGTGTTACTAAGAAAACAAAGTTTATTTAATAACAGTAAAAGCAAATGTTGAGTGAGAATTTCTAAAATATGTGACACTGTGAATTGATCTTCGTGATTTGAGTGCCAACTGTTAGGGGAGAGAATCACATTCTAACAAACCCAAGAGACACTTAAATGACCACAGAGCTTTTCGGTATAAAATTTTGAGTCTTCAGCTTATGACCCTATTCGGGAGGAGGGTACTGAGGAAGGCGGAGGTATCTTCCAGGCAGAGGGAGATCTTGGCTGCATCAGCATCTGGGTCGTGGAGTTCGGCTGGAGGTATCTTGTGAAGCTGAGTCCTGGAAGTGAAAGGGGTGTGATGACAGGGCTGGTTCGGGGCCCAGAGTCCTGGGAGGTCCCGCTCCCTCTGGAGGGCGGCTCTCTGCTTCCCGTGCGCTGTCAGCTCAAAAACACGAGGCTCCAGGCCCCCCACACGCCAGCGTTTCCACCCTTTCCGCAGAAGGGGATTCAGAGACAAAATGAGCAGCTTGGGGAGTTTTCGTGCCTACTCTGCAGCGGACAGGCCAGGCGCCGCTGTTTCTAAGCCGCAGTGAGGAGCCAGGCTCTGCGGTGCCTCCCGCGGGCCTCCCGTCTGGGGCCGTCTGCACGTTAGAGGCGGTTGCGTGCCCGCGATGCGCGCGTCTGTGCGCCGTGGAGCCTCCCACCGAGTCTGCCCCTGCGGGCAGGGGTGCCAGCCGCCAGGCCCCCCTGTCCGCGGGCTTCCCGGGCGGCTCTGGAGCGGGCAGCTCCTTCCTCTCCAGGGGACCGTCCCAGCCCGGGCTCGCACCCGCGCCTCCTGCGCTGGCCGGCGGACTGTGGCCGGCAGCCGTCGGGAAGCCCTCCCGCGGGGCTCGCGCCCCTGGGTCGAGGCCTTTTCCCTGGACGCGCGAGCGGCCGCCGACAGGAGACGCGCGCTTGCGACTCTGCAGCGGCGGAGCCCCGGCTTCCGTTGGATTAACGGGCTCGGTCCCTCCCTCGCGACCGCTCTCTGCGGCGGCGAGTAGCCCCGCATGTTCCCCCTGCGAGTTTCGGGCGCAGAAAGCCCTCTGAGACCGAGCACGCGGTGTGTCCAGGACTCCACCGCCTCTGCGCTTCCCCATGCTGTTTGCAGAGCAATCCGATACACCACGCGGCCCGGAAGCCTGTGCAGTCCCTCACGGGCCGGAAAAAATAAACACAAGCGAGCTACAGAGAAGGTGAAGGAAACAAGGCAGAGAGCTGGTAAACCCCAGAGAGAAAAAGAAGCCGCCTGGGGAAAAGCTGGGAACAGGGCGGAGGACGTGTTTACGCCCACGAAGACAATCGGCTGAGAAGTTACAAAACAAAACGAAAATGCCTGCAGACCCTGATTATTCATCTGTCTTGTTTCCCTTACGCAAAGCATTAGGTTCATGGGCTTTAATTTTCCACACCAACAACTTATTTACGTCTTACAGATGTGAGCACAGAGGTGAAAGAAAATTTGAAATCCATATCGCAGCATGTGTGTCTTGACTGTTGGATAGAACGACATGAAATTGCCAGTGTTTGACTGTTTTTGGATTCCCTGGTAGTTCAGCTAGCAAAGAACCCACCTTCCATGTGGGAGACCTGGGTTCAGTCCCTGGGTTGGGAAGATCACCTAGAGAAAGGAAAAGGCTCCCCACTCTGGTTCTGGCCCCAAGAATTCCATGGAATGTACAGTCCTGGGATCACAAAGAGTCAGACACGACTGAGCGCCTTTCACTTTGACTGCTTTTAACGTATAGAAACGGCAACTCCATATGGTTCGAACTCACGTTCCTGCCAACGAGACAGGATGGGGGTCCCAGTTCTCTTGTTGGCTGTCTCTCTTCATTGACAGTCAACTGACTCTCTTTTTGTCCTTGACTGAGTGATGTTTAGAGTCTCTGGAAGGTGTTTTCCTTCCAAGTGGGTTGAGTTTTCTTTGGGCAGCAGGTAGAGACCCAGCAGTCCATCTTGATGGTGAGTTCTGTAAGGGCCTATCTACTTAAGCTTTGCTTCTCTGTGTTTCAACAGAAAACCCCCTCTAACCTGGCTGACTTTGCAAGTACAAGGCAGCTTCTGAATCTCTGTGAGCAGGTCAACCACTCTCTCTGCTGCTTTCCATGGGACTTCTCTGAACTCTGATCTACACACAGGCTGCTCAGGTATACACCAACGTTTTTAGAAGCTAAGTGTGTCTGACTCTTCTATGAATCCATGGACTGTAGCCCACCAGGCTCCTCTGTCCGTGGGATTTCCTAGGCAAGAATCCTGGAGTGGGCTGCCAGGCCCTCCTCCAGGGGATCGTCCCAACTCAGGGATCAGGACCCTAGTCTCCTGCACTGGCAGGTGGGTTCTTTAAGGTGTGTGGGCTCTTTACAGGGCTGTTTGGGTGGAATTTGGGGCTCACAGTCTGTAGTTCCCTCCTTTATAGGATTATTTTCCAGCTGCTGTTAAAGCTGTGAACTCTGGACTCTGTCTCCTGAATTCACGATGACTGCTGCTTTCCGCTTAGGCTCAATTCCTGGAATTGGTCAGTATTGGAGATTCCCCTCAAGAGGAAAGCTGGACCCATATAGAGCTTGCCGAGCATGTGTCCCTTTCTTTTAAGGGTCATATTCCATCCAGGTTTTGTATGCTCTGGTTGTTCTCCACTGCTTTTGAAAATTTGCACTGAGTTTTAAGATGGTTATCATCAGGAGAGTTATTCGGACATAAAACTACCTTGTCATGTTGGATCCAGCACACTCTTGGGTGGATTTAAGTTGTAGAATGCTCTCAGAAGAGTAAGTCAGAGAGAGGTTTAAAATCTGATGTGATGTGGGAGAGGAGGTTGGAGAAGGGGTGGAGTGGGAGTTTGGGATTAGCAGACGTGAGCTATGCTATGTGGGGTGGGTAAACCACGAGGGCCTGCTGAAAAGCACAGAACACTGGATTCAGCATCCTAGGGTAAGCCATAGTGGAAAAGAATATTAAAATGTATATATATATGTATAACTGAATCACTTTACTGTATTGCAGAAATTAAGATTGTAAATCAACTACACTTCAATAAAAAACTGCAAGAAAATGACATTTGATGTGATAAGTTACTTAGTGACTGAAGCGAATAAGAGAAACGGCAGTATTTTGTGTTGGAATAAGTAAGCTTCAGGTTGCAGGGTTGCTGCCAGGTTGAATATGAATGAGAAAAGTGCATGGTGTGTGGAGCTGTGGCCCCTTTGGCAAGAGAGGGACAGAAAACTCCCTGGGGTGGGAGACTAAGTGTGTTTGTCGGACACAGTGTCAGACACTTGAGAGGGCCTCCCAGTCCACAAGCACTGCGCTCTTGCAACGCCCATCCTGTTGGAATGATTTCCAGCCTGAGCTTGTCAAGAAGCTTGGGTTGAGTTTTCAGACCCTGAACTTCAGTTGGAGACTCTTGATGCCACCCAGGTGGCTGGAAGAAGAAAGCAAATACTTCTGTCTGTGCAGGGCCAGTGCATAGTGACCTTCTAGAGTATTCTGACTTGGACGTCCATGGATATTAAAAAAAATAAACCCAAAGATGGCACTCTGAAAATTTAGCTTGGCAAATGAAAGGAAGAAAAAACTACAGAAAGGTTTTCATTATATCAGTTCCAAAATGTAATGCAATCTCGGAAAAGAACAGCATTTTGTTGATGACCTACGGTGACATCTTAATGATGGTTTGAGGGATATTTTTCTTGTGAAATTGTTTTCAGGCTTGAAGAGTTGGTAATAGAATCTCATGTGCTTTCTGGGAAAGTTGGAGACATTTTACGCTGTTCTAAAGAAAGTTTCAAACAAAGCTTTTTTTGGTTGATGCAAATAACAGGATGGAGTCAGAGGCACTTTTTTTTTTTTTTTCCATTCTCTCTTTACTAGGTAAGAATAGCTCCTGGCTAAAGAGTAAAATAAAGTAAAAAGTAAATAAATAAAAAAATAAGTACAAATAAAACAAATAAGTAAAATAAAGTAAAATAAAGCTGTCAGCCCTGAGACTTATTGTACCAATGCTACGTGGAGGCGTAATCGACTTTCTAGTACCCAGCCTTAAGATTAATTACGTCTTCCTGTCAGAATCCAAGAGTGCCCAGTCCAAGAACTCAGTTAAAATCCTGCCGTGTTTAGCAGCTGTAACATGTAGAAATATCTCTTGCTCTCACCCAGATGCTATTCGGGTTTTGTATCCATGTCTTGAAAATATGATAGTTCCCTAACACAGGAACACAAACTTTAGCACTTGCCTGGGTTAGGAAACGGGAAGGTCTCCCGACCACGTTTCCAGTTTCCTAGCCTTAGTGGTGCTCCTCACTGATGATTTCTGATGGCAGTGTTTCATCTCTTAGGGCGCTCTGCCTCATCAACCATTTCTCTGGGGCCTGAGAGAAGATTTTTAAAAATGAACATCTGTTCCCTGCATATATATGGAATCTAGAAAATTGGTACTGGGCAGGAACAGGCTTCCCTGGTAGCTCAGATAGTAAAGCGTCTGCCTGCAATGCGGGAGACCTGAGTTCGATCCCAGGGTCGGGAGGACCCCCTGGAGAAGGAAACAGCAACCCACTGCAGTATTCTTGCCTGGAGAATTCCATGGACGGAGGAGCCTGTTGGGCTACAGTCCATGGGGTCACAAAGAATGGTACACGACTGAGCGACTTCACTTTCTTTCTTTCTTTTAAAGGGAGGGAGATGTGGATAATGGACTTGTGGACACAGTGGGTGAAGGAGAAGGTGGGACGAATTGAGAGAGTACGTTGAGACACACACAAGACCACGTGTAAAACAGCTAGTGGGAAGTGAAGTGGCTGGATGTCACAGGCAGCTCGGCTCTGGATGACCTAGACGGGGAGGGAGGCGCAAGAAGGCGAGGATGCGTGTATCTGCAGAGCTGATTCCCTGTGTTGTAGAGCGGGAATTAACACAGTGTTGTAAAACAACTATACTCCAACCAAAAAGCAATTTAAAAGTAATATGTTGTTCCCAAATTTGGGGAAGCCCCCGTCTTGGTTTGTTTACTCTTAGACTGATTTCTTTTCGGCTGTGCTGGGCCTCTGTTGCTGTGCGGACTTTTCTCTGGCTGCGGCGCTCCAGGACTGCTCCCTGGTTGAGCGGCTCAGCTTCTGTGCTCCGTGGTCTCTCTTGGGGAGCACAGCCTCTGGGGCACGTGGGCTTCTGTAGTTGTGGCGCATGTGAGATCTTCCCTGACCAGGGATCGAACCAGCATCTCCTGCTTGGCAGGCGGAGCTGCCAGGGAAGCCCCCCGCTGTCTCAGTTTACAGCCTTCAGGTACCCTTCTCTGCCCCAAGAACCCCTCCGGCTTTGCTTGGAGTGTTAGCAGCGCATTGGGAAAGAGAGCCTTAGTTTTGTTATTATTCCTTTTCCAAACAAACCCATGTCCCATTCACCCAAATACCTACATTTGTTTGTTGCCAGGGAGCAAAGACTCCTTTGCTCCTGGCTCAGAGGATGTTGGTTAAGAGAGATGGGAACAGGATATCTTATGAAGAAACCAGAATAGAAAAGCCAGGCATGTAGTCCAACTTGGTCTTTGATCCTAAAGGACACTATGAGACCTGAAATGCAGTTGAGAAATATAAGACAGCGTCCAAAGTCCAGCGTGGAAGGCAGAGCTCGGAGCTGCTGTCCAGGCTGTGGATCACTTTGCAGACTGTGTAAGCTGCCTGGACCCTTGCATATGGGCAGGAGGTTCTGAAGGGTGCTCACCCGGCTCAAGCTGGGAAGGTCAGAGGAGGAAGACAAGGTCAGTTTATGCGCATATGTTGTTGTCCAGTTGCTAAGTTGTGTCCAACTCTTTGCGACCCCATGGGCTGCAGGACCAGGCTTCCTTGTCCTTCGCCATCTCCTAGAGTTTGCTCAGACTTATGTTCATTGAGTTACTGCGTCCATATGTCCCCACAGATTGATTACGAAGATAGGATTTTCTGGGGAATAGAACGAGGAATACTTTTCTCTTTCCTGTGAAGATTGGGTAATTTTCCGAGTCTCTCAGTTCAGTTCAGTCACTCATCCGCGTCCAACTCTTTGCGACCCTATGGATTGCAGCACGCCAGGCCTCCCTGTCCATCACCAACTCCCGGAGTCCACCCAAACCCATGTCCATTGAGTCAGTGATGCCATCCAACCATCTCATCCTCTGTCGTCCCCTTCTCCTCCTGCCTTCAGTCTTTCCCCAGCATCAGGGTCTTTTCCAATGAGTCAGTTCTTTGAATCAGGTGGCCAAAGTATTGGAGTTTCAGCTTCAGCATCAGTCCTTCCAATGAATATTCAGGACTGATTTCCTTTAGGATGGACTGGTTGGATCTCCTTGCAGTCCAAGGGACTCTCAAGAGTCTTCTCCAACACCACAGTTCAAAAGCCTCAATTCTTCGGCCCTCAGCTTTCTTTATGGTCCAACTCTCACATCCATACATGACCACTGGAAAAACCATAGCTATGACCAGATGGACCTTTGTTGGCAAAGTAATGTCTCTGCTTTTGAATATGCTGTCTAGGTTGGTCATAGCTTTTATTCCAAGGAGTAAGTATCTTTTTATTTCGTGGTTGCAGTCACCATCTGCAGTGATTTTGGAGCCCAGAAAAATAAAGTCTGTCACTGTTTCCATTGTTTCCCCATCTATTTGCCCTGAAGTGATGGGACCAGATGCCATGATCTTAGTTTTCTGAATGTTCAGTTTTAAGCCAACTTTTTCACTCTCCTCTTTCACTTTCATCAAGAGGCTCTTTAGTTTTCCTTCATTTTATGCCACAAAGGTGATATCACCTGCCTATCTGAGGTTATTGCTATTTCTCCCGGCAATCTTGATTCCAGCTTGTGCTTCATCCAGCCCAGCGTTTCTCATGATGTACTCTGCATATAAGTTAAATAAGTAGGGTGACAATATACAGCCTTGATGTGCTCCTTTCCCGAGTCTCTGGTTACTGTCCGTGTCAGACAACTTTTGCTCGGGTGTCAGAGGAGTTCAGTTCTCCGTGTCTGAGACTTACAGGTTACTGCTCACACCGCAGTGAGAGGGGCCCTTTCAAAACATGTCCAGCGTGTCGGATCGGGCTCAGCCTCCTCAGGGGCTGTCCGTCCGCTCGAGTCCAGGTCTAAGCACTTACAGCCCCGTCCTCCCCTGACCTTGGCCCTCTTCTCCTTCCTCTTCAGCGCCTGCCCCACCGACGGTCCTCTGTCCCTTGCCCTTCCCAGGCACGCTCCCGGGACACTGTCCTCCCGGCACTCCTGTTCCTCCCGCACCTTCCTCACGTCTCGGCCCGGATCTCACTTGATGCGCCGACCACTCTGGGTGAAAGAGCGATCCACTCGCTCTGTTCCCTTGTTCCAGCCCCGTCCTCTGCTCAGTGATTTCTCTGTACGCTCATAGCCATCTAAGCGTGTCGTTACTTGTTTAACCGATTGCCTGAAACAGGTTAAAAATGGTGGCGATCCAGGCATGGAACCAACCTGAATGTCCGCCAGCAGGGGAAAGGATGAAGCTGCCGCAGGTGCCTACAATGGAATAGTGGTTGTTGCGCATGAGAAAGGGGCAGTCTGAGCTGGAGGGTGGTCTGGGGTGAAGATCCAAGGAACGAGAGTGGAGAGCAGAAAGCCACCCTGGCTGGGGCGACCCTGGGGTCGGTCAAGAGCCCACCGTGAGCGCCCGCAGGCTCAGCTCCCCTTGTGAGTCTGTCCTTGAGTTCCTTCTCTTACCTCCCTGTTTTCAGGGTCTGTCCGTGCAGAGGGTGAGGACTGTGCTGTCCGCTGCATCAAGCATCTCCAGTATGATCTTCATCAATGTTTACTTGGGACTCAAAGATGAATAGGCCACATCCGGGACACCGTGGGGCTCTGTTTGACCAGCACAAGCGTAAGGAGTCAATGAGTGAAGTTTGTTACTAAACAAAATAGTCTCAGTTGCCACATTTGGAAGAACACTTAACTGGCAGAGGTAGGTAGGTGGAAAGAAATTCAGAGGCTGCCGATCTCAGGAATGTTGGTCACAGGCATTGTAGAACAAAGCCTGACAGCAAATGATAAACACTTTTCCTTAAGGACTGTGTTGTCCTAAATTAGAAGTAAATCCTGCAAAGGTGTTAGGTTTGTCTTAGAGCAAAAGGACAGCTTTATTGTTTGCAAAGGTTTGTAAACGGGGGGTGGGAAGGTGGGCAAGGGATTTATAAACCAAACCACAGAAGTCACAGTCAAGTGACCTGACAAGGGGACTGAGGGACCCTCGTGGCCTGACCACGAGCCCCACTGCTTGACCTCGCGTCTCCGTGACCGCTGTCCTCAAAGCCTCTCTTTAGGGGCTTTCCCGGTGGGACCTGAGCAGAATTAGAAGTCCTTAGAGCTGTCTGTCTGTGGTTTTCTAAGAACGCAAAGTACATGATGAAACCCCAGATCTGTTCTGCCTGCCTGGCTCCAGTTTATTTTAGTGCCAAACCACCTCCACTTTTTATATTCTTTCCACAAAGAATTCCTCTTATTTTATTTTTATAGATGCTCCAGCAAGCCTTGGTCACCTGACCTGAAGGCATCAATATGGACTTAACTGCATGACTCCCTTCAGTACCTTTTTATCCTCACATTCCCCAGCGGTAGGACACAAGAGGGCTTCCCTGGTGGCTCAGTGGGAAAGAATTCACCTGCTGATGAAGGAGATGCAGGAGACTTGGGTCCGATCCCTGGGTCAGGAAGATTCCCCTGGGGAAGGGAATGGCAACCCACTCCAGTGTTCTTGCCTGGAGAATCCCATGGACAGAGGAGCCTGGTGGGCTGCAGTCCATGGGGTCGCAAAGAACTGGACACAACTGAAGCAACTGAGAGTCCTTGGACAGCAAGGACATCCAAACAGTCCATCCTAAAGGAGATCAGTCCTGGGTGTTCATTGGAAGGACTGATGCTGAAGCTGAAACTCCAATACTTTGGCCACCTGATGCGAGGGGCTGACTCACTGAAAAAGACCCTGATGCTGGGAGGGATTGGGGGCAGGAGGAGAAGGGGACGACAGAGGATGAGATGGCTGGATGGCGTCACCGACTCGATGGACATGGGCTTGGGTGGACTCCGGGAGGTGGTGATGGACAGGGAGGCCTGGCGTGCTGCGGTTCATGGCGTCGCAGAGTTGGACACGACTGAGCGGCTGAACGGAGCTGAACTGAAGCAACTGAAGGGCAACGGGAAAGAGTGTGAGCGGTCGTACTTTATCGCGCTCCAAGCGAAACTCCCTTGAGTTAATTTTGAAGCAAAATGGGATGACCATTTTGTTCAGCTGCCTCTTTTAAACAGCATGATATCACTTTGGACCTGCAAACTTCCAAATGGGCGGCCTGGCTGGACGTGTCTGTGCATTTGCCGCCTCCACGCAGCAGCGACAGCAGGATGTGAACGGTTAAGAGGAGGGCCTGGCCTCTGACGTTGGAAGCCAGTGTTAATGAGAGATTTTTCAACAGCTGCAGGAAGTCAACAACTTAATGGGAAACATCACAAGTGTTTAATCTGTCCAGGGTGACCACAGCACACTAAATTCCCACACCAAGAAACAGACCAACAAAATGTTTTTCGAGTCCAGCATCGTGAAGCGAAGCAGATGTGAGGCTCTGACTTCCCACATGGTTCAGAGAGTGAGGTTCAGTGCCAAGGAGAGGCTCCTCCTGGGTGCACATCGGTTCCATGAGGTGTCAGAGGTCAAGTTGTTTATATATTTCTTGTAAGATGGAGGCAAGGTTTAACCCTTGTTGATTTCTGAATCCAGTAAGACAGTCGCAGGACTTTCTGCTCTGCTATAAGCAAGCGGTTCATCACACCCCAAAGTTAAATGCAATTGGATTAACATTTTAACAGAAAATTTGGATTGTGAGAGGCAGGTATTGTCTGCACAGCAAAGTATCAGGTGATGTTAACTTAGAGATACACAGGAGAAAGAATAGGTTAATAAGAAAGAACGGGGACTTCCTTGGTGGTCCAGTGGTTAAGACCTCACCTTCCAATGAAGGGATGTGGGTTTGATCCCTGGTCTGGGAAGCTAAGAACCCCACACACCTCATGGCCAGAAAAAAACAGAACATAAACAACAGAAGCAATATTGTAATCAGCTCAACAAAGACTTTAAAATTGGTTCACATCAAATAGATAAATAAGTAAACTAAAAAAGATAAAGAATGACTTAACAAAGTTGGAATTTGCTATGTTATAATAATTGAAGCAACTATATTTTACGGGAGCTGATAGGTAACTTGTTAGGCAAAAACTACAAGTAAAACTTAAGAATGACCACATCTGGTAGTCAAATTATTTCACTTATTTGTCCCCCGTGCTTTGGTGATTTTTTTTTTTTTAAATCCTAGGCCGCTTCAAAGATATTTGCATAAGTTTAAAAATAGCCTTTAAATTCAGGTTTTCTTTTTAATTTGGGTTGAGTATTATAAGACTGTGTCTAATAAGATACTGCATAATAAAATTTGCACTCTCCTTCAATAGTATGGTCAGTTAGGGGAGAGTGATGGTGGAATGGTCCCCAGGAAGAACTATTAGCCTCTTCTTCTTTGCTTTCACAACACATTAGACACCCATGAATTATAGCCTCTATTATATTTTATTTGAGTCACCTAATTTGTCTCTGTCTCTCCTACTCAGCTGAGATTCTTGAGAGTAGACAGTGTATCTTACTCTTCTGTATAGCCTCAGAATTTAGCATGTTAGTGACCCAATAAAAACTGAGGATTTCCCTGGTGGTCCAGTGGTTCAGAATCCACCTGCCCATGCAGGGAACATGGGTTTGATCCCTGGTCCCGGAGGACCCCACATGCTGAGGGGTGACTAAGCCCGTGAACCGCAGCTCCCAAACCCGTGAGCCTAGGGCCGGCGCCCTGCAGCCAGAGGAGGCCCCGTGGTGAGAGGCCTGCACACGCAACGAGGACCCAGTGCAGCCAAAAACACTTGGAGGAGTAAATACAAAGTTTGTAAAAGGAATTGAATACATGAAAGAAGAGATTGAAACATGGAAGAAGCGGGAATAATGGCAGATGCACATATAAGCATAGAGGGAGAATAGAAGATTACGTGGAATGAGAAACACGTGAAATGCCTTCACTGGGGAAGCGTTTATCACTGATGTGGCATAAATAAGCCAGGACTGAGGTGCACAGCCGTGGCCTCATCTGTCAGTACACGCAGAGGGCCAGCTCTCAGGAGGATGTGCACGGGACTCATCCGTCAGAGGCGCATTTTCGGTCCCAGCACCTCCTCCCATGCCAGTCCCATCAGCATTGCCCTCTCTAGCGCACCTCCCGGTCCTGCTGGATGAACACTGCTGGCCCACGGAAGGTGTTATGTGGGCTCAGCCTTTGCAAAAACCCATCTGTAATTTGACCTCGGGCCCCTGTTACCCCGTATCCACCTTGTTAAGTGTGGAGCCCCCACTTTTTTTTTTACAGTCCTCCATGACCTGTAATTTGGGGTAATTTTTCTTTTTCGATGTCCTCTTAGTAGCTTTCTTTTTTTTTTTTTCCAGAAATTCTTCACAGTTTCTGATCTACCGAGAGTCTCTCTTTTTTATACTCATTATGCATTTATTTCTCTCATCTTTTTCATAGCCTCTAAGGATGTGGAGTGGGAGGGAAGGATGTATTTATCTTGAAACAGAAATCTTCCATCTAAGATTGAGATAGCCAGGGACTTCCCTGGTCCAGTGGCTAAGAAGACTCCATGCTCCCAGTGCAAGGGCCTGGGTTCGATCCCTGGTCAGGGGACTAGATCCCACAGGCACAACTGAGAAGTTACTTGCCACAACTAAAGATCCTGCATGCCACAACCGAGACCCAGTGTAGCCTAATAAACAAATAAATGTATTTTTTAAAAAGATCGAGACAGCAAATAACAGAGAAATCAATCAGCAAAGAAACCATTTTCCACTTCTTATGCAAGACTCTCCACCTCCTATTATATTTGAGAAGGAATGGGCGTGCTACTCTTCATAAGGTCTTTACTGAGCTCTGGGGTAAGCTACAGCAGCAGAGTGAGGCTCCATTATCCTTTTGAAGCAAAACCTTGAGTGTCTGGGTGGAATTCTTCATGTCATCATGGGATGGAGTGGTGAAAACTGAGCTTATTTGCACCAAAGTCTCAGGAACAAGGAGAAAGAGAAAATGCACTTTATTTTCATTAATTTTTAAAAATGACTATTTATGGAAGAGCCCAAGTGGTTTGTTTTCCTTCCAGGATTTATCAAAGATAAATAGGTTCAGAGCCAAGCCTATTCTTTTGACTTGGAAAAGGCACAAAAGAAGTCATACTCAGACCTTAACGGCATGACTACTGAGTTTCCTAGTGAGCAACTCTAAAGCAGATAGTACTGTGAAGATTTTCTTTTTTGGGTCTTGAATACTTATCCAAAGTCTGTGAAATTTTAAATTCCCCCCTTGACCTTGAATAACTTCGCTTTGGCACAGTACCCAAACTGTAGAAGATCCCTTGTAGAAGAAAATGCTCAATAGTTGACTCAAAAATGTACAGACACTGCAAGTTTTGACTGTAACTTTGTCCAGTTTTATGTTTCTTCTCTACGAAGGAGAATCATCTGATTGTTCCTTCTACTTCTATTGGAAGAGGTGGGATGACTGCGCTACGGTTTATGAGACAAGGCAGATGAGTTTTTATATGATGTCAAGTTCTCATATACCAGCATTCATGTAGTTTACAGAAAAAAAACGTATCTCTTAATAGAATGTCACCATGATGGAGTAATTTTCACAATAATTTTAACTTCCCCTTTGTTTTGTGGAATGTTCTAGGCTGATAGACATGTTGCTCTCTTTCCCAGGGGGCTTCTGCAGCTGCAGGATTATCAACTGTCCATTTACTGTTAAACTTGGAAAGACTGACTAACTCCTTTGAGATACAGCTGCAGCCCTTTTAATAATGAAAAATTTTTCACTCCATTTTAAAATCATTGTCACAAATGGTGTATCATTTTACACATGCCTAAATTTTTATCCATTTTTTCCCTCTTCTCACTTTGTGTTTTCTCAGTATCTCTTAGTTTTCCTGTTATTTATTTATTAACCCATGTACTAATAGTCTTTATTAGTACTTTATTTTTATTGTAAGCTGTCCCAACTCCTTTAATTAAGATGTGAAGTGTTAGTCACTCAGTTGTGTCTGACTCTTTGTGACTCCCTGGATTATAGTTTTCCAAGTTCCTCAGTCTGTGCGGAGAATTCTCCAGGCAAGAATACTGGAGTGGGGTGCCATTCCCTTCTCCAGGGGATCCTCCCAAATCAGGGGTCGAATTTGGGTCTCCTATAGGCAATTCTTTATTGTGTGAGCCACCAGGCAGTCCAGTCAAGATGAGATGATATGAACAATGAATAATAATTGGGAATATTGTATTCCGTAATGTAATCATTTTCTTTTACTTTGAAAAATTTTAAAAAGTCTTTTTTGATGTGGAACATTTTTAAAGTCTCTGTTCAATTTGTTACAGTATTGATTCCATTTTTCCTGTTCTGGTTTTTTGGCTTCAAGGCTGTGGAATCTTAGCTCCCTGACTAGGGATCAAACCCACACCCGCTGCACTGAGAGGCCAAGTCTTCACCATAGGAGAGGGAAGTCTCTGATTGTTTTCTTCTAAAATCCTTGTATGTTTAAGCTAAGAGGCACGTTCATTGTATGCCTAACACATAAGCCATGTAATGCTTTCTGCGTCTGATTCCCACAAAAATCCCAAGAGAGGAAACACTTGAGAAGGAAGTTGGTCAGCAGCCCCTTGAAGGGGTTCAGAACGAGCGTTCTCAACACGCACCATCTCTGTGGGTCATCCTGAGCCGAAGGCAGCTGAGACTCTGCAGCCTCGAGACACATCGGCCCCTCCGCCAGTTACCTAGGAAAATGGAAAAGGGGGTCTTTCCAGGAGGCGGGCACGTGCCAGGGGCCCCTTTTATCTGAGTGGCCCACCTCCAGTCACTCAACACCTGCTCTTCTCCTCGTCCTGGAGTCCCCTCCTCCCCTCGGAACCCAGGTCCCTGCCCCATTTCTTAGCTCAGGAGGGCATGTGTTCATTCCTCATCTGACCCTTTTGCCTTTGAACCTCTTGTGTGCGTAAGATTCCCATATGTGTGAAGATAAATTTGTTTTTCTCCTGTCACTCTCTCACATGCCGATTTGATTATCAGACCAGCTGAGAGAATCTCTGAGGAGCAGAGGAAACCTCTTTCTCACCAACAGCCCCATCCTGCTGCTTCCAGAACTCATACCCTCCTTCTCTGAATTCTTCGCCAACATCTTTTTTCCCTGCTAGGATTTCTTAAAGGACCCAGGCTCTTCAATTTTCTGAAACACAAAACACCGTTTCTCCATAACCCCCCATCTTTTGGATAGTAGATATGCAGCACAGAGTTCCAGAAATTTGCATTCACCTTGATATAACCATCTCTTTGTATTTGTTTTTAAGCATCTCTGCTATTCAAAACCCTCATCAGAGAAAAGGAAGGAAATGGTCTTTTATGAAGGACTTTCCAACAAGTAGAAACTGGATGTGACATTGCTGAGACAGCTGGATCTAAATGTCCAGCAGCTGTGGTTTGCATTTTTGCAATAAGTCCAATAGAATCTCATACTGAATGGTCACAAACCAGGGCCATGATCTCTCTATAAAAAATGGCTCAGGTGGCAGTTCTGAAAATAATGGGCTCTGGGAAGTCTTCTGTTCTCTTCTTCCCAATCGCCCATCTTCCAGTCCTCTAGGCAGTGAAAATAATTATCTTATAGTTTGTTAATGGTGGCCTTCTCCAAATTGGAAAGGGGTCTAGGTGAGGTGGTAAGCTTTTTTTTAAATTAAGGTTGTGATAAAAGAAAAAATTAAAGAAGATTTGTTTATCATACTCAGAAACTGAAACAATTTTATAAAAGTAACCTTGTTTATTCACCATTTATACAGAGGGACGGAATCAGGGTAACCTGTAGAGACACTAAGACATTCCCACAGGCTGGGCTCAGCCACATGCCTCTGCCCACGTTATCACTGCACTGATCCAGCACTCACGCCTCCTCTCCACCCACAGAGAACCACATCAATGCTTACACTGTGGTCTCTACAAATATGACACTGATGCTATAAAAATGAATGTCTTAGGAGCGTCATTCTGCTTCTCACGGTGCCGAGTGAGCGCACAGCGCCTGCACACCTTCTACCCTCGTATTCGGGGATGGGACAAACCCGTGAGACTGCCCGCCCGCTCCAGGGCGCTGGGGAGGCTGTGCTCCCCCAGGGCAGGCTCCGTTCAGCTGAGCAGAGAAGGATGTGCATCAGGGTTCACGTAGTTTTGCATGCAGATGGTCTCCTAAGTCAGCATATAAGACAAAGCTCTGGGAGTTCTGTGACGGGCAGGGATGCCTGGCATGCTGCAGGCCGTGGGGTCGCAAAGAGTTGGACACAACTGAGCGACCGAACTGGACTGATGGTACAAATCAGCTTTTTAAAAATCTTAAATAAGAAAGTTAAGATAAGTTTCATTCATGGTTTAAGCACAGGACTCGGTTAAGAATATGCCAGTGCATTCACTCGGGTTTGGGGATGAAGGGCTGGTATATGGCTGTGAGCCGCACAGTTACTGAGAGGTTCATTTAAGGGAGAAACGCTGCTGAGAAGGCTTTCTGCCCCTCATGGGAGCCGGAAAGAGGGACGAGGTGGAAGGGAGATGCCTTTTGGAAAGGGTTGTGTGAGAAGGTTACAGAGAAAGATGCTTGTGACCTCTTGCTGGAAACCATGCCAGCACGCCCTCAGTTGGACTGAAGACCCTTCTCACCGACGACAGGAGATCGAGAAGGGTGGTGAGAGCCCCGATCGGTGCCCAGCAGACGGGTGACGCGTCCCCAGCAGCACCAGGCCCGTGCTAGCCACGGTGCCAGCCAGGAGAGCTGCGAGGGGCCAGTCCAGGTGGCCAGACGCTCGGCTCCGAGCATGGAAGGAGGATGCGTCGTGGACCGCGAACACTACGGGCAGGAGTGGGAACAGCCTCCCAGGACCAGGAGATTCAAACCCCTTCCTCAGGGAAGCTGGCAAAGAAGCAAAGATAATCTCTGAGCCATGACAAGGAAAAGAGAATACTGACGGATCCAGGATATTTCAGAGAAGCAGAGTAAATGGGCTCAGATGGAGAAGCAGGCCCGAACCTGGTGGAGGCAGGGGCCTGAGGTCAGTTTCATGGTGTAATGGACACAAGAAGACTGTCTTAGGGACCAGGCAACAGGTCAGCATCTAAGGCAACAAAATAATACACAAGACCAGGTAAAATGTAACTTTAAATACATGTGCATCTACATTCCACAAAGAAACACTAACATTCTCCTTAAATGCAGATATAACTGAGTTTTGACTAGTATTGCTTTATTGACACACACACAAACAAATACACAGAAACACCCCACAAGGTGAAAGTGCCCCCGAACATGCACACAGGGTTCTCCACCCCATTGATTTTCTGGTCCCACAATTCACTCTGAGAGTTTAACTTTTAAACTGAACACAGTCCGTCACAGCCCATTTTTTGTCATGCTGATGGATTAACTTATGATTTGGAATGGTCTGCTCTCTGGGACCTTATTTCAAAGCTTATAGCTCTTACTATTCTCTCATCTGAAGGAAGCTTGGGCTAAAGGTGGAGCATCTTCCACTCCTAGCTTCTAGGCCGTCAGAGACAAGAACCTGGGACCAGAGGAGAGGAGAGAGAGGCTGGTGCACCTGCGGCTGGTGGAAGCTGGCTGAAGCCTTTGCTCTGGGCGGGTGGGCTGAGCAATGAATGAATGAATGAATGAATGAGTGAGTAGGATCCACAGTCGCAATGAGAGGCTGAGCACCAGGAGGACCAGGGACAGGAGAGTAGCCTGAGACGGGTCAGGGTCCTTGTCCCCTGGGATGGAGATGAGCCGGTCCTGGTACAGATTTGCCAAAATCACTTTCCACCTACTTTTCTTTCTTTTTTAAGAATTTTTTTTTTTTTTAAATTGGAGTATAGTTGATTTTGGACTTCCCTGGTGACTCAGAGGTGAAGAATCCGCCTGCCAACGCAGGAGACGTGGGTTTGATCCCCGGGTCAGGAAGGTCCTCTGGAGGAGGAAGTGGCAACCCACTCCAGCATTCTTGCCTGGAGAATCCCATGGACAGAAGAGCCTGGTGGGCTACAGTCCATGAGGTCACAAAGGAGTCAGACATGACTTAGAGGCTGAACAACAACAGTTACTTAGATTTGCTAGTGGTTTATGCAGGATGTTATGGCGAGGCTGTAATATACTTGAGCTTGTGCTTGAGATGGAGGGCAGGAACTCCACCTGGACTGGGCTTTGCGAGGCTTTAGCAGGTTAAAAAACCAGCACCCTTGGACTTGTGTATAGGTGAGTTCGCTGTGAAAATACTCCAAGGACTCTACCTAAAATTGCCTGCAAAAGGCAGCATTATTCTTCCAGAGGTCTGCACCGGCCACCACAGGGCAGGAAGAGAAGCCACAAGTGAGAGCCTTAGCACATTCAACCTTGAGCAGAGAGACAGACACAGAATATGTGTGGGCGGGGTGGTGATTAGGTAGGAGATTTGTTCATTGATTTTATTGCAGCAGTTCCCCCAATGCTTTCGTGCATAATAATAGCACACCTTTCCCTTCCGTAGCCCTGATCAACCAACGCTATACAAATATGTCTTGCTGAGTCTCTCCTGAAAATGGCAGGACTTGACTGCTCCCAAAGGGTCTTCACTGCAGGAAGACACAGTGCGTCTCAGCTGAATTTTAGCAAGTAAAGAGAATCTGGAACAGGCCTCAGTTTTCTGGGAAACACGACAGGGATGGGGCTTGAAAAAACGAGTCAGGGCTTCGGAGCAGAGAGCTAGCAGCCTGTCCCGGACGCGGCCCTGAAGTCCCGAACCTGGAGTGACCGGCCCGCTACCTCTGCTGTGTGGGTCACGTTGGCCACGAAGAGAAACGGCGCGGCGGCCGCAGCCTCGTCCCTCGATCGGGAGCGGCTGGCTGCCGCCCGGAGCTCTCGTCCCGGGTTACGAGCAGGACGATGCTCTGGTCGGTGCCGTTTCCTGGAGACAAAGCTCAGAGGAGAGGGGCGGAGCGGTGTTGAAGGAGGCCAGCGCCTCCCCGGGGGAAGAACCGGCCTGCAGCTGCTGTGAGCTGAGCGGCAGCCTAGCCAGAAGCGGACCGAGGAGGCGCGCTGGGGGGCCCGGGATGGCATTTGCAGGGAGGGAGACAGTTCCCAGAGGAAAGGAAGGGGTCCGGGGCCAGGGAGAGGGAGCCGGGGGTCCCCCGCGCTGCCCCGAGGGTGGAGAGCCTGCGTAGACACCTGGAAGGGACCGCTCAGGACCGCGATGCAGGGCGGGTGTCCACGAGGGTGACCCCTCACCACGGGGTCAGCCGCGGCCCGGAAAGTGTGGAAACTTCAGTCTGGCTCCCCCCTTGGATGTCTCTATTGTGAGTGAACACTGCCGGCTTCACTTCCCCAGGTCATACACATGCTGGAGGTCACCCCAAGTGCGGCAATCACTGAAATTCCTTACCATGCGTCTCGTAGATAGTTTCGGATTTTCACGGCTGATTTTTCTCCTCTAGTGTGGCCGTGAAACTCAGATCAATGTGTCTGCGCTACGGGAGCATGAAAGTCCTGTTTACCGCAAGCTCCTGGCAAAGAACTCACCTCCCACTGTAGGAGGCAGAGAGATGCGAGTTCGATCCCTGGGTTGGGAAGACCCCCTGGAGGAGGGCACGCACCTCTCCAGTGCTCTTGTCTGGAGAATCCCATGGACTGAGGAGCCTGGTGGGCTACAGTCCATGGGGTCACAAAGAGTCGGACACAACCGAAGAACTTAGCACAATCACAATGTATTTGAAAGAATACTGTGATAAGGAGAAGCTACATATTTCACATTCTGATTCAATACATAGTATGCAGAGCGAAAACTGGAAAGCATCTTGCATTTCTAAAATTCTTAGAGCCTGAGGGATAAAGACAATAAGAATACTTTTGTAAACAGTCTTGAGGTCAGAAAAGCAGTTTAACCAGAATGGCCCTAAATTATTGTGCAGTTAAATTAAACAGCCGTAGCTTCAAAAACAATCCACCTTCTCAGGTCTCAAGGCTTAGTTCTCCACAATTAATTTGTTAGCAAGTTTTCACACTTATTTCTGGCTTAAAACCAGTTGCATCATTTTTAAAAACTGATGTTTTAATTCCATATTTTCATCTTTGTAATATCAAACATTAAATATCCCCAAACATCAAAATGGCTCCTTACTTTTCAAAATAATGCCTCCATAGATGGTTGGCATTTATTTCTTAAAGCCTTGTTTATAATTTTGTGATGAGAAGGAAAAAAGAAAAAAACCCCACCAAAACACATAAAACAAGACCAGAAAAAATACAATGAACTTACTTTTGAGAAATTTGGAGCAAGGAATTCATAAGCACAGCTGATCCACTGGTTTCTTATTTGGAAGAAAACAACCCACGTTTTCCCCCTGGTTTTCACCTCATCTCTAGAATCGGCTGTAACTGTGTGACATCTGTGAACACTCCCGTGAAGACCGCTCTCAGAAAAGATTCTGCTGGTCCTGACGAGCACAACACTTACACGGTCAGTCTTCAACTGTTTGTCTTTCCTCTGACACCCGGAAAGGTCCCGCCAAGCAGTGGCATTTATAGGTGGCTGCCTGGCCATATCATGTGAAAAAGAGCAATTTTACAGGGAAAACTCAACATCCGTAACTTTTCTCTATGACATCTAAGATGGTATGGCTAATATCAAAATTTCAAGCACTGTCTTTCAACCAGGAGAAAGTAAATGGTTTGATCAGAGAAAAGATTTCTCCAAAGCATCGTTTGGATAATTAATTTTTCATTCCTCTGTTCCTCATTTTCATTCAGTTCAGAATATTTTCCAATCTCCTTTGAGACTTACTCTTCAACCCATGAATTGTTGCTTGATTTCCAAGCATCTGGTGATCTTCCTGTTATCTTTGGGTTATTGATTTCTAGTTTAATTCTGTTATGGTCTGAAAATTTGTTTTGAACATCACACTTGTTAAGACTTGTTTTGTGATCCCAGCCTATGATCTATTTTGGTGAGTATTCTGCATGTGCTTGAAAAGAGGTATATTCTACTAGAGCGAGTGGAGTGATCCTTAGTGATCTGGGGTGCAGGCTTCAAACCTATAGCTGTCTAGAGACAGTGTTTCAATTCCACCTTTGGGGCAAGCTTTCTTCTGAGCTTTTCAAATCACCCCAGTGGTAAAGAACGCAGCTGCCAATGCAGGAGACACAAGACACAGGTCTGATCCTTGAGTCGGGACGATCTCCTGGAGGAGAAAGTGGTAACCACTCCAGCATGCTTGCCTGGGATAAGCCCACGGACAGAGGCACCTGGTCCGCTGGGTCGGAAAGTCAGACAGGACTGAGCCGCTGAACGCAATGAACGCACACACTGCCGCTGAGTGACTGGAGTATTGTATAAATATCTGTTGGATCTAGTTGCTTGACGTTGTTCATTTTCTCTGTTAGTTCTGTCTACTAGCCTATTGGGTGCGTGCTGAGTAGCTTGTCATGTCTTCGCGACTCTTTGCAACCTTATGACTGTAGCCCGCCAGGCTCCTCTGTCCCTGGGATTCTCGGGCGAGAACACTGGGGTGGTTGCCATGCGCTCCTTCAGGGGATCTCCCAGACCCAGAGATGGAACCCACATCTCCTGCGTGCAGACAGGGTCTTTACCACTTGGGTTTTTAGGGTGGCTTCAGCATGTAGGCATGATTGTTGAAAGCACTGGTGACTGATCTCAGCCTCCAGGCTCCCTTCCTCCCCATCTGGCAGGGGGTGGTCCTGAAAACTCCAACCCTTTAATCACGGGATTGATTTTCTTGACCACCACTCCCCACCTGAGTCTCAGTCCCAGGTCATCTCGCTAACATAACAAAAGGCACCAGAACAGCTTTCCTCCTTTTGGGCATTCCAGAGGGTTTTACAAACTCTGTGCTGAAAACGGGGCAAAGGCCAAGCATCCATTTCTGGTTATAAATAACAGTATCACAAGGGATCCCTGGCGGTCCAGCGGTCCAGCCTTCATTGCCAAGGGAGTGGGTTCGAGCCCTGGCTGGGAGGCGCAGTGATGGGAAAAGGGAGGAATCATTAGACACGAGACGTTTAAACTGCAGAAATTTATTTTCTCATGGTTCTGGAGGCTAAAAGCCTACGATCATGAAGCCAGACAATCGGGTTGCTTCCTGGTCTGCCGGCAGCCACCTGTCACTGGGCCCTCAGGGGACCTTTTCCCTGTGAGCTTGCAGGTCACTGAGGCATCTCTCTCTTCTTCAGTCCAGTTCAGTCGCTTAGTCATGTCTAACTCTCTGCGACCCCATGGACTGCACCACGCCAGGCCTCCCTGTCCATCACCAACTCCCAGAGTTTACTCAAACCGATGTCCATCAAGTCGGTGATGCCATCCAACCATCTCATCCTCTGTCGTCCTCTTCTCCTCCTGCCCCCAATCCCTCCCAGCATCAGGGTCTTTTCCAATGAGTCAGCTCTTCACATGAGGTGGCCAAAGTATTGGAGTTTCAGCCTCAGCACCAGTCCTTCCAATGAACACCCAGGACTGATTTCCTTTAGGATGGACTGGTTGGATGTCCTTGCAGTCCAAGGGACTCTCAGAGTCTTCTCCAACACCACAGTTCAAAGGCATCAATTCTTCGGTGCTCAGCTTTCTTTATAGTCCAACTCTCACATCCGTACATGACAACTGGAAAAACCATAGCCTTGACCAGATGGACCTTTGTTGGCAAAGGACCTTTGTTGTCCCCCTTCTTAGAGAAACACAAGTGTCTTCACATTAGGGCCCCACACTGACAACCTTGCTTAACTTGAATTATCTCTTTACAAGCCCCACCTCCAAACACAGCCACCCTGCAGAATGGATCTATGAGTTTGCGGGGAACACAGTTCAGTACACGGCCGGGAACAGCAAGGAGGGCAGCAGCGACTCAGCTGAGTAAGAACGTACCAGAAACTGCATCGATCTCAGAGTGTTTATAGGATGGTCGGCTGGATAGGTCACAGCGTACACAGACATGAGAAAGCGGTACCGATAAAGTTCTAGCACTGTGCAGTAGACCCTCACATCTCAAGAAACAGAAGATAAAAACACGCTTCAAAATTATCAGTTCAGTTCAGTCGCTCAGTCGTGTCCGACTCTTTGTGACCCCATGGACTGCAGCACGCCAGGCCTCCCTGCCCATCACCAACTCCCGGAGTCCACCCAAATTCATGTCCATTGAGTCAGTGATGCCATCCAGCCATCTCATCCTCTGTCGTCCCCTTCTCCTCCTGCCCTCAATCTTTCCCACATCAGGGTCTTTTCAAATGAGTCAGCTCTTCACATCAGGTGGCCAAAGTATTGGAGTTTCAGCTTCAGTATCAGTCTTTCCAATGATCAATCTTTCCAGGACTGATCTCCTTCAGGATGGACTGGTTGGATCTCCTTGCAGTCCAAGGGACTCTCAAGAGCCTTCTCTAAAACCACAGTTCAAAAGCATCAATTCTTTGGTGCTCAGCTTTCTTTATAGTCCAACTCTCACATCCATACGTGACTACTGGAAAAACCATAGCCTTGACTAGATGGACCTTTGTCAGCAAAGTAATATCTCTGCTTTTGAATATGCTGTCTAGGTTGGTCATAACTTTTCTTCCAAGGAGTAAGTGTCTTTTAATTTCATGGCTGCAGTCACCATCTGCAGTGATTTTGGAGCCCCCAAAAATAATAGTTTTCTGCCATAAAGGTGGTATCATCTGCATATCTGAGGTTAGTGATATTTCTCCTGGCAATCTTGATCCCGGCTTATGCTTCATCCAGCCCAGCATTTCTCATGATGTGCTCTGCATGTAAGTTACATAAGCAGGGTGACGATATACAGTCTTGACCTACTCCTTTCCTGATTTGGAACCAGTCTGTTGTTCCATGTCCAGTTCTAACTGTTGCTTCCTGACCTGCATACAGATTTCCCAAGAGGCAAGTCAAATGGTCTGGTATTCCTATCTCTTCCACAATTTTCCACAGTTTATTGTGATTCAAAATTGTAAGAAGGGTTTGTTTTTTAAAACTTTCCTCAACTTGATCGTTCAAATTCTCACTACAACCATTTTAACAGGTCTCGCATCTCCTGTGTGGTCACAACAGATACAACATGACTGTATAACCTGAAATCTGAGAAGCGACAGGAAAGGGAGATGAGTACATGAAGAAGGTGGAAAAGAAATGAAAGGAGCAAGACTGCGCTCCCATGACATCCCTGGTTTCCGCTTCCCTTACAGCAACTGTTAGCGTCCTATCTTCCTTTATACTTGTCGTTGTTTAGTCTCGTCCAACTCTTGAGATCCTACGAGGCCGCCAGGCTCCTCTGTCCATGGGGTTCCCCAGGCAAGAACACTGGAGTGGGTTGCCATGCCCTCCTCCCGGGGATCTTCCCAACCCAGGGGTCAAACCTGTGTCTCCTGCAGTGGCAGGCGAAATCTTTACCATTTAGCGACCTGCCTACTTAAAAAAGATGAGACAATAGTTAAGATTTTAAAGGTCAGGGGAAGAAAATTAATTTCTGTATCATTCTCAGAAACATAAAAATTCCATAATTAGGTGCATTTAAAAATCTGCTGTTGTATGAAACCCTGGTTTCAACTGCTGTTTTGGAAGCTGCCTGGTCTGCTGAGCGTCACTGCTCTGACCTTACTCCCGAGTCCCACTATCCATCATGTTATTGAGAAAAGTGATGATGTGAGTTTCAAAAGCATTTTGAAATCGTATCTGAGCCAAGGCATATTAATGCTATAAAATATCGTCTTAAAAACCATGGATTCGGGCTTTACGGCTCTTCCTGAAGGAGCTTCCACCTCACAGACAGATCAGCTTCCTCATCAGAATCATCCCGCTCCTGCTCCTTGCAGAGTTCCAAGAAAACCTGCCACGGAGGAAGAAGTAAAGAGGTGCGGTGACCACTGCTTCCTGTAGCCCCGAGTGAGCGGGCACACCTTCTATCTTCATATTCCGTGAAGGGTAAAGTGTTAGCCACTCAGTCATGTCTGATTCTCTGGGACCCCAAGGAGCCTGCCAGGCTCCTCTGTCCATAGGATTCCCCAGGCAAGAATACTGGAGTGGGTTGCCATTTCCTTCTCCAGGGGATCTTCCCCACCCAGCGACTGAACCCGAGTCTCCCACGTTGCAGGTGGCTGCTTTGCCGTCTGAGCCACCTCGGATGCTGTGAGATCTGAAAAGCGGACCCACCTGCTCCAGGCTGCACTGGGAGAGGCTGTACTCCTCCAGGTCGAAGTTCTGTTTAACTGCAGAAAGATGGACATGTGTTAGGACTGCGAATGTCTTTCATTTGTAAATTTGCCAAGTCATGTACCAAGGGCACACACGGACAGATCTTAAAGATAAAAGGCGAGGTAACAAACTTGGATTAAATATGGGAATGCACATTCACCATATGGTCCTCTCTCTCATCATCTTAGAGCTTCAGCCGAGGGGCCACAAGACTGAAGCCCGGACGTGAGGTTCTGGATCGCCCGTGCGGGTCGAGCTAAAGGCTGGACCACTGCCCACAGCCGCTCCGCATCCGCCCTCCCTCTCCTCCACCCTGCTCTCTGCTCCAGGGCCCGACTCGGGGGGCTCCTCCTGGCGGGTTCCACCAGTGGAAAGCCCAGGAGGAGAGACAGAGGAGAGAGGAGATGGAGCTTTATTTCTTCTCTTCCTCTCTGACACCAAGCGTGTCCTTTGATTCAAGGTCACTTCTTCCCTCAAGGTGGCAGATTCTACCCGACTCGACTCCCAGGGTCCAGTCACTGCCCCCCTCTCCATCCCTCTGGACTCAAGAATGGGAGCCCTGGTGTCCAGTCCAGCCTCAGGTGACTGCACTGGTCCTGGCACCTCGCCAAACAGCCCCTTTATAAACAAAAAGCTCCCGGAGTTATCTTTTTTTTTTTTTTTTAATTTATGGGTTTTTTGTTTTGGCCTGCCTGCGGCATCTTCCCTGACTGGGAATCAAACCTGTGCACCCCACACTGTAAGCGTGGAGCCAATCTCTGGACCACCAGGGAAGTTTGGAAGTGTTCTAGTTTTGAATTTACTATCTTTTACCCATGTGGATTGTGACTGAGAGTCCAAACAAGCAAATACATAAGAGAGAAGACCCAGGAGTGGAAAGAAGACCCCGGAGAGTCGAGATTTCTCGTGGACAGTTAGTTACTAGATCCGCATCGCCCCTGGCCTCTAGGAGAGCTTGTTGTTGTTGTTTGGTTAGTCGTGTCTGACTCTGCGACCCCATGGGCGGGAGCCCACCAGGCTCTCCTGTCTGTGAGAAGAACACTGGAGTGGGTGGCCCTCGCCTGCTCCAGGGGATCTTCCCGACCCAGCGGTCAAACCCGTGTCTCCTGCATTGGCAGGCAGGTTCTTTACCACTGAGCACCTGGGAAGCCCCTAGAAGACCTACTAGACACCAGCTGTGCCCCCAACAGCTGCCCCGTGCCTGTCACATCTGTGGCGCCATGTCCCCAGTGGCATTTCCTTACTTTGCGTTCCATTTCATAATGTGACATTATGTGTCACATTTTGCTAATTCTCAAGATTTTTGAATTTTCCATTCTGATTCTATTTTTCATGCTGATCCGTGATCTTTGATATTATTATAAAAAAAGATTACTACTCCTTTAAGACTCAGATGGAGGCTCTCCTTTTTTAGCAATAAAATATTCTAAATTATGGCAAGTAACTATGGTTTTTAGGAATAATGTTACTGCACACTTAATAAACTATGGTACAGTGTAAATGTCATTTTTTGGGGATGTGGACCATTTTTAAAGTCTTTATTTAATTTGTTACAATATTGTTTCTGTTCTATGTTTTGACTTTTTAGCCTCAAGGCATGTTGGATCTTAGCTCCCCAAGCATACATCGAACTTGCACCCCTTGCATTGGAAGGCGAAGTCTTAAACACTGGACTGCTAGGGAAGTCCCCTAAATATCACTTTTATATGCCCTGGGAAACCAGAAAGTCATGAGACTTCCTTTATTGCAGTATTCAATATACAGTGATGGTCTGGAACCCAACCCACAATACCTCTGAGGTCTGCCTGTATCCCCAGAAGTTGCTAAATCACTGGTTGAGAACCACTGGATTAAAACCTTACTATTTACTTATAGTATGTGAAGTGAAAGTTGCTCAGTCGTGTCTGACTCTTTGCAACCCCATGGACTGTATAGTCCCTGGAATTCTCCAGGCCAGAATACTGGAGTGGGTAGCCTTTGCCTTCTCCAGGGGATCTTCCCAACCCAGGGATTAAACCTGGCCTCCCACACTGCAGGTGGATTCTTTACCAGCTGAGCCACAAGAGAAGCCCTTATCATAATACAGTATGATATTACACTTACAGTAATATATCACGTTTTTAGACCCACGTATTAATACTTCTTATGCTGGTTTTATGCAAAACTTGAACATGATCTGTTTCCAGAGGCTCACCTCGTAGCAGGCACTCTCACCTGTCTCTAAACTGAAGAAGGCGTGTGATAAAGGGTGCACATCCTCAACAGGCAACTTGTAGACCACGAGGGAGGCGAACCTGGAGGCGGGGGGAGAGCTGAATTCAGGACCCGAGGCGCGGCCGCGAACGGGCGCCGCATCTCGGAGCGGGCAGCAGGCTCGCCCAGGACTCGGCTGTGTCCCTAGAACTACCGCAACATTGTGAAGTCAACTGCAATTCAATATGTTAAATAAATAAATAGGCCCGTGAAAATGAAAAGAAAAGAAAACGGAAGAATGTTAATTCCCTTACAAGAATCAGCTTCCAAACCAGGGCTTGGTTCTCTTATTTCCCTCCTACACTATCCCTTGGAATTGGATGTCTCTCTACTCACTCAAGTCCTCATGATTCCCATATAGTTTAAACAAAAAACAAACATGAATGAGAAGATGAAGCTGTTATATCTCGCCATCACTGAAGAAGAGAGCAAAGACCAAGATGAAACAGAGTGAGCCGGTGGCGACCTGTCCTGCCGCGCAGCCTGGGGGAAGATCCTCAGGACCTCGCGGTGCAGAGGCTCCAGCGGCGCCAGGCTCTTCAGCTTCAGCTCCAGCAGGTAATCTCTGCCGAACTTGCCCTTCAGATGCTGGATGGAGCCGATGCACCTGGCGGCGAGATGAGGATGAGCGGGCAGGGGAGGCGAGGGGGACCCACCGCTGGGGACGTGGGGCCCTGGGACCAGGGCAGCCGGCCAGCCCAGCTCCACGCGGCGACCACGGTGTGGGGGGGACGCCCTTGATCAGAGCGCGCCCGGGCACCCAGCGTGGGCTTGGCTGGCACCCACCTCAGCCTCCCGGACACCATGACGGCCACGCGGTCGCACACGGCCTCCGCCTCGGCAATGGAGTGGGTGGTCAGCAGGGCGCCGCTCGCCGCATTTCTAACGGAGGCCCGGATCAGCTGCCTGAAGAGAGGCCACGGAAAATAAATGTCAGCTAGCGGGGAAGCTCCAGACGGTATGAAAAGGACGTGACGGTGTTTCCACTGGCACTCATGAAACAAATGGTGAATTCGGATTCACCCCTCAAGGGCAGGAGGTTCGGAGGGACAACGAGTACAGAAAGAACCAAGGAAACAGGGCGTCTCATTCGGAGCAGGGCTTGGGCTGAATGTAGGGGGAGTGATGGTAGGTGCACGCTTGTCTACAAAGACGCTGTGTTTCAATCGGATTTATGAGAAGGCAGTAGGAGGAAAGATGAGACCTTATGTAAAAGTGTGATAACAACGACATATGCCCGAAAGCACAGAAATGACAGATTTCAGAAAATTCTTAGTGGTTAGAGAATATATTGAGTATAATCTATAGCAAATTTTTGAATCATTATATTGTACAATTGAAACTAATATTATACATCGATTATACCCCAATAAAAGAATTTTAAAATAAGATAAAATGAATATTTTGCATGTCAAAAAAGAGAATACATTGGAATTTATTCTTCCTTCCATAAGAATTATGTATTGGGTGATGTTGCAAAAGATTTAAGCTTAATAATAGATTGATCTGATTAAATATAAAAATGAGCCTTGAATACTTACTTGGAAGAGCTAAGATGAAAATGAAATTTTTAGAGTGAGGATTGAGTTCCAGTTACCTTTTTCTCCTTAATAAAAAGCGGATGTGATATGACATCAGCATTTTTTTCTTCATACTGTTTCTTTCTGGTAATGCGGCTATCTTTCCCTTTATAAACAACGATTTAATTTTTTTCTTTTTTTTAATTGCGTCAAGGACATTTTTAGTGGGAAATTTCAGACTTCCAAATGACAACTGCAAAGCAGTTGCTCAGGTGCATTCATACAAGTGCGTCCAAGGGAAGAAAATCTTTGAGCACACAAAATAAGCACCAACTCTCGCCACTGGATCTGACATAACCAGCAATGCTTTTGAGGGTCAGCTGTCACAGGTGATGCGTTCGCTCGGGGATGCTCCCCACGCCCCTCACCACATCCGCAGCTGCCCCTCAGGGTCCAGCCCCGCGGTCGGCTCGTCCAGAAGCAGCACAGCCGGGCTCCCCAGGACGCTCAGCGCGAAGCTCAGCTGCAAGGGAGAGGAGCCGCGTCGGCGCTGGCCTGGGCGCGCGGGGCAGGGGACACGCCCGGCGCTGGCCTGGGCGCGCGGGGCAGGGGACACGCCCGGCGCTGGCCTGGGCGCGCGGGGCAGGGGACACGCCCGGCGCTGGCCTGGGCGCGCGGGGCAGGGGACACGCCCGGCGCTGGCCTGGGCGCGCGGGGCAGGGGACACGCCCGGCGCTGGCCTGGGCGCGCGGGGCAGGGGACACGCCCGGCGCTGGCCTGGGCGCGCGGGGCA
>CM035286.1:60031812-60050816 GCA_020226075.1 Hydropotes inermis | reverse complement strand
GGGGCGCGCGGGGCAGGGGACACGCCCGGTACTGGCCTGGGGGCGCGGGGCAGGGGACACGCCCGGCGCTGGCCTGGGCGCGCGGGGCAGGGGACACGCCCGGTACTGGCCTGGGGGTGCTCGGGGGGAGCCCGGCCTCGCCCCATCCTACCTTCCGCTTCGCCCCTTCGGGTAAGGCCTTGGCGGGGAGCGCCATCTGGTCCTGCAGCCTCAGCGCGTCCGCCAGCCTGCGGGAAGCGGGGAGTCAGACCCGCAGCGGCCTGCTCCGGGCGGGGGGTGCGCGGGGGAGAAGCAGCGAGTCAGAACAGACGCTTCGGCAGAGAGTTTAAATGAGGCTCAGAGTGATCCTAAAACTGAAACCACCTAGGGTGTTTTATGAACCCTTCTTGGCAGCCCAGACTCACACTTGCAGTGACTTCTTTCTGCACTGAGAACAGTGAGTGTATCATCCTATACGATCCTGCAAAGGCCCTGCCATCCCCCACCGGGGCAGACATCCAGAAAAGACGAAGACTCTAAATCTGAAACCATGCACGCACCCCAGCGTTCACTGCGGCTCTATCTACAGTAGCTGGGACATGGAAACGACCTACATGCCCATCAGTGGTCAACTGGTTTAAGAAGATGTGGTACACATAAGCAATGGAAGATTACTCAGCCACAAAAAAGAATGAAATATTGTCACTTTCAGCAATGTAGATAGATCTAGAGAATATTATACATCGAGAAGTTAGTGTGAAGTCAGTCAGACAAAGGCAAATAGTATATGATGTCACTTACATGTAGAATCTAAAAATATAATACAAATGATTCTATATGGAAAACAGAAATAGGGTCACAGACACAAGAGAAAAACTCATGGTTACCACAGGGGAAAGGGGAGAGGGGCGGGATAAATTAGGACTTTGGGTTTAACAGACACAAACTACTATACATAAAGCAGATATGCAGCAAGGATTTGCTATATAACACAGGGGGCTGTACTCAATACCTTGTAACTGCCTACGATGAAAAAGAATCTGAAAAATAATATGAATCACTTTGTTGTACACCTGAAACTAACACTGTATGGTAAGTGAACTGTACATCAATTAAGAAACAGTAACGCATAGCCTTTTCCTCTCCAGGCTTAAAGCGGGTGGCAGCACTGAGCTGGGGTGCAGACGCTCAGCGAGCACGGAGCTGTCAGCGCTGCCCGCCTCATTCTGTGTGGCGGCGGCTCAGCCCCGGTGAGAGCAGGTGAACCCCCCGCGCACCTGGCAATAGCGGCTGCGGCGTCCGCCCTCCGCAGCCCCTTCACGGCGGCCGACACCTCGAGGTGCTCCCTCACTGTCAGGCTGGGCCACAGCGCGCTCTCCTGGGGACAGTGCCCCAGGAAGCCCAGGGGCGCCCCTCCGGCGCCCCCCGCGAGCAGCACCTGCAGAGACAAGGGTGTTCTCACGTCCCCTCCAGAAGAACAGGGCTGGTGCCGGGGGTTGTTTCAGTGGTCCGCCCGCACACGTGGTGCCCGAGTCCAGGAGGCAGTGGGCGGTCACCGGCTCTGGGGAAAAGACGACTGAAGACAGAAAGGCAGACGTGCCACGCGCTCACAGGACAGACTCTGTCACAGTTTGGACTGGGTTACCAAGTGCGCGGAAGAATTCAAGGTCGCTTATTTGGGCGTCCAGCTGCTGCTGTTGTTCAGTCGCTAAGTGGTGTCTGACTCTTTGCGACCCCGCGGACTGTAGCCCTGCAGGCTCCTCTGTCCATGGGCTCCCCAGGCAAGAACACTGGAGTGGGGTGCCGTGCCCTCCTCCAGGGGGTCTTCCCGACCCAGGGAGCCAACCCGAGTCTGTCTCCCGCACTGGCCGGCAGACTCTTTACCACTGAGCCGCCTGGTCAGCCTGGCTGTCCAATGCCTGACCTCTTCAGTTACTGATCCAAACATCCATAGGAAGAGGTATTTGCTGAAGATCCTGTTTTTCCAAAGTTAAAATCGTTTCAATTATGGGACATTTCACAAGTATATCGTGAAGATTAAATAAGCTAGTTTTTTTCCAGCCTTCCTGCCAGGGGACATCTGGCCCATATGGAGACACTTGTGTTGTCCTGATTGAGAATCTAGTGGCTTGGGGCCAAGGATGCTGCTAAATATCCCTCCATGCACAGGACAGCCCCTCATAATAAGAATGATCTGGTCAGAATGACATGGTGTCACACTATGGATCAACTAATGTGCCAACATGGAACAAAAAGCTTAAAAAACACAGGGATGGACTTAGAAATGTCATGCTGAGTGAAGTAAAACAGAGGAGGAGAAATATCCTGTGACATTATGTGTAGAATCTAAAAAGAAATGATACAAATGAACTTATTTAAAAACCGAAACCTCAGATATGCAGATGACACCACCCTTATGGCAGAAAGCAAAGAACTCAAGAGCCTCTTGATGAAAGTGAAAGAGGAGAGTGAAAAAGTTGGCCTAAAGCTCAACATTCAGAAAACTAAGATCATGGCTTCCGGGCCCATCACTTCACAACAAAGAGATGGGGAAACAATGGAAACAGTGAGAGACTTTTTTTAAGCTCCAACACCACTGCAGATGGTGACTGCAGCCATGAAATTAAAAGAAAAGAAAGAAGAAAGCTCCTCGGAAGAAAAGCTATGACCAATCTAGACAACATATTAAAAAGCAGAGACATTACTTTGCCAACAAGGTCCATCTAGTCAAGGCTATGGTTTTTCCAGTGGTCATGTATGGATGTGAGAGTTGGACTATAAAGAAAGCTGAGCCACGAAGATTGATGCTTTTGAACTATGGTGTTGGAGAAGACTCTTGAGAGTCCCTTGGACTGCAAGGAGCTCCAACCAGTCCATCCTAAAGGAGATCAGTCCTGAGTGTTCATTGGAAGGACTGATGCTGAAGCTGAAACTCCAACACTTTGGCCTTCTGAGGCAAAGAACTGACTCATTGGAAAAAGACCCTGATGCTAGCAAGGGTTGGGGGCAGGAGGAGAAGGGGATGACAGAGGATGGCATGGTTGGATGGCATCACTGACCTGATGGAAATGAGTCTGAGTAAACTCAGGGAGTTGGTGATGGACAGGGAAGCCTGGCATGCTGCAGTTCATGGGGTCGCAAAGAGTCGGGACATGACTGAGCGACTGCACTGAACTGATAAACAGAAACAGACTCACAGGTGCAGACAACACTTACGGTGGCCGGGGGATGGGATGGGGGCAGGGACAGTTAGGGAGGTTGGGATGACACGTGCACACGGCTGTATTTAAACTGGGGAACCAGCAAGGTCCTTCTGAGCAGCACAGGGAACCCTGCTCAGGTTCTGAGGCAGACTGGACGGGAGGGCAGTTTGGGGGAGCACTGACACACGTGGGTGTGTGGCTGAGTCCCTTTGCTGTCCACCTGAAACCATCACAACGTCGTTAATGGGCAATGGGAAATAAAAAGGTCTTTATTACGTTCAAAAACAGAGAAGATAAACAACAAAAACAGGCATCCTACCCCCAGCCCCGCAAACCCCAACATGTTCCCAGGGGCCAAACCTGAGAAATCCTGATCTAAGGTAAATGGAAACCTCTCAGCACTAGTCTGGCACATAGGAATCAATAAATACATGCATTTATTTTTTTTTTTATGAGCTGGATACTGTGCTATATAATAATAATAATAATAATAATAATAATAATAATAGGTATGTGTACCAGTGCTTACATTTTCTGTGTTTCAAATTATTTTGGCCTCAGAAAAACCCGACCTGACTGGGGCGTTAGCTGGATAGTCGTGTTTCATGCACGAGGAAACAAACAAGTGTCGTCTGTCACAACCGTGCGGGAGGCCGTCCGAGGTAGAGCTGGGAGTGGGGACTGGGGCCTGCCCTTGGACGGCGAGCCTGTGACCTTGGGGCTGTCTCGTCTCTGCCCAGGACAGAGGAGGAGAGCCCTCGCTAACCTGGCCTCACAGAGCTTTCAGTCTAGACAGAGAAACGGAGGTGGATTGCCGCGCCTGCTGACCGCTTTCAGGGCAGTAACGCTGTCAGCCCCGAGGGTCACTGGGAGAGGCCTCTGGGGACGTGGATTTTAAGTGACGAGACTGAGATGAGCAGACACAGGAGGAGCTGGGGGCGGAGCCCCCAGCCCCCGGAGAGCATGCCCAAAGGCCTCACAGTGGGAAGACCACCGGAGGCTGGTGGGAGCCAGTGTCATCACCAGAGCCCAGATGCTGCAGGGCCTTTTGCGGCCACTGTGAAGGTCTGGACGCACTCCAGCTGCAGGGTTATAAGCAGGGTAATGGCATGAGCGCTTCTGCAATTTTTTAAGGACCACTCTGGCTGCCATGGAGTGAGAAGGGAAGGGAAGCCAAGAGCGCCATCAGCTTCTCGTGGTGAGCACGCCCTCTGGCCTTCACCTTCTGACTAGTGTCAATAGCATCTCCCCTTCAAATGTGCATACTGCGGGATTTCCCTGGTGGCCTGGCAGCTGAGACTCTGTGCTCCTAACGAGGGGGCCCAGGTTCAGTCCCTGAATCCCAGTTCAATGCTGCAACTAAGACCCACTGCAGCTAAACAAATGCATAAAAAAAAAAGACAAAATTGCCATACTTCAATCCTCTGTCCATCACTTTACACAACTTGGCCCTGACATAGCACCCAATTGTATTCATATACTATTGTGGTTTTTTGCTTTGGAATTTGGACAATTTTTCACTAATCTAAGATTTCTATTTTCTGAACAAATCCTGGATCTTGGCAGTTCAATTCAACAAGTTCTCAGGATACATAGCTAAAAAAAAAAAAAAAAAAATCGACTTTTGACCATGAACAAAGCTAATATTTAGCTTTACTTTTCCAAATGTTTCCCGTGAATGTGTCTATTTTTCACTCAGTAAAAGGCATAGTATAGATAACACACAGGCTTCAGTGCCTATTTTTGGAATTAAGGGGAGACATTTTTCATTAGTCCTCTTCATTCAGTGCATAAATCACATTGATTAATAAGAAAGGACCAAATACATATTTTTAAGATTGGCATCTGTGGTCATTGGAAAATATTTCTTCTAGGCAGCACCGATAAGAATGTTTCCATGTGATCACTGACCTGTCCTGAGGTTGGTCTCGTCTCTCCAGTTATCATCTTGATGGCTGTGCTTTTACCTGCTCCGTTGTGTCCCAAGAGCCCTAAAACTTCACCTGAAAGAAACAGGTACATTCAGAATTATACCTGCAAATTATTATAATAAAAGTAACACAAACACTGTTTCGTGGTTCACCGTGTGTCAAACTATAGGCATTAGTTCACTTATTCTTCACACGCACACCTGAGTGTTGTCACTAGCTTCATTTTGCAGGCAAGGAAACGGAGATGCAAAGAGAATGAAGAACAAAATGAAGGTCTTGAGCTGGAATCTGAAGTGCATTTTTTTTTTTTTTTTGCATTTAACCAACACGCTACAAAACATGCTATTTGTGAGGACTGATGCACTGTGGTACCCCAGGAGGTTCCTTCCTGGGAACTAATCCCTGTTGTGAAATTAATTATATTACTTAAAAAATAAGCCCATCCTTCTTAATACAAGGACCACCTCCTTTTTGGTCATTGTTCTTATCGTTCCTCTTTTCCTTGTGTCTGTTTGAATTGAACAGAACTATCTTCCTACGCAAAGAAAACAGCATTGTAATCACAGCTGAGATTTTCCACAGGCTGGCTCGGCCGTGGCCTGTGGAGGAGGGCTGGCTGCCCTCCGGGTTCATCTGCAGACGGCCCTGGATTCAGACCCTCCCAGGCCCTTCAGGAGACCTCACGGTCACGGGTGAAGACGGCTCTGCCAGCATAGCGACTGGTTCCCACCTTTTTTCACGCAGAAAGAGACATTTCTTGTGGCTACTTTCTTCTTCCCCTTGGCAAAACAATTTTTCTTTCTGCCTGCATATTCCTTCCGCAGACAGCTGGCCACGATGGCAGGTTTCTGGAAAAGCAAGGAAGTCTGATGGGGCTTCATTTTCACCATGAAATGAGTGCGTGTCCACTCTTCTCTGGGTCCAGATCTCTCCTGCTCAATACCATGAGTGAGACCAGCCCTTCCCCCTAGAAACTGCCATTTTCTGGCAAACTCCCCCAGTCTAATACATTCCTTCAGGGAAGAGACATCTGTACTGTATCATATAATTCCTGCTTGCTCTTCCTCTGTAAACTGGAATAGAAACATCCACCCAACCAGTAGGTCTGTGAAGATGTGTGTTCACGTACACGCTCATAGGCACACAAACACACACATAGGCACACGGATACATCCAGGCACACAAATATACCCACAGACACAAGCAGACATAGCCAGGCACACAAAGACATACATGGCTCAGACGAACTCTCCCCGCTGAACTGCTTGCAGCAAACTTTACTCCGTTTAGAAAACTTAAAAGTCTCACTTTGGTTTTGTGATGACTAGCTTTATTTGCCAAAACTATGACTCTGAAAAAGGAATGGACAAGTCAGCGTGTGTGTGTCTCCTTGGCTCTCATCTTTGTGGGCACTGCATAGTCACAGAAGTCGAATGGTGGGCTCCACGTTTAAGAACTAAAGAACCTCAAGTGTTTTCGGAAAAGTAAGACTGCACACTGCCCCCCTTGCCCGGACAGAGTCAAGTGTCTGATGTGCGATTTCATGGCTCTACCTCCTCTGAGTTCGGGGCGGCCACGGCATCTGCTGTTCTCCTTCTTTCCAGCTGGACGTCTTCATCCTCTCCTTCGGGTTTCTCTGGGTTTGGAAAAACAGCACTGCTCCTTGGTGAAATTCTAAAAGCAAAACAGTGTGAATCTAACAGGTTTCCAGCTGAAAAATGTGTACCCAAAACGGTGAATTTTGTATGTACTGCGATCAATCATTTGGACGGATTGAGTAGCTGTTGGGCTTCCCTTGTGGCTCAGCTGGTAGAGAATCCACAGCAGAATCTCTAAGTTTCTAATCAACACCGTTCTCCTTCCAAACAGCCTCAATCCCATCAGTGACGCTACTTTCATATCATCCTGGCTTTTTGCCTGAGCATAATACTCATTATTGGTCATGACTTCTTTTTAAATAATAAACTGGTACACACTTCCCTGGAAAAGGATTTTGAGGCAGGGTTGCATGTGAAAGGAACCTAGGAGTTCCTAGGTTTAATTTTAGTTCCTAATTTTAGCACAGACATTTCAGAACTTTGAAGGCTTTGTTGCAACAGTGGACCAAAATGCTTATAATCGGAGGCATGACCTGTGTGTCAGTTACTCTTTCCTGACTGCTACCAACCAAATTCCCTCCTGCATCGTCCCAAACCACTGGTTACGGCTGCTGCCTGTCTCTCTCTCAGACTTCTGCTGACAGCCGACGTCCTAAAGCAGAGCTGTCATCCCGCCCCTCTCCTGCTCTGCTCGAGTAAGCTGGACTTGAGCTCGATTCTTGTTCTGAGTAAGGCAAGGTTTTCAGAGCACATCTGTCTTCACTTTTCACTGTGCAACTTTCAAAACCCTCCCTAAGCTTCTCTACCCAAGACTCTCCAGTACTGAGCTTCAGTTTAGTTTTTCATGATCCTGCAACACATGCCTCCAAGTTTGTTCCAGCTGCCTTCTCAAATCTACAGGAAGGCGGGGTTTATTCCAACTTCATCCTGTCGCTCAGCTACCCCTCCTTCCTGGATGCCTATACTTATCCAGCTGCTTACATAGACGTGCCCAGCAGTTGGTGATGGACAGGGAAGCCTGGTGTGCTGCAGTGCATGGGGTCACGAAGGTCGGACACGACTGAGCGAGTGAGCAACAACTCTACACAGTCCCTTCAAAACAATTCTACACAGACTTTTTATGCAATAAATTGGACATATTAAAGTGTCTTTAAACAGTGGGTATTAAAATAAGACATGAAATATTATTTGAATTTTCTTAACCTGAACACAGGATCCTTTCTCATTGATTTCTTCCTGAATTTCATTTCCAGACATCGTAAGATAAAAAGGAAAATGAAGAAATGAAGATAAGGCTGGGGAGAAAAAGACAATCACAGTTAGCATCATATAAAAGCAACTTCCATACTGGAACCGATTTAAGGAGTTTGATCATGTACAAGGCTGTTAAGGATTTGGTAACATTTTCACAAGATTGAAAGGCAATATATTTAATATTTGGTGAAGCTCTCCCAGTTTGTGTTACTGTAAGTAAGAGAAATCATGACAGAAATAGTCATAAGCTGGGCTTCCCCGCTGACTCAGTGGTGAAGAATCTGCTGGTCAGTGCGGGGGACACGGCTCGATCCCTGATTTGGGAAGACCCCAGGTGCCGCAGGGCGACTGAGCCCAGGAGCCACAGGTACTGGGTCCTGCGCCCGAGCCCGTGCCCCCGCCAGGAGAAGCCGGGGCAGTGAGGGGCCCACGTGGCCCAGCCGGAGCGAGGCCCAGCTCTCTGCAGCCAGAGAGAGCCCATGCAGGGCTTTTATTTATTTTTAAATAAATAAAATCATTTAAAGAAAAGAAATAGTAATGACTTGATACAAGCACTACCCACACCATTGGGAGTTCGGGCTTCCCACTCAGCGTCAGAAGATGAGTATTAACTAGTGGTCAGATGCCGGAAGTAAGGAATTAAAACTGGTGTCTGAATTAAAACTGTTCCTTTAACACAGAGCATGCAAAGCTGTCCCCTTAGGCAAGAACATTTAAATGAAAGCATCTTCTTACGATTAGCAGTGTCAGAAATGCAACCTGCTGTTCTGAAGGCCCCAGGTAATCCTCAGAGTCAGGAGAAATCTGTGAAACGAGGAAAAAGGAGTATTTAGATGCACCTTGATCCGTGTGTGAATCTCTTCCCGCGAAGAGTGATGCCCGTTAAATGACTCGCCTGCATTCTACGTGAGTCGTCTTCTGCATCAGGTTAAGAGTCAGCTCCTAACCGTGCGCCCTCCTTGGTTCCGCGGTCGCTTGGCGACCTACCTGCTAACCTGAGTCTGGCTGTAGCTCAGAGGCATCTGTGCATTAGTGAGCAGGACTGCCCTGCTGGCGGAAACCTGGGTGCTGCTGGTGGGACCCACTGAAGCCAAGGGCAAGACGTGCCTGGAGACAACCCCTCCCCCCGCCCGACAACTGCCTTTCTCTTCCCACCTCTGCCCTTTGCATTGCTCGTCACTTGCTCCCCCTGCTCTGGAGAGGACCTGTGACCGACCCTCAGCCAGAGGACAAAGTTCTTCACTGGGGGTTTCACCTGCACACACTCAAAGGTATGGTTTTCATCAGCACCATTTAAAAGGCCTCCCAGCTCTTTTGTGAATGAGGGGCACAGGACCTGTTTTGTTTCTCAAGTTGTATTTCCCAAGACTTCTTTTCTGAGCATCTTTAATCCGATGTTCCTACAACCCACTCCAGTATCCTTGCCTGGAAAATCCCATGGACAGAGGAGCCTGGTGGGCTGCAGTGCATGGGGTTGCAAAGAGTCGGGCACGACTGAGCGACTAACAGACCAGACAGAGTAAACCTCTAACCAGCACAGCCATCCACCGTCTAAGACGATTATTTTCCTATCCGATGACCTGCCAGGATCCTGACGTCATCTTGCTCACATCCAAGGACTGTATCATATCCAAAGTCGACTTCAGGCTCCCTGGTCTCTGCCCTATCTGCCACGGAGTTTATTCCGAGCAGCCTTTCTCTATGATTTGGAGTTGGTGACACTCCACCCACCACTCCTCTGCCCACAGACCCCCTGGTCTCCCCGTTCCTCATTCCCGAGCTTAGACGCCACAGTCTGTTGTCATGACCCCTCTTTACATAGAAACTCTGTCCCTGACCCTTTGATTCATCAACTCCTCTGACAAAACCCTAAGCCTGGTCAAAGCTGAGTCTCCGCTTCTCCTGAGTTACAAAAGAGAAGCAGATGAGATGACAGCAACTTAACTCTGCTGACTTCACTTGGGAAGTGGGGTGGGGGGTGGTCCTCTAGCACTGTGTCCATTCCGCTGACCTGCCCTCTGAAATAATTTTTCACATCTTTTCTTCCGCCCTCAAAGTCCCAAGACCTCCCTTCACTTCACTCAGATGATAATTTACCCTTTCTCCCTAAGAAAGGAGAATATTTCAGTTTCCACATGCTCTGGGCCTGACCTTTTTCCCCCTGTGGCATCTTTTTGTAAAATTGGACAGGGCAAAGGTCAGTATAATCTCTTTACAACGGTGTGTTGGTCTCTGCCGTCCAATGGGGTGAGTCAGCTGTACGGCCATGCACACATCCCCTCCCTCTTGACGTGCCCCTCCCCATCGCAACCCCCGGTCATCACGGAGCGCTCAGCTGGTCTCCCTGGGCTACGGCAGCTTCCTGCCAGCTCTCTGTCCTACATGAGGCGGCGTGTCTGTGTCAGTGCCACTCTCAGTTCGCCCCCCCGGTCCACAAGTCCATCCTCTCCATCCGCGTCTGGAATATTCCAGCTTTAGTGACGGGACCCCCTCCCACCCCCGGCAGCTTGGGCTCTGCATGCCATCTTCTCCCAGATCTTCAAGGGCTTGGCTTCCAAGGTACTCCATCTTTCATCTAAATTTCTGTCACATCGGCACAGTATGTCCCTCCTTGAACCTAAATCTGTGCCCACTCACCCGCTCTTCCATCTCGCTGGCACCCTTTGCAGCAGACCTCTCGGAGCTGTGTCTATAACCACCCCAGGAGCTCTTCACTCTGCATTTGCACTGAGCTCGCTCCTTCTAAGCTTTTGTGTCCACCCTCCGGTGAGACCTGTCTTGTGAACATCGCCAGGGACTCTAATGTGGTCCAGCCCAGCAGTTTCTCCTCAGTTGTCATCTTTCTAGACCACTCATTAGATGAATCCCTCCATCCTTTGTGAAACATGCTTTGTTGCCATCTGACTCACATCCTTAGTTACTGATACCCTGAGTGTTCGGGGGGTGGGGGGTGGGTTTCAGAGATGAGATTCTGGTGCACAAATTTCCTCCTTTTTCCCTCCTCCCTCACAGCCTTCTTCTTAAAGTGGTTCGTGGAGTCCTCTTCTTCCCAATTTTTGTAGTTCAAAGCAAAATGCTTCCTCTTCTTTTCAATCTAACAACGCTTACTCTGTAGATCATACGAGCTAGTCCTGTGGCTTTAAACACACTCCTAAGCATGTGAATCTCAGGGGTTGAGCTTTCGTTTTGAGCTCACACTGAACTTCAGGCTCCTATGTCAAGTGACCACTTGCCATTTCCCACTGCACGTCTCTTAGGAACCTTAAACCTCACGTGTCCGGAATGAATAGAAAAAGGGCGTCTCTGCCACTTCCCAGTAGGTCCTTCGCCCCCAGTGTGAGGGTGGCCAAGAGAACGGTAAAACCCTACCCTGTGCCTTTGCCTCTGACCTGGGTACAGCGTGGCGGGGCTTCCTCCAGGAGACTGCGACCCTCGCCTGTGGGCAGTGAGTGACCTTCTGCAGGCAGGCATCAAACCTGCCCGGCTGAGGGCTCCACTTACGTTGTATCACATCCAAGGTTTTCTCCAAAGGCAGCACTTTTCATGATCCCAGAACAGACGGGAAATTACTCACCTCAGAAAAAATGAGTAGAACGCCAATTAGCGTGAAGGGTGGTATCAATATGGTGCAGAGAAACAGCCCTAGAAATGCGTGTTCGTTCAGATAATTAGCAACAATGGAGAAGAGGGTGACCTAAAATAAAAAGAGCACAGTTTCATCAAAGTATAACATTCTGAAAGCAATATTAATTTACCACCATGCTTACTACAAAGATTAAAATATACATTCTCAGAATTATTAAAAAGTTTAAAAATAAAATAACATGCACCATATGCATACTTACAATTAAGAAGAAAAATGACCAAATGCCACTATTTTTCCTCCCATGGCGAAAAATGAATGAAATCACATATGTCAAGAAAACAAGAGATGAGACATAGCCAATTATACACAGGGTCTGAAAATAGAAATATTACAGTCACCTAAGGTAAATGCTATCTAAATACAAATTTATATTTAAACTCTTGGACAGCAAGGAGATCAAACCAGTCAATCCTAAAGGAAATCAACCCTGAATATTCACTGGAAGGACTGATGCTGAAGCTCCAATACTTGGGCCACCTGATGTGAAGAGCCGACTCATTGGAAAAGACCCTGATGCTGGGAAAGATTGAGGGCAGGAGGAGAAGGGGACGACAGAGGATGAGATGGTTGGATGGCATCACTGACTTGATGGACATGAATATAAACAAACTCCTGGAGATAGTGAAGGACAGGGAAACCTGGCATGCTGCAGTCCATGGGGTTGCAAAGAGCTGGTCACGACTTAGGGACTGAACAACAACTTAAACTCAACGTTCCAGAACTAAGTTATAACAAACATAATGTGAAGTTCTTTGCTTTAAGATGAATCATGTAATTGCATTTATGAAAGTAGTCTAAGAAAGCCATTTGATAACTTTTGCCACTTACCTGAACTGCCACGTTTTGAATGATAAACTCAAACTCGTCTGGGCTAAAAACGTAATCCATTATTTGCATTAGAAGGAGGATCAAGAGGTACAGGGGAACGTCCACCAGTGCCTGCCCAAACCAGTAAGCAGAAGGGTAGAGGCCTGAAATCCGCAGCTGGAAGTAAACTTTTTTCTGATAAAGAAGCAAAAGAATCATCAAAAGTTTTTGAATAGTTCAGGCCTGAGAAATTACAAATACGCAGCACAAAAGCATTCATTTCCCCTATGTCTCTTTTATACATTATGCTAATTTAGCGAACAACACTGTGACTTGCCCCGGTCCTATTTCAGAGGCATTGATGGTGCTGTATGCCACGATATCTCCAGGAAGAAGGGGTCTACACCGCATTGCCACGGTGAGAAGATTCTTGTTCTTTTTTTGTCAAAGCTACTGATGCCTCTGATGCTATGGAGCCTTGCAAGAGTTTCAAGAGAAGGAGGTGCACAATTTCCTGGAAGATTCTTAAATTTTGTGCTGAATGTAAACAGCACACTTATAATTGGAATCTTGCTTTGTTTCTCAGGGGAGAAATTGCTAAAGAGAAGGGTAGCTTAAGAGCAGGGCACGCGGAGATTAACTTGAGTCCACCACCAACACGTCCCGCCCGCGCTTTCACACGGCTCAGCGGTGCAGAGGGAACCCCGGCGGATGGCGCTGAGGACGTGCAAGCGCGAGGGGGAGCTTCTCTGCACAGACGCAGCACGGAGGCAGAGGAAGTCTGTCGCGGGTCTCTGACCCTGTTACAGAATCTGCACAAAAAGTGGGGGAGGGGAGGGGGTGGCGTGGGGAGGGGCGGGGCGGGGGAGGGGTGGGGGTGGTGTGGGGGAGGGGTGGGGGGGGGTGGCGGAGGGGCGGGGTGGGGGGGCGCAGGTTACGGAAGGAGGGGATACCTGTGTGCATATACGGCTGGATCACCTTGTTGTAGAGCAGAAGCCAACACAACGTTGTAAACTGATTGTACTCCAATAAAAAATATAAGAGCATATGAGGACTTTTGCTCTTTATTATTATTACTACTTAGGAAACATTTTTCCCCTCAGGGAGGAAAATTTGAGAAATTTGACTTAATCCCTTTCATTGCATTTTTTCTTACTCCTCGGCTTTTACGAATTTTTCTTTTATGTGGGAGTGTCGCTGACTGACAACGTTGTGCAGGTTTCAGGTGTTACGGCAGAGTGATCCAGAGGTCTGTCTGCAAGCGTCTATTCCGTCTCACTCTCCGCCCCTCTGGGTGTTACAGGGGATGGAGAAGGACGTGGATCTGATTCGCTGCTCTTACTTTATAGTCGCCGATGCTGCCCATAGAGATGTACGGAGTGAAGCAGGCGATCCCGGGAATCCAGAAGAAGGCCATGCTCAGGTGCCCGTGCTCGTAAGACGTGTGCTCCTGAAATCATGCCGAACATGTGAGCTGATGGTGAGCAGGGATAGACTCCATTTATACTATTTCTAAACCAAATCATTCCCACGAGTGAAGCGGTCTAACTACCCAGAGCACTTCCCAAGGTTTGCAACTTCGCATCTTTAGTCGTGTGTTACAGCGGCTGGGACATTTGAACACACATTCTGATTTATTCACGAAGAAGCAAACTCCATCACATCGAGTGACCTGGCTGCACTCCCACGGTTAACAGCGGGGGACATAATCACACCACCTCATCCCCAGCTCTGAGACGACTGCGTTGAGGCTGACATTTTAATAGACAGAGGTCGTGGGCTGTCAACGGAGGAGCTACTGTGCTACGTTCAGAACCTGAGACTAAGTCAGTTCAGCTCAACATGTAGGAGGAATCATTTCTCTTGTTCAACATAATGGAGGAAGCTCAAATGCCTTCAAAGTGCCGGCAGGTATGAATTATTGAGTAGGTAGGTGTCTGGGCTTGGAGAAAAATGATCAGCCCACACTCCACATTAAAGCATTGAGTTAAAGCGATTCAAAGTCCTGTACAGGTTGAAGAGGGCTTTGGGTTTGGCGTGAAGCCTTGATCTCATCGGTGCCTGGTTGCCTCACCGCCTTGCTCATCGTCTGAGGGGGGGACCCTGAGCCTTGAGAGCTGGTTACCTTCTCTCAGCCCCTCCTAAACGGAGGGCCCCCCGCACTCTTGCAGCAGGTCAGCACTGCCTGAATCTAGATGCACACGTGGAGATAAAGGGAAGAAAGTGCACCCAGGTCCACCGCAGCATCTCTTATCTCTGCCTGTGGTCACCCTTGTTGGTTTTCCAGATCTGAGATATCTTTAGTTAGTGGCTCAGGCATGTCTGACTATTTGTGACCCCATGAACTCTAGCCCATCAGGCTCCTCTGTCCAAGGGACAGGCAAGAATCCTGGAGTGGGTTGCCATGCCCTTCTCTAGAGGATCTTCCTAATCCAGGGATCGAACCCACGTCTCCTGCATTGCAGCAGGTTCTTTACCCTCTGAGAAACCAGGGACACTGTTTGAGAAGGGAAAATTCACAATTAGTCTCAATGGCTGACCCCTCACTCAAAACTTGGTTCATAAACATCATATTCTGTCCGTGTTAGATGACGCGGACCCACAGGCAGGCTGTTGTAGAGCTCAGCCTGGAGGCTGAGAGCCACAGAGCCTCTTGATATCAGCTGGGGAGCTGGTCAGGTTCGGACGTGCAGGGTGGCCAGTGGGGGCCACTTCAGGACACTGTGACGGAAGGTTAAAGTCATGAGCCGGGGCAGAAGCGAGCTCTGTGCTTTAGACTCAAGGCAAACGGGCTTGCAGAATCGGAGTGGGCCAGGAGTGTGGGCGGCGGGAATCAACAGTGTTCACTCTGAGAGAAATTATCTACACAGGTACCCGAGCTCAGCTAGGCTGGTAGGTGGCAAACATTTTGTAGCAAAGCCATTTTTAAAAAAGTTACCATATAACTTAATGCCAAAACTAAGACACTGCAGTGATAAAACTGTTATTCAACATAACTCCTTTAAAGTTTCGAAATATTTATTTGAATACTAATGCATTTTCTTTATTACTGACAAATTTAAACTATTTAAATTTTAAATTACTGGTGAATTTAAACTATTTTAACATTAAAATGTATTCTAAGAAATGAAAGCAAGTTATATTTTACTTATATATTACAAAATGTTCTTAAATAGCTGAATTTTATGAGGTAAACCCTAAATTATATGTTCTAGACCTAGGAGACAAAGTTGTTCCACTACCTGACCAATGGCACATTAAACAATAAAACCCATAGAAAGCAGGATGGTGTGACTGTCTCTCCTGCAGCCCGACGGGACTTCTGCTCTGCAAGGCTGAGTGGGTCTTCATCTCCAGGAGGGCCCGGGGTCCAAGCTGAACCCGCCCTTAAGCCACCGCACAGGCCCCCTCGGCAGGGCCACCTCTCTGCCCCAAGAGGCTGGACTGCGGAAGCGGGGAAGGTGGGCCTCACACCTCGACAGCCCACCCCGGCCCGCACCCGTCAGGCTCCGTTGACTGCAGTGTCTGAACCGGACAGGAACTTGAGGTTTGGGACCGCACTGGAGTAATTCTTGACAACAGAAAGTGACCAGTGAGCTACAGAATATGCCCGAGGCGTCATTTAAAGGAGGCAAAGAGAGACTCAACACAGACAGGGACGTAAGGGGTGACCTGAAGATGCGGATCTGCACAGCCTCACCCCCCGTGGAGGTCCTGACTCGGGGGGGGGCCGGCCACGGCCGGCCAGTCGTGTTTTACACAAGCGCGTCTTCCAGTTCTAACTCAGCCGGTCCCTGGTCTAGTCCGAGCTGAACCTTCTTGGATGGAAACTTGATGAATTCCCAAGAAAAACAGTACCAACCTCAACAGTGACAGTAAGTGCGATTGAGTGCCTCTCGTTTTCTATGTGCCTCGGCACTTGTCCTTATAGTAACTCAGCCCCAAAACCTCCTGCCAACATTGTCTGTCTCCTTCGCAAGGGAGCTTTGTGATGGAGTTTTTGGGTTTTTTCTTTATCATTCTTCTCATTTATTTTTATCTGAGGCTCTGCGGGTCTTACGCTGCTGCACGGGCCCCTCTCTAGCTGCGGTGCCGGCTTCTCACTGCGGCGGCTCCTCCTGCTGTGGGCTCGGGCGCGTGGGCTCGGTGGCTCCCGGCTCCAGAGCACAGACTCAGTGGCTGTGACCCACAGATCTAGCGGCTCCGTGGCCTGTGGGATCTTCCCAGACCAGAGGTCGAACCCACGTCTCCTGCACTGGCAGGCAGATTCTTATCCACTGAGCCACTGGGGAAGCCTCATGATAAACTTTTTATCTGTTTTTTTTTGTGGACTGTTGAACCTAGATCTACAGAAGTCCAGTTGTTACAAGGTCACAAAGCCTGGCATTTAAGATGCTGGCTGTTTAACTAGGTCCCACTACTGAGAGCCACAGATGCTAACACATGTAAGCCCAAAATTCATCATTTTTTTCCCAATTGATTGTATTTCTGTTGTTCCATTGGCCCTGTCATCCAATTAAAGTTACAATGCTTTGCAATATTGCTAAGTATTGCATATGTATGTATATACATATGTGTGTACATATAAATATATATGATAATTTAGTTGCATATAAAACATAAACATTCCAGAATAAGTTCATAAAAACTACCCTGTTATTTCAGCATTTCAAGTCTTTTCCTGAAAACGTCTCATGACCCACGAAAAGTGAGATGATACTATACTTACCTCAAAATACGTGCCTCTGTCTGTCTGAATGTGTTCTGAAGAATTAAGCATTCCAAGTAGCCCATTGCTAATGATGTCCATGAGTACAGGAAAGCAATTCAGCCTTTTGGTGTTACAGGCTATTGAAAATCTGGGATCCTAAAGCATAGCAAACATTCATTCTAAGTCCTCAGAAAGCAAAAATACAATTTAACGAAAGTGCATGGTAGAAAAGCTTTCAAATTATGGACGACACAGGAAGGCTAAAGCGCTAAGTGTCATGAACACTACCACCACTCATATTATTCAACTACTTCCCAATACACTGCAAGGGGTTCAGTATTTTGATCTCTACCAACTGCGACAGCATTAGCTGTGTGACTATTTATGCCTAAACTAAAACAAAATACATCACATGATTTTTAGCAGCAACACTTGTGGCTCAGCTGGTAAAGAATCTGCCTGCAATGTGGGAGACTTGGGTTTGATCCCCGGGTTGGGAGGATCCCCTGGAGAAGGGAAAGGCTACCTGCTCCAGTATTCTGGCCTGGAGAATTTCATGGAGGGTCGCAAACAATTTGACACGACAGAGTGACTTTCACTTTAAACTTTAAACACTCACTATAGAACTCCATGATGCAACCTCACTTAAATACAACAGTAGGCTTTGTTTCAGGATGTGACACGCTCAGTTTACAAATAAAGAATGTGCAGAATGAAGGAACCTCTAAAAATCAGAAATGTCCCATCTGCTTGTGTCAGATTGGCCTTTTGTGTCAGCTGATGTGCATTGTGCAAGCTGCACGTTCCTGCCCGTCTTTGACGTGCTGGGTATCAGAGCCCGGCGTACCTTGTCATCTCCTGTCACGGTGATGGCCCCGTTGTACGATGACTCACTGGGGCCATTTCTGGTCCCAAAGGCATCCACTTCTAAAGCGATGTTTTGGTGCCTCAGTGAATGTATGAAGTCATCAATGCTTGACCCTACCGTGCGGGTAAGATCAAAAGAAGCAAAAATGAAGTGAAACACACAAAGGAATATGTTTTAAAACACTAAATGATGTCACTCAAAACATACCATAATAAGGACTCTTAAGGATTTCCTTACAAAGCCAGAACCAATGCCATGGGACTAAAATCCATTCTGGTGTCAAGGAGACGTCAGACTTGCTTCACCTACAGCTGAAGCATTTACTTATCATTTCTGTTTGTGTGCAAATGCTACTTAAAATTAACATTCAAATCCTTGACCATATTAAACTTCCATCTTAGAAATATGGAAAATATTTTTTTTCTCCAAAGCTCACAACTGCATAGTACTTAAAAAGTGTTATGGAAAGACCTCACACATCGACCAGTAATCACTTTTCTAAATTCCCTTCAGTTGCTTTGTGCAACATGCTATAAGCTTTAAGTAAACTTGCAAAATGTGTTTTTAAAAACAAACTCCCCTACCTTATATTTTTCACTTGGGAATTCATTTCCTGTTTGACCTCACCTACACTTTTCTAAAACATACAGAATTCCTTTTCCCCTTGTGGTTCCTATGGTCTAGGGGAGTCTCTCAACACGAATCAACATTGAACCGGTGTGTCCAGCCGCGCGTTCACCTGTTCTGTTGATGACCAGTAAGCGGGTCAGCGGGGCTCGAGGTGGTTGACCCGGGGAGAGGAAGTACATGTTCGGAGATAGTCCCCAAGAATAGCTTTTTTGATTTAACCGGTCGAACAGATGCTCCAAAAGCTGAGGACCAAAGGTAATGCCAAAAAGCAGTAATCTACAAGGAGGAAATGGACAAGAAAACAATTCATCTGTAGCAACTATTGCAAGCAGGTAACTGTGAAAATAGAAATGTTACAAACACTAGTCAAGCATATG